>CM042161.1:78424326-78444326 GCA_023376005.1 Doryteuthis pealeii | reverse complement strand
TTTTGTGGCCAAATACTAACGAGGCCAACTGAACTCACTCATAGGATGAAGTCATTTAGATATATTATATTATATATAAGAGCAGAGTTGGTTTGTTATGTATGTCCGGAGGAAATCTACGAAAAATAAAATAAAATTACACAACAGATTATATATATATATAATTATATAGAAAAGGTAAAATGGATAATAATCCGATCAATGTGAAAGAAAAGTTTATAGAAAAGAAACAACAAAATGTTTTTAAAAAATTTTCCGGTAATGAGCGAGAGCGTTCTGTGCTCGGGGATCTATATATTTTTATTTCGTTATTTCATTTGGCTTTGAAAAAAGACCTCTTCATAGGGTCGAAAAAAAAACGTTTGTCAGCTAAACAATATAACATTTGTTTGTTTCTTTTCTAAAATCTTTCTTCATATATTATATATATAATTATTTATTTATATTAATGATTTTCAACGGGAGAAAATTAAATATTTTATAAAAGAGGGTCCCGCAAAATGTATTATGTTTTTCAAGAAAAAATTTTTAATACTTCTTTTATCTTACATATGCAACACGTGTTTCAGATCTTTGGTATCCTTTTGCTTTGATTGATATTGATTTTTCATATTATCAATCAAAGCCTGAAGAAGATACACAGAAGATCTGAAACACGTGTTGCATATGTTAAGATAAAAGAAATAAAATTTTTTTTTCTGAAACACATAATACATTCTGCGGCATTCTTTTTATAATATAGATATAATTATATATATTTATATATATATATATATATTTATATAGGAGAGAGACGAAGAGAGAGGAATATGAAATAAAGAATTGAATGAGTGAGAAAAAGTTATGGTAATATAAAAGGTGCTCAATGCTAAAAAGCAAAGCGATTTACAATGAAATATTAGATATCATGGGATTTAATATCTCGTTATTATTAGTTTCATACTTACTGCAATCATCAGATAGGACTGACAAATGTTAATATTTTATATTAAAAAAAAAACGGTGGTTTGGTTAGCCAAGCACCGTTTTTTTAAATATTGAAATATTAACATTTTGTCGTCTCATCTGATGATTGCAGTAAGCATGAAAAGTAATAATAACCGAAGATATTAAATCCCATAATATCTAATATTTGATGAATATATATATATTATATATATATTATATATATTATATATATATATTAATATATATAAAGTAAGAAATAACAAAAGACTTAGAGAATTTGCTTTATAGTCTATTTCAGGGAGCTTAGACAATTGTCTAACTCTCCCGACTCATCAGATGGCGAATTGATGAATTCTTTATTACGTTAAAGGCATTTGGAAAACAGATTTTTTAAATGCCCACTTCCTGTATCATGACCCCGAGAAATAAAAGTCATTGTTCTTTTTAGCTCTGTGTTGTCTCAATCTTCTATTAACATCTACACTGTGTGTGGTAGTACCTATTAGGATCCCATATATGGGTTGAATAGTTAAAAAATTGAATTTTAGAAAAACGTATTTAAAAAAAAAATGAATAACCAACAAGAATGAATAAAACATGTATTTGGCATAAAAAATAACACAACAAGGGTTGACATGCTGTAAAATCCAAAACCAAACCAGCCCCAACCAACTATTTCTTACTTGTATATCTATAGAGATATCCGTGGTTTATATTCCCATATTAATCTTTTTACTTGTGTATTATTGAAGATATCCATGTTATATCTCTCACATTAAATCTTTTTACTGTTGTATTATGAGAGATATCTGTGGTTATATCTTCCCATATTAATTCTTTCTTACTTGTGTATTATGAGAGATATCCGTGGTTATATCTCCACTTAAATCTCTTACTTTGTGTATTATGAGAGATATCCGTGGATTATCTCCCATTTAAATCTTCTTATTGAGTATTTATGAGAGATATCCGTGGTATATCTCCCGTATTAAAATCTGTCTTACTTGTGTATTTGAGAGATATCCATGGTTATATCTCCCGTTTTAAATCTTCTACTTCGTTTTTACTTACTTTCTGTTGTCTGAATTAGCTATCTTCATGGCTTCTTCTATTTCTTGAGTAGCTATTATCTTGTGGGGTATTTCCTCTTCCTGTATTTCATCTATTGGTTTTGTTCTGACTTCTTTTCTTTCGGGCTAACTTCTCTTAACTTCTTGTTCTGGCCTTTGTTGACTGGTGTCTTAAGATATGTTAAGGTTTCATAGTTTTTAGGGACAAATTGAAGGCGTATAGTTTTGTGATCACATTTTATTAAACGTAAACTTAGAATTCTTAAACCACCGCGGACATCCCCGCTAAGTACGTCCTTATATTCGGACGTCTAGCGGCTGACTGCTTAACTAAAAGCCTTCTGTTCCGACCGTTTGCGTAACCGGAAATCGAGGTTAAGCTAAAGTTATTGAGTGTCAATCACTCTAACCGTTCAGATTTGCATTCAACAACACCTGAACTCAAATCTGTTTCTACACTAACCGTCGAAAACGACGGTACGCCAATCAATATATAACACTACGTCTCCACAAGTAACATACATGAACCAAAAGTATGAAACTTGGGAGAATTATGGTTCGCATCCTTCCGTCTACTAAAGATGATGGCGTAGTGTCCACTTTTTAAAAAATCTGCAACTGAGTGAGTGTCTAAACACACCAATTTTTGAATGGCAATCTCTGGTGCAGTGTGACTGCAAACAAACAGTGATGCTTGCTGGAGTTGCTGTTGTTTCTCCTTCCTTTTGGCTCTCTTTTCTGCGGCAGCTTCTTTCCTCCCTTTTTCACTCCTTCTTGTTCCTTGTTTGACGAGGAGGCGCCAGGTCGCATGGTATTCTGCACAAGCCTCCAATGTGTTGGTATTGATGTGGCATGTCGTCATGTCCCTCTTGCAGACATCTTTAAGGCGTAGGATGGTCTCCCTACCTGTCGGGTGCCCTCTACTAATTCATCATACAGTAGGTCTTTGGGGATGCGGTCACTGCATTTATTATATAGGTAATGTAAATTTCAGTGTCTTACTATTTATACAAGGCACAAATAAGTAAGAGAGAAAGAGAAACGTAACTGGTCATTTACATTACGACACTTTCCTGACCTCGTCGGGGGTCCAGTGAGCTTCGGCCACTAGATCAGTAAAGTAATTAATAGCGTCGATCCCAGTGTTACATAATTATTGGAGCCCTAATACTTTTTTAAGGTAGTGTAGAATCATAATGGCGATTAGTGCAGCTGATGGCCTTGAGAGTGAGTGACGGCGCTTGACCTAACTCTCACCTTGCCTTCCGGGGATAAATCGTGGGAACCGGAAGGCATAGAAGACTCTGTTCCGGTTTAAGGATATAGAAGCAACTCAGTCAGTTAGAAGGTAGGAGCTCGAAGGTGTAAGTCGCATTTCTATGCGCATCCTGTCATCTGCGCAGATTGTCTGGTTGAGGATTTGGAAATAAAGTAACATCAACGTAAATCGAAGTCTTGTGTTTATTACCTAAAAAACTAACAATGACCACAGGGCTTTCTGATAAGGAGAAATCCCTAACAGAAAACCAGATTCGAAATCCAATAGAAGAAAGTCCGACCTTAGAAAGACCAGACCAAGATGTTAGAAGATAGAACCAAAGCCGGCCAGAGGAAAAGAAGACCAGAAGTAAGAAGTAAGAAAGGGTATACAACATTATGCTGATTTGGTACTGTGAAAAGATCAGTATATAACACCAGAGGGCTATCCCCCCAGGCAATACCTGCCACCTTGATTTAAAGCAGCAGGGCTGGGTTTATTAACCAGCCCTGAAGCCCCCCCTTGAGGGGGAATGCCGAAGGGATCGACACAATTTTTATGCGCCCACATAAAAATGAGACCTTGTGTCCAGCCCTCATAAGAGGGATGAGAGGCAAATACCCTTACATTACGACATTCAACAGTCGGTCCTAATCATTCTGTGGTCACGTGGCGTTCACTTTTATTTTACAGGCGATCCCTTTAGTTATTCTTGTTAAGTTATAATTCTATTTCGTTGCAAAAAAAAAAAAAAAAAAAAAGAAAGAAAAAGAAGCAGCATTTAAATATAAATTAATTCTTATGTTGGATAAGAGTATTTCTGGAAATAGAAAGATAATAATAAATATTTCGTTTCTACTTTATTCAGATGTATATTTGCACTCGGAAAAAAAAGGGGAGGTAACTCTGAAAAACTGATGGTTTATTCGACATGACGCAACATGAAGTTTTTTTTTTGTTTATTCTTTTCTTTTTTTTGTTTGTTGTCATAAAATGCCTGTGCGTTTAAAGTCGTCTACAATAGTTATGGGTCAAAAATAGCATGTGGTAAGTTTCAGATCAATCCGACCTGTAACGTTGTCGATTATACAAAGTGAGAGAGGTGAAGGAGAGAGAGAGAGAGAGAGAGAGAGAGAGAGAGGGAGGTAGAGGATAGAAAGACCAGGAAGATAGGGAGAGAAGATTGGGGGGGGGGGAGGAGGTTAGAGAGAGGGGAGAGAGAGGAGAAATGTGTGGTGAGAGAGAGAGAGAGATGGGGGGAAATAGGGGAAGAGAGATGGGTGAGATAGAGAAAGAGAGAGAAGGGAGAGGAGAGAGGGAGGTAGGTGGGGAGAGAGATGGGGAGAGAGATGGTGGGGAGAGGGAGAGAGGAGAGAGAGAGAGAGAGAGAGAGAGAGAGAGAGAGAGAGAGTGAGAGGAAGAGAGAGAGAGAGGAGAGAGAGTTCTGAAATGTTTATTTCTTTAAAAGAACAAAAATATTTAATACGCATTATTTCCTAAAGAAAACAAGAAAAATTATGAAACTGACAATATAAAACATCACAAAATATAAGAGAGAAAAAGAAAGAAAGAAAGAAAGAAAGAAGAAGAAAGAAAAAAAAAGCAGGCAAGAAAAGAAAAAATATAGAAAGAAAAGCAGGCAAGCAAGCAGGAAAGAAAGAAAGAAAGAAAGAAAGAAAGAAAGAAAGAAAAAGAAAAAAGGAAAATACAAAAATATAGACTAGAAAAAAACACAAAGAGCAAATAAATAAAGAAATAAAAAAGGGTAAAATGAACGAAAATTACAAAAAGCAAAGAGAGAAAGAAAGAAAAAAAAGAACGAAAGAAAGAAAGGAAATGTGAGTATAGAAAAAATCACACGCACAAAAAAGAAATGAATGAATGAAAAATAACTGAAAATATTGACGATACAAAAATTACAAGAATTAAAAGAAAGAAAGAAAAAAAGATTGAAGAATAGAGAGTGAAAGAAAGAGAGAAATGAAAAAAAAAAGGGAAAAAATGAAGAGAACATTTAATAGAACTAAATAAAACAAATATTGAGAAAAGTTTTTAAAAATCTCACAAATAAAGCAAAGAAAAAAAAAGGAAAGAAAAAAGTTTTTGGTGGATTCGTGTTGATCCTGATACCCAACGTCATTCTTTTGTCACTTCTATTCAGAGAGCAATATCTCCAAGGGGAGGTAAATGCCTTTTTCTTCTTCTCTCCTTTTTTTCTTCTTCTTCTTCTTTCCTTGACTGCCGGAAAAAAGCCTCAGCTTATTTGTTGGTGGCGTTTGAGGGGCGGCAAGAGTCGGTTGGTTGCGAGTTAGTGCGATCAGTTCGACACCTGAGACGATCTTCCCAAATGAAAGATGACATGTAAAGTTTGCTTGTCTTCCTGAACTTTTCGATGACGAACTGACAAGAGAGAGAGAGAGAGAGAGAGAGAGAGAGAGAGAGAGAGAGAGAGAGAGAGAGAGAGGAGGGAGGAAAAGAGAGAGAGGGAGGGAGAAAGAGAGAGAAGAAGAGAGAGTTGCGGGCGTGTGTAGGGGATTGGGGAGAGAGAGTGAGTGAGTGAGTGAGAAGAGAGAGTGAGTGAGTGAGTGAGAGAGAGAGAGGGGAGAGAGATAGAGGGAGAGAGGAGAGGGAAGCAATAGAGAGAGAGAGAGAGAGAGAAGGAGAGAGGGAGGGGGAGAGGAGAGAGTTGTATGTGTGTGTAGGATTGGGCCTAGTGTGTGTGTGTGTGTGAGAGAGAGAGAGAGAGAGAGAGAAAGAGAGATATTGTGATGGATTTGCAGGGTGTGTGTGTATAGGATTAGGGCAGAGAGAGAGAGAAAGAGAGAGAGAGAGAGAGAGAGAGAGAGTTGTGGGGCGTGTATGAAGCATTGGGGAGAGAGAGATTGTGATTGAGTTGTGGGGTGGGGGTGGTGAGCCTATCTCTCTCTCTCTCACCAAACCCCAATCCCCACACGCAGCTGTCACAATCTCTCTCTCTCTCTCTCTCTTCTCTGTATTTATCTATGTATCAATCTCAATAAAGCCCCCAATCCTCCAACATACCCACCCAGCCAGCAACTCAATCACAATCTCTCTCTTTCTCTTCTCTTTCTCTCTCTCTCTCTCTCACTCTCTCTCTCTCTCTCTCTCTCTCTCTCTCTCTCTCTATCTATCTATCTATCTCTCACTAAGCCCCAATCTCCCCGCAATTCAATCAATTTCTCTTTCCCTTGGTCTCTGACTCTCTCTCTCTCTCTCACACTAGGCCCCAATCCCCACACACGCACACCACCCCACATCTCATTCACAATCTCTCTCTCTCTCTCCTCTCTCTCTCTCTCTCTCTCTCTTCTAATATATATATATATATATATATATATAATATTATATATCACTTAGGCCCCAATCCCCCCACAACTCAATCCCAATCTCTCGCCCTTTCTCTCTCTCTCTCTCTCTCTCTCTCTCTCTCTCTCTCTCTCTCTCTCTATATATATATATATATATATCTATCACCTTAGGCCCTAATCCTCCCACAACTCAATCATAATATCTCTCCCCCCCCTCTCTCTCTGTCTCCCTTGTCAGGTCGTCATCAATGATAGTCTTTTTGTTTCTTCTTTGCTTTCTTTTTCATTCACCGGTCATCATACATCAACTGGTTTCCCTAACTCCCAACGCCATCAGAAAATACACAGACAAAACGAAAATATCCATTACTGTGATGAACGCCTGCACAATGTCACGCATGCGTTGCTTCCCAGCGCGGGAAAAATGGGCTTTCAAGTGAAAACAAATCTAAAACGGATTCGTTTTACTCTTAGCTTCACGATTTTTAGCTTTACGATTTAAAAACGTAATTGTTCTTTTTAAGAAAAGACACGGAAAGTTAATTCCCTAGAGATATTTCTATCGAAATCTGCCCATATCTATCTCTATCAGTAAGGTTTATATGAATCTCGGTCAGTTCATATCTATCTATCTATCTATCTATCTATCTAACCATTTATCGATATCTATTTATCTATCTATTTCATTAGTTTGGTTTGTTTTACGGCATATCAACCTCAGTGGGTCATTTAATGCCGAAAAAATTTTGAAATAAATTCATTTTTAACGGATACTCATTTTTTTCTTCTTATAAATACATTTTTCTATTTAACCCATAGATGGAACCCTAACAGGTACTACCAGTCCGGGTCAGGGTGGACCTGGGAGCAGTGGTGATGAAGGGGTGCTTCACATTACCTAAACCTCCAGAACTGGAACCTCACCATCAGATAGAGTTTAACGTCATTCCTAGGACATGTAGACCCTCAGCCACCACCTTCTAGCATCCATATGATAAAAAGAGCTGGGGTTTGCCATAAGAGCAATAGTGTCGGGACAATCATATAGGTGCAAGGGCTTGACATGACTAGCCGATTGATCGGAGGGAGCCTCTCCGACCGCCCGTCCAGCCCAAGAAAGGGCCAAAGTGGAATATTGCAAGTAATGGGCTGCTCAACCACCCCGGTTCTATCCTTAAGCATCACGGGTAGCCACCCACGGCCAACAGGTGACACCACTGGGGGAGTCTAACGCCCCAGGCGACAGGGCGGTCTATCTATTTCAGTCGTTATCTATATATCTATTTATCTATAATTTTCAGCCAATATCTATCTATCTATCTATTTATCTATCTAACTAACTTATTAACTAGCTAACTTACTAATCATTTGTATGTTATCTGTCTGTCTGTCTATCTGTCTATCGGTCTGTCACCTTATCTATTTCTTGACCCCAGTCGGTTCAAATCTATCTATCTATCTATCTATCTGCTTAACTATTTGTCTTTCTCCCAGTCTCATTATCTGCTTCTCTATCTCATATATCTACCTACCTGTCTATTTTTTTAATGTATTTCCTGACTTCAGATTTCTACCTACCTATCTATCTATCTATCTATCTATCTATGTATTTATATATAAAGGGTGGCTTACCGGTGAATATGGGCACGATCGTTGGAGGTGCACAGGATCCAGGGGTTAAATCCGTGATAAAACAAATACAAAGTGCTCAATACAAAGTAGAGCAAATTTATTGTATCCATTTCCTTAATAAATATCTATCTATCTATATGGTTTTTAAAAAAAAAATCTTTCTGGCCCAAGCCATAGAAGATATGATGTAATTAGCCGGTGTCAGTTATAGTTGCCTAGGCATCTAAAACAGATCTGGGACAGTGACTTGCCCAACAACCGCTCACATACCCAACCCCTCCTCCTCCTCGTCTCCTTCCTCCCCTCCCCTTTCCCCAGCAACCATTGAGATAGACCATTGACTGAACATTTTAACAAGATATCTGCCGATAGAACCAAATGTAAGGATGAATAGTTGATGATCATTTTTGTAAGTGTGAATATGAACGGCAGTCTCTATCGATAGTCGCACTCACGTTTACCAATTTCGTCTTCTGTATTGACAACCCTCGTCCCTAGCATCAGTAAAGTCTGTCAGGGATACTCGGTGACACTCGGAGGAGGAAGAAGAAAAAAGATAGGAGACAAAAATCTATTTTAATGAAATAATCCCGATTTGAATTTTAGAAAGCTTCTATCGATACAAATAAATATTAACATGACTTATAGGGGTCGGGTTAGCTCAATCGGTAGAGCGTTCGGCTAGAAACCACAAGGTTCCTAGTTCAATACCGGTCCTCGCCAACTCAGCGTATGAGTAGCACAGGGATCTGTGCGGTAATGTAAGGAGCTGGTGGGTATGGCACTCCACCTCAGACGCAAAAACAACCTCCTTGGTCTAGCACTAGTGAAAAGGGGATAGACTCCCTCGCTGATTGGCTAATACCGACTTTAGGCCACCCCGACGACTTTACTTACTTAGTTATATATATAATATATATATATATATATATATATATATATATATATGTGTGTGTGTGTGTATGTATTTATCAGTTAAAATCCTCGTCCTAGTCTGTAGGTGCTGATGATAGCCGAGTGGTTAAGAAGCCTGACTAATGATAAATCGATCGGGTTTCCATTTTGCTTGCTAACCCCAACATCACGATGGGACACCCTATGGTATTTACTCGACCGATTTCCACGGGTAGGATGTGACAGTAGGTCATAAATATTGGGCTTATCAGCGGGGATCAAACTCGCTATTCCGAAGTAATGGATTTATGAGAATAGTTTGTTAACCCCAACATCACGATGGGGCACCTATGGTATTTACCCAACCCGATTCCCACGGGAAGGATGTGACACAAAGTCGCATCAAACGAGGATCGAACTAGTTCTTCAGTAGTAATGGACCTGCGAGACCATCTTTCTAACCATTACAATACGATAGGATTATCTTAATTGTATATCTATATTTACCCAACACTTACACATGAGCAGGATGTGACACAAGGTTAATTTCTTAAGCGGGGTTTAACAGGTTTGAATTCAGAGTTTTCCTTCTAGATTGATTACCTAGCCAATCTTAAAGAGCCCAGTCTGTCCTACTATTTAACCATAGAATAGTTGGATTCATACCTTTCTCTAGGGTATAAGTGCTATGTGAAATGCAAACAGCCTCGTCTAGGATTTGAACCCGGGTCGATGAGTCAATTTCCTACGACTCTAACCATTACACCATGCACCTCATTATGATATAAGCACACAGTGAAACGCAAATAGCTTCATCCAGAATTTGAACTCGACTCGTCGAATCAATTTTCTTCATTGATAACCGTTACACCAAAGCGCACCTTGTTGGGGGGGGGCATGATTGTTTGGTCCGATTGCAACCTGATCCTCTCCCAGCTGTCCTGGATCGCATCTTGTCTCTGGGTCAAGGAGAAGTTGCTGAGGCCCCCGTGGGACTCGTCTTCATTCACCTAAACACACACGTGCATAGGCTGTCCCGTTACCCATGGAGATTATAGCAAATATCCGCATTCACTTATCAGTTGACATCTTCCACCCCATCAAACCATCAACAGTGTGACTGAATCTGACGCTATCACCTCTTCATCCGGTGAAACTGGACGCAACGAAAAATGACAGCGGATCGAGTTGCAATCCAATTCGGTTAACGCATTCAAGTGAAATGGGAGAAGATATTTCAAGATGGAGAAAAATTACCGTGAATAAATAAATAGATAGATATGAACAGACGGGGATAGATAGATAGATAGATAGATAGATAGATATGAACAGACGGGGATAGATAGATAGATAGAAGATAGATATGAACAGACGGAGATAGATAGATAGATAGATAGATACGAACAGACGATAGATAGATAGATAGATAGATAGATAGATAGATATGAACAGACGGAGATAGATAGATAGATAGATAGATATATACGAACAGACGGAGATAGATAGATAGATAGATAGATACGAACAGACGGAGATAGATAGATAGATAGATATGAACAGACGGAGATAGATAGATAGATAGATAAATAGATACGACCAAACCGAGATAGATAGATAGATAGATAGATACGAACAGACGGAGATAGATAGATAGATAGATATGAACAGACGGAGATAGATAGATAGATAGATAGATATAAACAGACGGAGATAGATAGATAGATAGATAGATATGAACACCCAGAGAAAGATAGATAGATAGATATAAACAGACTGAGGTGGATAGATAGATAGATATGAACAGACTGAGATACAAAGATAGATAGATAGATATTAACAGATAGAGATAGATAGATAGATAATTGAGAATATAATATAAGAATATGAATGATTTCCACGTATTCTTCCGGCATTTAGACCTATTATCCCATTGTTTCTCATGTTTCAATAACGATTCTGATATCGTGGGACAAAAATACGAAGCATTACCCCTCAGAGTCACCACCTAACGGACACAATATACAGATCATTTTTCATTTTTAATTAAAATGCCTCGCCAATGCTCGTGTCAATGTCGAACAATAGTGTTTTGTAGCTGAAAACTCGCTCTATCGAACGGTGTCATCTTGCCCCCCCCCCGTAGCTGTTGTTGATTGGTTGGTCGTTTTGTTTTACGGCATATCAACCATTTTCGTTTAGTGCCGAATCAAGTCATTTTGATATCAGGTGGCTTACAGTACCCGCTATTGCTTAAATGGTCACCCATCTAATTATTGAACAGGCTCATCGCTGCTTAACTTCAGTGATCTAGCAGGAACCGTTGCTATCAATGGGACTTGACTGTAACTGTTTAGTTGTAGTTTCCATGGAAACAAATTTGACGCATTACTTTCGGTGGGAAATTCCGTAGCCCGACTGTCACCGGCAAAACTGCCAATCCCCACTACCTCAAAATCTAAGGCCCCCTCGTTATATAGAGATTGTTGTGGAATCTTCTAGAACATCGCCGAACCTTTAGATTGTTCTAACTGTTCCACCAAAATTCCACCAGTTTAGATATTATTCCACGTGTCACTTAAGAGGTCAACGAGTCAACCCTCCCTTCGTCTGACAAAACTGCCAATCCCCACTACCTCAAAATCTAAGGTTCCCTCGTTATATAGAGATCGTTGTGGAATCTTCTAGAACATCGTCGAACCTTTAGATTGTTCTAACTGTTCCACCAAATTCCACCAGTTTAGATATCTTAAGAGGTCAACAGGTCAACCATCCCTTCGTCTGATAAATCGATCAAAATAAACTTTAACAGCCAAGAAGTCTCAAAATCCTCTGTATCGCCAGACTTCCTGACTTTTGAACTGAGTCACAGATGATAATGAGAATTCCATTATCATCTGCTCACCCCCTCCCACGTTACACCATCTTGGTTAGCGAGCTAGCCTTGCAGGGTACTACACTGAATAGCGAGTTCGATCCTCGCTGGATGCCTCATACTTACGACCTTGTCACATTCTATCCGTACAGAACGGGTTGGATAAATACCTATTTTTACGTGGATTTTTTACATTGTATTTTCCCCATTTTAATTCAATAAACCGACCGGTTTAGCTCACTCGATAGAGCATTGGCCTAAGTAATCGCAAGGTTCCTGGGTTCAATCCCGGACCCTGCCAACATAATTAGCAGCACAGGTTGGGTAAACTGATCTGTGTAGTAAAATGGGAAGTTGATGGTAGGTGGGGTGCTTCACCTCAGAAAAAATTTTTCTAGTGCTAGCGAAAAGGAGATAGACTCCCTCGCTCCTCCAACTTTTTTTTCTTCGATAATATTTGATTTTTATATATTTGTATTTTATTTGATTGTTATAAAATGTATTTTATTTGATTTTTATGAAATGTATTTTATTTGATTTTTATAAAATGTATTTTACGCTTAGAACTGTTTAAATTGATAAAAAAGTCAATGTTTATCGATCTTTTTTAATCGATATTGATTAAACTCGTCACTTTAAAATTACCTTTTAAAAATAATAAAATGCTTTTTAAAATTGTGGATGTCCTGAGGAGGGTGTGCCAAAACAAAAAAAGTGCCTGCGTGTCGCCTGTGTGTATTGTCATTATACACAAACCTGGTGGAGAGAGGGAGACCACACCCACACAGGCTCATGCAAAAGAGATTGGCTCATGCAAATAAGGACTCTTCCATTGGACCAATGGGTTGCTCCACAAGAAAGCATATAAGGTGGGCACTTAAAGATCAGTAAGTGCGGCAGTGAACTGCCGGACTCACCTCCCGGCTTGGGCCGGGGTCCAGTGCGCTTCGGCCGCTGGACCTACCAGAGGTTAAATTAATAGCGTCGATCCCAGGGGATATCCACCCAGGCAATACTTGCCCCCTTGATTTAAAGGGGAAATGCTGGGTTTATTGCCCAGCGCCTGAGGCGCCCCCTTGAGGGGGAATGCCGACGGGATCGACGCAATTTTTTCCACCTGCCACTCATGAGTCTCGGCTTGTGAGTGGTCTCACGTTAATAGGGCCTTGTGCCTAACCCATACAAGTGGGGTATGAGGTAAATATACTCACCGTACTGGCTGGTTGAATGATTCTGTTCGTCCATCTGACAATTACAAAAATATCTATTATTAAAAAACAAACAAAAGAAAGAACAATCCCAAATAAGCGTGACTTCTTTTTTATTTGCTAGATTTTTTTGCTACTTATTAAACTAATGACAATTATAAAACTGAAATTAACTTCATAATGTACCATTTTTCCGCCATTTTAACTTCATACTTTCTCATTTTTACAACAGTATTTTACGATTATCCGGTTTATCTCAGTCGGTAGCGCACACATCTAGGAATCGCAAGGTCCCAGGTTCAATAGCGGTCCCTGCCAACTCAGCCCATGTGCTGCGTTGGCGGGATCACTATTGAACCTTGGAAGTAGCATAGGTTGGGCAATCTGACCTGTGAGGTAAAGTGGGATGTTCCAAGTAGGGTAGGGTAAGTAGCGAAAAGAATGTGTATGTTCTTGTTAGGGGAGATAACTCTTCCCTAACGAACGATAAGACTCTTTAGTAAAAGTGTAGTACCAGGCAAGATTAGAAAGAGCACGAAAAACATCTATGAAGGAGAAAGAAACAAGATGGCTGCATGAGAATACACACGTGTGAACAGTAAATTACTTATTCATATAAATCATCGTGAACTTTATTCTAACTAATGTCAATATAAAATCATACATAGGATGGCTTTTAATACGTTTGAGAATAAAACAATAATATTAGAAATTCAATAACACCAAGTAATTATTTATTAAACACGGTTTTCTTAAAACCGGTATGCAAATTATTCGCACCATATACTATATAAACATTTATTTCTTAATGATATATAACACATATTGCATGATTTTAAATACATAAGTATTTTGATGCAACACTAGCTCAGCTAGAACTTAATTGAGTATTATATACCCCAACTATGAACATTATTGGGTATGTCCCAATCCTCATAAATACAAGAGTATTATGCTGACTGAGTTGTCTTATACCACTAGCGGTGGTATAAGATTAAATAATGATTATTTAATAGCCATTGAGAATATAACGTAAATAACTAAAGGAATTTGGTGGTGACTTAATTTCGGTTGCATACAGACAGATGCATAATCTCCACATTATAAGAAGATATGATTTTCTCCTGTACTCAATATCTGCTGCCTGGGTCAAGAATTCAGAGAGGCTTGACGTTGTTTTAGTTCGTTTTCTAGACGCCATCTTTCTTGGTTCCAGCGATAACTACTATCTACATATAAATCTATTGTTGCGCCAAGAATAAAAAATAAAATGATAAAACAAAAAACAGGTATATCACTGACTGTCTCTCCTCTCTTGCATCAATTCTCTAACAACCATATTCATAAACAAAATGGCGGATTGGTTATGAATCTTCAAGACAATATGACAAGCGTCTATTTTGCTAAGATAATTAGGTGACAGTGAAAGGAAGTCCAGCTGCCAGCAAAAATTCCAATAATTACATAATTGTTCTCCCTGTTTTCATCCAATCATTTTGTGTTTGCGTGATGTTTAAGCTATCATTGACTGAATCAAGATTTTCTGTGCCATGTTCGACACAACGCTACAACAGCAGCAGAAGGGATAGTGATAAAAAAAACCCAAAAGAAAACAAAAGAAAAAAAAAGAAAAGAAAAAGAAAGTAAAGAAAAAGAAAAAGAAAAATTAAGAGAAAACAACAAACAAACAAACAAACAAACAAAAGCAAAATACCCCTCAGAAAAAAAAAACGAATAAAATTCACTAACAATGTCTTTCAAGATTAGCTTCTTAACCATCTCAGTGTTCTTTATATGACACTGCATTTGATGATAAGGCTTTCACCATTGCCATTACTGCCAGGTCTACTCTGACTCGGTGTAGTTGTACCTGTTAGGGTTCCATCTCTGGGTTAAATACGTCTGTCTGAGATATTGCTTTAAATGATTTTGAACAACGTTTGCTCTAAATAAATTCGTATGCCAACTAAATATAAAATGTTTACCTTTTTAATATTATTATGAACTTTTTATATACGTTGGCTCTGAAAACTTTGATATTGCAACTCAGTCTGAAGTGTTTACCTATTCAAAAGGATTATGATACAGTTGACGCCATACTCAGATTACATCATACCCAGGACATAGAGCTCCTGAGCCACCGCATTTTAGTGCATATATGAAATAAAGGGCTGGGGTTTGCTATAAGGGCAATAGGGTTGGGACAATCATATAGGTGCTAGGGCTTGACGTGACCTGCCGAATGATTGAAGGGGGTCTCTCCGACAGCTTGTCTTGCCTAAATAAGGGCCAAAGTGGAGTGTTGAACTACTCACCCACCAGAATCCCGTCCTTAAGCATCATGGGTCACCACCCACGGCCAACAGGTAGTCCCCTTGCGGGGAGGGGTCTTATCCCTCTGCAGAGGTACAGGTGATGTATTGCACGGCCCCAACTAGCTGGGTGGACTTCTATCTAGACGGGACACAAAAACAGCAAGACGTAAAGTGGTATTTCCGATTCGATTAAAGAAAGATCTATTGTTTGACACATCGTAGACCATCCTTAAATACTGGGCTAGTGCCCCCTCCTGTCACTAGCCCGAAATTTCCTTGCCATTCTGCCAGCTACTAACTGACCCTTTTCAAACATCTCAACGCTCATCGTATGTGACTGTTTCTCGGACATACCGTGAGAGTTCTCGTAGTTGACTCTGTTGTCGGTTGCACAACCGGGGACCAGGTTCACTAGTGATGGGAAGCTGCCACTTCATTACACAAAGTACCACAAACATTTGTTAAATACTGCTGTTGGACTTAGACAAAAAGTGATGAACTAGTATTATTTGGACTAGTACAAGATAAAAAACACCCCCCAGGCGATGTAAAAATAGATTTTTGAAACATATTGCCTGAGGGGTGGGAGTAAAAAATTCAATGTCAGAGAGTTTGTACCCTAAGTAAGTAAAATCATCAAATTCATTAAAGGATTAAAAAATAAAACAATTTGAAATGTAAACTTTAAATATGTATTAAAATAAAACAAACTATATATAGATATATAATAACAGTCATGTATTTATTAAAACTTGTTTTAAAAAACAATGAGGACTGTCTAATGTTGCATGTTCAAATTTTGAGTGTATTTATTCTATGTTATCGCGATTTTGGGTAATGTGATGTAAGCAGTGACATAATTTTTGTTACAGACAAAAACCGGTAGCGAATCTCCATTATTAATAGGAGATTATTAGGACTATTGCCATCATCTTTATTTGTACAACGTTTCGGACATTTGGACACATAGCATAGTAGATAAAAGCGTTGGGTTTAGACAGTTCTAAGTGACAGTTATCTGTATGCTGCAGATTCAATCCGGGTCAAGGGCGACAGTAGCATAGAATAATAATTAACACAGCTTAACACCTGTATCCCAGCTATGGTTAGCGGAATGAGAACAGGATACCCCCGTTGATTGAATAAAGGTTTGGGTTCAAAGTTCAGTGATGGCTCCCGATTACGACAAGAAGGTTCTCGAGTTCGAAAAGAAGGTTCCCGAGTTCAAGAAGGCTCCCAAGCCCGACAATAAATACCGAATCATTGTACAAATAACAATAAAGACGAGGACAATAATAGAAAATAATACTAATTATCAAGCCTCATCTAATAAAAATCAGAGAAACGATGAACAAATATATATAAAATATAATCTTATATTTTCATTCTTCCACCGTGACGCTTGTGTGAAGAGGGGGAACAGTGCGAGAGGGTTTGCACATATCAGGAGTCGGAAACAGTCAACCAAACTGAACTTCAGCCAAAATTCTAGACTTTATATAGTCTTAAAACTCTAACGCGACTCACATGGCCACGCCTCTTCATCCACGTAAACTATTTTCCATTGGTCATGGCTTACACTTAAGCATTTCCTGCTGTTATACCTCGTGTATCACACATACTCACTTCCTGTCTTCCGGTAGCAACTTTGCTGATTTGATCCACGACCAGATGTATCTGTCAACTTCATCCACTGGGTTCACCGCCGGTCAAGGCAAGCTATTACGCATTGACCTTGAGACAGATTAATCTAAACTTAATACGCTCTCTTAATAGGCGCCTGCAGGGAAACAACGGTTAGCAAGTTCGAGCAGACCCCACTAGGTTTTCAGTAGACGCTCTTCTATCATAGCCTTGAGCTAGATTTAGTTTAAATAGCTAATCTTTCGGGGTGCATGCAGTGGAGCAATAACAATTTATTCTAATTAAGGCTTGTTCGGTGTAATGATTAACAAGCTAGGATAACAGAACATTGCTAATGAGTTTGATTCTCACTGGGTGCTCATATTTCTGGGCTTATGTTAAACTAAGCTAAGTTTAGTTAAACGACAAGTAGTTTATTGTTCAGCAAATTAGACTAGCAGACCATTGTTAGTGAGTTCGATTCTCACTGGGTGCTCCATATCTCTTGGCTTGGGATAAGCTTGTGTCAGATCTTACCTTGATGTTTGCGAATATATATCAAATGTGGCACACGGCAAGACTTGTTGAGCACTCATGGATATTTAATGATATAAGAAGGGGAGTTTCCTAACTGGGGTAGTAGGGTGGGTGCGATGTAATATATGACGAGAATTCTCGCTTTGAAGTGTTTAAAAGCGCCCCCTGCTTTTTTTTCTCTGAATTGAAAGTAAATGAAATAATGTTTCGCAGAGAGGGCGTTACCTGTGCATTGTGCACATATCATCTGTAGGCGAAGGAATAAAAAAAAGTGTCATTATTAATACAATGACATTCTTATATGGTTAGAAAGAAAAGAAAGAATCGTGAAAGAAAGAAAGGCTGAAAAGAAAGAAAGAAATGAAGCGAAAGAAATAAACAATTGCAAAAGAAAGAAAGAAAGAAAGAATGAAAGAAGGAAATGTATAGAGAAAGAAAGAAATGCAAAAAGATAGACACACAGAGAAATACATGCAAAGTAAAAGAAAGAAAGAAATACAGAGAAAGATAGAAATAATTGTAAAAGAAAGAAAGAAAGAAAGAAATAAGGTAATAGAGAGACAGATAGAAGTAAAAACAAAGATTTTAAAATTTTAAAATGAAAGAAAGAATGTAACAGAGAGATAGAAAGAAAGAATGTAACAGAGAGAAAAAGAAGAAAAATTTAACAGAAAGAAAGAAGGAAAGAATGTAACAGAGAGAAAGAAAGAAAGAAAGAAAGAAGAAAGAAAGCAGCGAGAAAGAAAAAAAAGAAAAAATCCAAAGTGAAAAGAAAGCAATCCAGAAAGAATGAAAAAAAAAAAAAAAAAAAAAAGAAAAAAAGAAAGAAAGTTTCATTCAACCTCGAACATTACTTTTCTCTTGTCGCTTGTCGATCTAGCATCTTGAAATGATTGCGATAACGTTACATAATTCGTAAATAAAATCCAATTAGTTTTTCTCTTTTCTTTTCTCTTTCTTTCTTTCTTTTTTGTTTTTGTTTTAATAACGAATTCACATCTGCAGAACAACGACTCCAATATTACAATGCACGACATGAACCTCATTCAGTAGCTAGACCACAGGACTGTAGGTTATAATTTTCTAAGGTTGTGAGGTTGATATCATAGAAAAAGTCAAGCAAAGTATGTTCAGTGGCATATTATCGGTACCAGCTGAACAATGAGTGAGTCTATCTCCTTTTCGCTTGTGCAAGACCTGGGAGATTGTTTTTGCTGAGGTAGATACTTTACAGCACAATTCACGTTACCCAAGCTGTGCTACTCATACTAATGTCATTATTTATTTATTTATTATTATTCTTTTAAAATTAGTCTTTGGGTTCGTTAGTTTTCCAATTAAATCACCACTGCAGAGGGGTAAGACTCCCCCAATAGGGCCACCTGTTGGCCGTGGGTGGCAACCCGTGATGCTTAAGGATATAACCAAGGTGATTGAGCAGTCCATGACTTGCAATACTGCATTTTGGCCCTTTCTTAGGCTAGACATGCGGTCGATCTGCGGGTCACATCAAGCCCTAGCATGATAGCTCCAACGCTATTGCCCTTATGGCAAGCCCCAACCCTTTTTATCATATGGGTGCTAGAAGGCTGTGGCTGAGGGTCTACATGTCCTGGGAATGACGTTAATTTCTATCTGATGGTGAGGTTCCAGTTTTGGAGGTTTGGGGAATGTGGAGCACCCCTTCATCACCATTGCTCCCTTGTCCACTCTGACCCAGAGTGGTAGTACCTGTAAGGGTCTCATCTATGGGTTAAATAGAAAAACATGAGTTTATAAATAAAATTGAGTATTCATTAAGAATTACTTTATTAAAAAACTTTATCGGCATTAAATGACCCACTGAGGTTGATATGCCGTAAAATAAAACAAACCAAACTAGAGTGGTAGAACTGTTATATATTCATGTTGCAGGTATACAAACAATAGAGTTCTTCATGTGATAGAGAGACAGAGAGACAGATAGATAGATTCGTGACTTACTTGTTCTTTGTCTGGTCGCCACATTTTCGTTTCCTTCTTCTCCCTTTTCTATTTCGGCTATCGTGATCGTCTAAGTTCTTCTTTACTTCTTTCTATCTTCTTTGTCTTCTTCTTCTTAATGGCTTCTTTTAGGACATGCATAATTAATTAATTAACAAGACTTGTTACTTTGACAAAGCTTTATTTTAGCCCATTTTAATTCACCGCGCGGAGTCACAACAGAAGTAGGACACGTCTGTCCTGCCTGAAGTCTGGTTGTAAACTGGTTACCTAACTAAGTTGGTGTTTCGGTGTTCCTTAGTGTTGGGTAGAATCCTTTGATTGTTCTTCG
>CM042161.1:78409326-78421826 GCA_023376005.1 Doryteuthis pealeii | reverse complement strand
TGGAGTACTCATCCAAACTCCTACTCAACCACCAACTATTTTGGAGTACTCATCCAAACTCCTACTCAACCACCAATTATTTTAAAGTACTCTCCCAACCACCGACAATACTATCAACTATAGTAAGGTCCGTCCTGAATCTGGTCCCTAACTATTTAAAAGTACTCTCACAAACTCCTACTCAAACACCAATTATTTTAAAGTATGCCTAAGCACCGACAGGACAATCAAGTATAATTTTGTCCCTCCTTACTATCTGGTCCCAAAAAAACTATTTTAAAGTACTCTCCCAAACACCGACTGGACTATCAACTCCTGGATATTTGGTCACTAACAAACTATTTTAAAGTACTCTCACAAACTCCTGCTCAAACATCAATTATTTTAAAGTACTCTTCAAAGCATCGACAGGACTATCAAATATAGTTTGGTCCCTCCTTACTATCTAGTCTCAAACTATTTTAAAGTACTCTCCTAAACACCGACAGGACTATCAACTATAGTGAGGTATCTCCTGACTTTGATTCCTTAATTCTTTCCAACTTTCAATATTTTTTGGTGACGATCCCTTTTTTTGACACCTCATTTACCAGCTGAAGTTTTTCCCTCTTTTTTTAAAATTTAAAAAGAAGTTTTCTCCGTCATTTCCTTCTTTGGTCCTGAAAATCTCGCCAACAAAACCGGACACTGAATAGGAAAGCCGTGTATTATTATATTGTAAATAGAAAGTGAAGAAGGAAAGCCACACCGGAAGATAAAAATAAACGCCTTTCCTTCTATTGTGTTGATAACGTTTTGTCGTGTCGATATCTCTTCGAGATTGTTCTTCGTTTTTTTTGTTTCGCTTCAATTTTTTCAGACACTCGGGTGTCACGATTCTCGTCGACTTTGTTTCCTGTGATTCAAGTCTTTGAATCGTCTTTGAAGAATTCAATTCTAAACAGAATTCTTTAAAAGACTCAGAGAAATATGAGGAATTAAATTATTATTATTATTATTATTATTATTATTATTATTATTTATGTTTTCACACCTGCCGCAGCCGGTGATTCACTGGAGGCTAAGTGACAGCAAGTCTTCTCAGATCTGGACTCTTCTGAGTATTCTAGCCGATCCCAACAGTGCTGTTGTTTGGATGATCTCGATTCTTCCACTTATTTCCAATTCACCCAAATTCTTCTCTAGAACTTTGTAGACCGTTCCAAGGGTACCAATTACAATTGGTACGACTTTCACCTTCATGTTCCACTGTTTCCTCAGTTCTCTGGCAAGGTCCAAGTATTTGTCTATCTTTTCGCTCTCTTTCATTTTCACTCGGTGGTCGTCCAGGACGGCAAAATCCACGAGATGACAGGTTTCTTCTTATCTATCAATACAAGTGGCCGGATTAGGTGATTATTATTATCGTTATAGAGTTTTTCACACCAGCGTTAGCTGATGGTATTTCACTGGAGTCTGAGTGACAACAAGTCCCTTCAAATCTCCAGAACTCTTCTGAATATTCTGGCAGATTGCAGCAATGCAGTATTCTGGATGTTCTCAATTCTTCCTCTGATTTCCAGATTCTCCAGTCTTTTTCCAAGCTTTTTGGGACCATTCCAAGTGCACCAACTACAATTGGTATCACTTTGACCTTCATATTCCATAGCTTTTTCAATTTTCTGACAAGGTCCAGGTATTTGTCCATCTTTTCGTTTCTCTTCATCATCACCATGTGGTCTGCTGGAACTGCAAAATCCACCAGTTGACAAGTTCTTTCTTTTTTGTTAATCAACACTAGATCTGGTCTTCTGCTGGGATAAGGTGATCCGTCTTTATTTCGAAGTCCCAGGGAATTTTATGCATTTCATTCTCAAGAACAGATTCTTTTATGCATATACCATTTTGTTGTAAGGTCAAAATTAACTTTTTGCATAATTCCCAGTAGATCAACTTCCCAACCCAGTTGTGCCTAGTTGTATTCCTGTTGTGCTAGTTTGCTACATTCGCTTAATACATGGTTTACATCCTCATCTCTGCCACCGCATAGTCTACATTTACTGTTTTGTTGAGTCTTATCAATTTTTGCTTTGATATAATTTGTCTTTATGGCATTATTTTGTACAGCAATTATTAGTGATTCAGTTTCTCTCTTGAGGTTTCCTCTTCTTAACCATTCCCAAGTCTTTTCATGTGCAATCTCTACGATTTGTCGTTTGAAGTATCCATATAATTGTTTCATTCCCATTTTTGTTTTCTAGTTTTCGTTGTTTATCTGTTTGTCCATTAAATTACTGCTATTATTAGCTGCCATAAGTAATCTTTCTTTGCTCTTTTTTGTGTATTCTTCGAGTCCTTTGATTGTGGCCTCTACACAGTCCTTTATGTTGGCAAGACCTCTTCCACCTTCCTTTCTTGATACATATAGTCTATCTCTATCGTCTCTAGGGTGTAGAGCCTTGTGCATTGTCATTAATTTTCTAGTCCTTTGATCAATCTGTCTGAGTTCTTCTTTTGTCCATTTTAAGAATGGCCCAGAATACCTTATAATGGGGATGGCCCAGGTATTTATTCCTTTGGTAAGATTTCTGCTGTTGAGCTTGGTTTCTATGAGTTTTCTTGTTCTCCTGAAGTATTCTTTGTTTTTAAAATTTTCCGTTCATTTCTGTTTGCTTGATATTGTCAGCTTCTAAAATTCCTAAGTATTGGTAACTTTCGTTTTCATAAAGTGATTCTATAGTGTCCTGATTTGGTAGTTGTATTCTGTCCATTAATTTTCTTTCGCCCCGTTTTATTACTAGCATAGCACATTTTTCGATTTCGAATTCGAATTCCATCCCTATATCTTGGCTATATATTCTAATGGTTTGTGCTAGGGTTTCTAATTTTATTTTCATTTTTTGCAAATTTTTTTTATGTCATCCATGTACATAAAGTGGTTTATTTTTTTGTGAGTTAGTGAATATGTATCCCCCTGTACATTTTTTAAGTATATGATCGAGTGGCATCATTGCTATAATAAATAATAGTGGTGATAACGAGTCTCCTTGGAAAATACCTCTTTGGATTTTTACTTCTGTCAGGGATTGCCCTCCTGCTTTTAATTGGACTCTTCAGTTTTCCATGGCTTTTTTTATACATTTTTTGATGTTGTTGGATATTTTGTACATTTTTAAACATTCTAAAATCCAAGTATGTGGGAGCATGTCATAAGCTTTTCTGTAGTCAATCCATGCCATTGCAATATTTTACCCCCTATTTTTAACTTCTTTAATGATGTGTTCATCTATATAAAGTAAGTAATATGTTCCTCTTTTTCCTCTGCAGCATCCTTTCTGTTCGTCTGGAAAAAGTTTTCGCCAATTAAGTGAAAAGTATATTTCTTATTTTATTACGTCAATATTTTCCACATCATGGATAGGCAAGTTATTGGTCTATAATTGCTAGGGATATTTCCTTTTTGTAGGTCTTTCTGATTAGGGTAGTTATTCCTTTTGTCATTCATTCGGGTATTTCTGCTTCCTGTAAGCATATTCCTTGGGAGTTTTTCGTGCCAATATTAACTGGTGGGTTTTCACTGGAGTCTGAATGACAGCAAGTCTCCCCAGATGTTTAGGATTCTTCTAGGTAATCCAGCCGATCTTAAAAATGCTGTGGTCTAGATGTTGTCAATTATTTCTTTGATCCCAGAGAATATTATGAGTCTCATTTTCTACGACGGATTCTGGTTTGTGGATATATCATGTAGTGGTATAGTAAAATTTTAATCACTTGCATTATTCCCAGTGAACCATCTTTCCTACCCAGTCGTGCTTAAGGTTGTACTCCTTTTGGGTCAGTTTGCTGCATAAACTTATTACGTGAATAACCGTTTTATATCTGTCTCCATATAACCTACAGTTCTTCTAGTTTATTTTCCAGGTCTTTCGGTATCGCTCCAAGTGCACCAACAACAATTGGTACTACCGAAACAATCATGTTCCACCGCTTTTTCAGCTCGAACATAAATAGAAATAGAAATAGAAGCCAAGAATTATCTTAGAAAATAATTTTGTATTAAGAAGTTGTTGTAGAGGAGTGAACACCCCTACAAGATGGACTGACCCAGAAGCATTTAATGAGTCGACGCAGCAGTGACTGAGGTCGGAATTTATTCGAACGAAATTACTGCGTCAACTCCAACCATGTGAACCTCCTTATTTGTACGTTTGTCTTGTGATTTATACTACTTCTTTGTTCTATGTTAAGTGTTGAATAAATACATATTCACACAACCTGTATTCTCAGGTGTATTCTTTTTGCCACCTCAACGATACAACAGAAGTACTTGGGTGAGTCAGAAGTTTTGCACTATTTTAGAACATGCTAATTCGTTGCATGTATATTATGTGACCGAAGTATTTGAAGCTGTAGTAGGTGTCCCCTGTAGTAGTTGGTGCTCTGACACATTGTGGAGTGCATCACTTTTGTGTGATTTGAAAGACATACGACTGAATGTGAAATGTTGAGAACTTACACTCGTGAACTTACTAACTTTAACTAGAACTTATACTTTACTTTATTTGGATTATTCGGACTATTGTTCTTATCGTTATTGTTATCTGTACAACGTTTCAGCTGAGCTGTCCTCCGGCCTACTTCAGGTATTTATTGTAAGACTCGGGAGACTCGTGTAATATCATACTTATGTATGATATTTTACCTTGACTCATAGGTAATCCTTAACTTTTTCCTTGTAAATTCCTACCATAAAATGAACTGAACCCTCATTTTATGTCCGTGTTTTTGCAATAAATGTTTCTATTTTTCTTGCACCCGTTATTTTACAATACAAAATATATTTTCTTTATTTGTTAAAGAATAAAGAATAAAGAAAATATAATTAGTATTGTAAAATAACGGGTGCAAGAAAACATCTATTGCAAAGACACGGATATAAAATGAGGGTTCAGTTTATTTTATAGTAGGAATTTACGAGGAAAAAGTTAAGGATTACCGACTCATATTGCGTTTTTTTCTTTTTACTCTAAAATTATCAAGCCTCATCTAAAAAATTCAGGAAAAAATATTACCCTTTGAATTGTGTGAAAGCAACCAACATTTGCTGCAGTGTAGTTGAATAACTAACAACTTACTCTGTCCTTCTGGCAGGAACTGAGTGATCCTTTTGTCTCTCAAAATCACAGAGAATCTTATGCGTTTCATTTTCTAGGACGGAGTCTGGTTTGTGGATATACAATTTAGTAGTATAGTAAAATTTGGTTAAATCAAACTTAACGAACCTAAATTCCACCATCGTATGTTACCCCACCGAAAGAAAAAAAAAGACCAAAATCAGGGAATTAACCGAATTTAATGAAATTTTCAGTGTTGATATATTAATGAATAAAAGATATAATGCACCAGTTATTTTATTTAAAAGCTTTTACATTTTTTCAGGTCAGTTAACTTTGAAACACGTATCTTTGAGGCGTAACACATATTCTCAAAGATACATGGTTCAAAGTTAACTGACCTTAACTGGTGCATTATATCTTTTATACAGTAATATATCAACACTGAAAATTCCATTAAATCTGGTTAATTCTCTGATTTTTGGTATTTTTTCTTTCGGCAGAGTGACATACGGTGGTGGAATTTAGGTCCGTTAAGTTCGATTTAACCAAAATTTTAATCTCTTGCATAATTCCCAGTGGGCCACCTTTCCTAACCAATTGTTTGTAGGCTTGTACTCCTTTTGCGCCAGTTTGCTGCGTTCGCTTACTAAGTGATTAACCTTTTCATATCTGTCCCCACATAACCTACATTTGCTATCCGGTTATGCATCATCAAATGTCGCCTTGATATAAAAAGTCATCGGGGTGACCTGAAGTCGCTATCAGCCAGACAGCGAGGGAGTCTATCTCCTTTTCACTAGCGCTAGACCAAGGAGATTGTTTTGACGTCTGAGGTGGAGCGCCACACATACCATCAGCTCATATACTTTACCGCACAGATACGCTGAGTTAGCGAGGACCGGTATCGAACCAGGAGCCTCTGAGGTGGAGAGCCACGCCTACCATCAGTACCATTACTTTACCGCACAGATCCCTGTGCCACTCATACGCTGAGTCGGCGAGGGCCGGTATTGGCGGAGGCTCTATCGACTGAGCTGCTATTAAAAGAAATTCAGTTTCTCTCTTGAGTTGTCCCTTTCTTAGTCATATCTAAATCCTCTCGCGTGCAATCTCCGCAGTTTGTCGCTTGATATATCCATACAGTTGTACAATGTGGTGTAATAGTTAGAGTCGTAGGAAATTAACTCAAATCCTGGACGAGGCTGTCTGCATTTCACATAGTTCTAATACCCTTGGGAAATGTATGCATCCAACTACTCTCCCTCCAACTATGAGTAAATAGCAGGGCATACTGGGCTTATTAACCTTGGCTAGGTAACCAGTCTAAGAAAAGAAAAAATATGAATTCAAACCTGTTAAACTTCGTTTAAGAAATTGACCTTGTGTCGCATCCTGCTCTTTCTTAATGTATTCCTCGGGTCCTTGATTTGATACATCTACGCCATCCTCAATATCTAAAAAAATATTTATAATTTGTGACCCCCCTTTCAACTCTCTCTAGGTTGGTTAGGTTGGTTGGATTTTACGGCATGTTAACCCTTGTTGTTTTATGCCGAAGACGTTTTTGTAATCAATTTAAAAAAAAAATTAAAGTTATTTTTTTCGATTTAACCCAAAGATGGATCTCTAAAAGATACTACCATTCAGAGTGAGCATGGTGATGAAAGGGTACTCCACATTCCCCAGAGCTCTAGAATTGGAACTTTACCATCAGATAGAGTTTAAGATCATACCCAGGACACTAAGACTCCTCAGCCCCTGCCTTTTAGTACATATATGATAAAAAGAGTTGGGGTTTGTCTTAAGAGAAATAGGGTTGATGCAAATATGTAAGTACTAGGGCTTGACGTGAACAGCCAGTTGATCGGAGGAGCCTCTCCGACCGCCCGTCTAGCCTAAGTAAGAGTCAAAGTGAAATGTTGTATGTCATGGACTGCTATACCACCAGGATTCCATCCTTAAGCATCACGGGTCGCCACCCTCAGCAACATTGGAGGATCTTACCCCTCTGCAGAGGTGCAGTTGGTGTATTCTAAAGGCCAAGAAGACAGGACTTCAACTCTCTCTAATGCTTTCATGTTCACTCGTTGGAAATTCACTTTTTAAAGAAATCATTTGCAGAAATATCAAAATCATTTTAAAATGTCTGAATAATATCTTTACAGCAGAAATATATTAAGACCACAAAACGAAAAGACACATTTCATTCCGGGTTTTGTAAAAATCCTTTTCTGTTTTCTTTTTGCATATTTAATGTTAGTGCTATGGATGGTGTATGGTGCTATGGATGGTGTATGGTGAAAAAAGAAAATGATCACATTTGTTGAAAAGTTCTTATTGGGGAAAAATCAAAATCAATATGATTAAAAAGTAAAAATGAAGAAAATATTCTAAAGGAAAAAAGATGTTTATTTAAGGAACTCTGACTTTTTGGTTTTCTTGAAAAGCAACATTAACATTATTTATTGATTGGATAAAAATGCTGCCTTCACCAAAAATGAATCTTTCTTCTTTTTTCCTTCTTTGTTTGTTTCTTTAATTGTACTCATTTCTTTCTAACTTTCCATGTTATTATTTCTTTCTTTCTTTCTCTCTTTCTTTCTTCCTTTTTTTATTTCTTTCTTTTTTCTTTCTTTCTGTTCATTTCTTTCTTTATATCACCATACCTTTTTCTTTCTTTCTTTCTTTCTTTCTTTCTTTCTTTCTTTCTTTCTTCTTTCAACTGTCTTCTTTCTTTCTTTAATTGTACTCATTTCTTTCTAACTGTCCATGTTATTCTTTCTTTCTTTCTTTCTTTCTTTCTTTTTCTTTCTTTCTTTCTTTCTTTCTTTCTTTCTGTTCATTTCTTTCTTTATATCACCATGCCTTTCTTTCTTTCTTCCTTTTTTCTTTTCAACTCTCTTTTTTGTTTTTTCTTTGTTTTTTCCTTCTTTCCTTCTTTCTTTCTTTGTATCCATGTCTTTCTTTCTTCACTTCTTTTTTTTACCTTTCTGTTTGCATTTTTTTCTTTCCTTCTCATTTCCTTTCTTTTTGATCCTATCTTCTTATTCTCTTCTTTTTTTCGCTTTGCATTTCTTTATTTTTTTCTCTTTGCGTTTTTTTCTTTTTATTCCTTTACTTTTTTTTGACTTTGAATTCTTTTCTTTCTTTCTTTCTTTCTTTCTTTCTTTTCTTTCGTTTTTTTTTTGTTATTCCTTTTATCTTCGTTTCTTTTTTACTTTCTCTGCATTTTTCATTCTTTCTTTCCCATTTCTTTTTTTGTTTCTTCTTTCTTTCTTTCTTTCTTTCTTTCTTTCTAATCTCTTTCACCAAGAATTTCTTTTTTTTTCTTTTTTCTTTCTTTCTTCTTTCTTTCTTTCTTTCTTTCTTTCTTTCTTTTAGCCAATCTTTTTCTTTCTTTTTTTTCTTTTTTTCACCTAGCCCTTTTTCCGTCCATCCTTTCTTTCTTTTTCTTTCTTTCTTTGTTTCTTTATTTCTTTGTTTCTAAAACCTCATTCTTTTTTTCAACGTCCCTTATTTCTTTCTTTCTTTCTTTCTTCTTTTTTTTCTTTCTTTTCTTTATTTCTTTCAAGTTTTCTTTCTTTCACCAAGCTTTCTTCTTTTCTTTCTTTCTTTCTGTCTTTCTTTCATTCGTTTAGCCAATCTTCCTTTCTTCCTTTCTTTCTTCTTAACACAATATCCTTTATAATATGTTCTTTCTTTCTTTCTTTCTTCTTTCTTCTAGCCTTTTTCCATCCATCATTTCTTTCTTCTTTCTTTCTTTCTTTCTTTTATTCTTTCTTTCTTTCTAAAACCTCATTCTCTTCTTTCTTTCATTGATTGTTCCATTTATTTCCTATTTTAATCATTATTCTCAAAATCATATTTTCAGAATCGTAACCTCATTGACTTTTAAAAAAATAATTTTGACCTTATTTTTTTGAAAATAAATTCCTTTACATTGATTTTTATTTCATATTCCATCTTAATAAGAAAAGAAAAAAATATTCCAATTGCTCGTTTCTATAATCTTTTTAAAAGACATTTCTTCCATTTTTCTGATTCTTTTTCTTTTTTACATTCGATTCTAATTTCTGTACATTTACTTTGTTCTTCTCATCTTCCTTAACTTCCGGTTTACTATTAAAGCATATCCGTTACATTTACACCTTAGTATCTCACCTTTTTTTTCTTTCACCCTTTTCTTCTTCCTTTATTTCGAAAATAATTTTCCCTTTTTTCTTTTCTTTTTTAATTACTTTTTTTTATGATTTTATGTCATTCTTCACTTCTTTTCTTGTTTCCTTTCTGGGTTCATTCACAACAGGTTCAGATTTAAACTCTTTCTTTCTTTCTTTCTTTCTTTCTTTCTTTCTTTCTTTCTAATTAATATCTTTTTTCCTGCTTTGCTTTTTTTATTTTTCCTTCCTTCCTTCCTTCCTTCTCTCGCCCTCTCTTTCTTTCTTTCTTTCCTTTTTTCTGTTTTTCTTTGTTTCTTTCTTTCTTTCTATACATTAGTCTTTCTTTCTTTCTTTCTTTCTTTCTTTCTTTCTTTCTTTCTTTCTTTCTTTCATTCTTTCTTTACGTCAGCCATTCTTTCTTTCTTTCCTTCTTTCTTTACGTCAGCCATTCTTTCTTTCTTTCCTTCTTTCTTTACGTCAGCCATTCTTTCTTCTTTCCTTCTTTCTTTACGTCAGCCATTCTTTCTTAGAATAATCCTTTTTAATAATATTTTTCCATTTCATCTCTATTGTTAATTTCATTTCTGTGCTCTTTTAACAATTTCTCTTTCGTTTTTTTTCCCCATTCTCCTTTTTTTCTTTTTCAAATTTATTCCCGCCATTACTGCTTCGTCTTTTACTTTCTTTCTTATCGCATCCCTCATCAGACGACACGTACATTCCCGCCTCTAAAACCGAGATCACAACTTCGATACAACAGCAAAAATCTGAAACTGTGCTCTTTTCTTTTCTCTCTTTTGCTTTTTGTTTTGTTTTTTTTTTTAAATTTTATTTCTCGTAAAATCGTCACAATAGCTGCACTTTACTCACACTCTTTCCTTTCTGTTTGCTGACCTTGTAGACATCATCATCATCATCAGCATCATCATCATCATCATCATCATCATCAGCAGCAGCAGCAGCAGCAGCATTATCTGCATCAATAAAAGAGATTACTTGATTAGTTCCTGTAAAACGTAATGTTGACACGATTTCGCGAAGACGTGAACTAAAGAAAACAAACAAAAAAAAGTAATAATAAAAGGAGATTGAGAAAAAAAACCCACAATAATCTAAAGCAAATATGACCTTATTATTTTAGTCATTTGCTAAGATTAGCTTAGTTTGACACAAGTCCAGAACTATGCAGCGCCCAGTGAGAATCGAGCTCACTAGCATCTTTGGTGACTGGTGTTATGATTCGTGTGGCCATTTCAAGGCAAGTAATTGAAAGCAGTTTTACAGTGGAGATCCATAAAGTTTGATCCTTTCTTGAAGTAGAAAGATGTAGTATCAGTTTTAATCCTTTTCCGTTGATCTGTCCTCAAAGCTGTTGATCTCAGATTTTATTCTGTCTTGAAGTAGAATGTTATATAATCCTTGTCTGTTGATCTGTCCTTCCCTTAGCAGTCATTCCAGGAAGTAATTTTAGGACAATTCATCTACGCCTTTAAATAGTAGATTAAATACGTTTGGGCATTTTTGATTGGCCAATTCAGTCACCGCTGTTTTGGAACAATCTATACATATAAATCTTGGTCATTAGCACACCTTAACCCACAGATAACCCAACAACTGGGGACATATATATATAATGTTTAAACATTTCTTTTAATTGTTTGCCAATGACTGGAAGTCCCGACAGCCGTGAGGTTAAGGAGCTTGTCAGACGAAAATTCTGTTGAGTTTCGCTCCCGGCTAGAGGTAGCTGTTAAAAAAAGTCGAGCCGGACTGATGAGACGTAAACGTCGAAACACGTGTCTCTGGATAACTGATATATATATATATATATATATATATATATATATATATATAAGATTGCAGAGTGGCATCAGCCGAACAGTGAGTGTGTCTATCTTTTTGCTAGTGCTAGACCAGGTAGATTGTTTTATTTTCTGGGGTGAAGCGCCACACCTACCATCAGCTACGAAGCCTATCGCACAGATCAGATTACCCAATTTGTGGTACTTATGCACTGAGTTGGCGAGGACCCGTATCGAACCAGGAACTTTGCGATTCCTTGGTGGGTGCTCTACCGACCATATATATATATATATATATATATATATATATATGGCCAGTTAAGCTATGTCGGATATATATATATATATATATATATATATATATATATATATATATATAATTTCCCCAAAATATGTAAATAATATTGATCAGATGTAGACTTTAAGATAAGACGTGGTTTCGGGCCATAATTACCACTCACCGAAATCCCCACACTAGTTTCTCTGAAATCACTGGGAATCTTATAAATATCTAAAAATCAATTCTTACGAGTTTAGTTTGGATTTTGTGACTGTTTCTTGTTTTCTTAAACGGAAAATTCATCACATCTGTGAGATTTGAGGACGACCGATTCATGCCTTTCCCAATTATAAAGTACGAAACACGTGATTCAGACGTCAAGAGTCAAATTGCAAAGTAGCACTTCCACGGTTCTATTCATATTCTGTCCTGGTCAAGGGCAGATCACCCTGTTCAGCCTAGACACCGGGGCATATTGTACTTATACACCAAGGGTATTAGTACGAAGTATTTGAACTCAAGTCGCCGATTCCAACTAAAACGATAATCCTTATGCTGTACACCCCCATCAGCCAATGGGTATGACACTAAACTACATCTGATAGTGCGATTCCAATTCTAGAGCCCTGGGAAGTGTACAGCACCCTTTTATTGCCATTGCTCCCAAATCCACCCTGAGCCGGCGTGGTAGTGCCCATTTGAAAAGGGCTTAAAGAAAGTCCTATGTTATGGAATCCTTTGGTGATCCTTTGATAATCGTATAAGTCCTATCCTGCGTATTGGTAAAGCTCCAGTGAGTTAATCCTATGTCCGTCCTCAATGAACGCTACAGTAATTATGACCAGTAGGGTCGGTTAAGTATTGTATCAGCCTCAGAGTGCTACCAGTGATTGGCCAAAGAAAGATCGTATGATCTCGCCTAGTCTATAAGTATGGGCGACGATCTAGCACACGCCTTATATACAAAAGAGATCTCAACAAGGGTCTCATCAATGGAACAAATAAGTCTATTTGTAAGTTGAATTAAAATTATTTCTACCAGTTTATAAAACCAAATCAAATATTTTACCTCTAAATTATTTGCTTACAAATCATGTACGAAAACATTTGGCATAAAATAATCCACATGGGTTGATATGCCATTAAACAAAATAACCAGCCA
>CM042161.1:78399326-78404326 GCA_023376005.1 Doryteuthis pealeii | reverse complement strand
TGTTGCACAATATCTGATAAGTGTTAAGTCGAAATCTTTGGAATTTTTTTTAAAAACTGTCTATTTTGAAATTTTCAATTACACGTCCAACGCTCAACTTTTGCTATCTATTTGCGCTTATTAAAAAAGAAAAAAAATTACGAAGTAACATTTAAAATTATTGAAATAACATTGAAATTCTTGTTTTTAGCAAGCCTATATGTGGTTGAAGTTATAGAGGCGCGTGGACTAATGGTTAGAGTCGTAGGAAATGGACTCGTCGACCCGAGTTCAATTCCTGGACGAAACTGTTTGCATTTCACATGGCGCTAAAACCCTTGGGAAAGATATGAATCCAATTCTCCCTCCAGCTATGGGTAAATAGCAACATAACCATGGTAGGGAACATCGTTGGGAAAGGTATGTCCTCCGGCATTGGTAAATAGTAAGGCAGACTGTGCTCTTTAACCTTAGTTAGGCAACCGGTCTAGGAGAAGGAAAACTCTGAATTCAAACCTGTTAAACTCCGCTTAAGAAATTGACCTTGTGTCACATCCTGCTCGTACGGAGGGGTTGGTAAATATATATGTGGTTGAAGTACATCTGATAGTTGCCAACCTTGAAAATCTGGGTTAAATTTGAAAAAATCACTTACGTCAAAAATACATCAAAATCGACTTATTTTCACTTTGTATTAGTGCTTGTTAAAGAACAACAACAAAAAAAAATTGTGTACTCGGCGTAGAAATTGACCTTGTGTCGCGTTCTGTCTGTGACGGAGGGATTGGGAACATATACATTATCGATCAACGTGGGAAAATTAGGGATAGTCTCAGATCAATAAAGCTATCTATGTCAGTTTATATCTAAATAGATTTATCAATTCCTTCTTATCGATCTCTGTGTCAAATAATCTTTTGATGTTTGGTTGTTCATATCGATCTACAGAATGATTTGTTTTAGTCACTTAAGATCAATCAGTCTGTTATCGATCTTCGTCTGATCAAATCTATCAATCAATTTATTAATAGTATTATCTTCCTATCTATGTCATATTTAAAAATATTTGTCATTTCAAAAATATGCATAAGCTCCTATACACACGCATATATATATATATATATATGAAGTTAAGTAAACAAACAAATGTGTTTATTTTTTTTTATATGGCTTTAAGCCGACAATTTTTTGAGGATATGTGCTTAATTGAAGTCATACCTAATTTTGAAAATTAATTAGTTAATAATTAATGAATTTAGGCGGGCATATATGTTCAAATGTAAGGCTAAACGAATCGAGAAAATGTCAATCCCTGAATGAATAGGTCGAAATGTACATTCAGGGATTGACATTTTCTCGATTCGTTTAGCCTTACATTTGAACATATATGCCCGCCTAAATTCATTAATTATTAACTAATTGATTTTCAAAATTGGGTATGACTTCAATTAAGCACATATCCTCCAAATATATATATATATATATATATATATATTATATATATATATATATAGAGAGAGAGAGAGAGAGAGAGGGGGGGAGAGAGACTATTTAAAGGCGCGTGGGATTAAGGTCACCGTCGTAGGAAATGGACTCGGCTACGCAAGTTCAAATCCTGGATTAAGCTGTTTGCATTTCACATAGCGCTAATACTCTTGGGAAAGGTTTGAATCCAACTATTCTCCATCCAGTTATGAGTAAATAGTAGGTCAGACTGGGCTCTTTAACCTTTGTATGGCAACCAGTCTAGAAGGAAAACTTTGAATTCAAACCGAAGGGCTCCACTCCTCGTTAGCCCAAACTACTCAGAGCAGCTCACCCTTCATCTATTTTCACAACGTTTTTGCTGTTTCTTGAGATGAGGAATTATCATTATTATACACTGATCTATTCAGACTAGTATCCTCATCTTGGTTGTTATAGTCACAACTTTTCTGCTATTTCTTTAGATGAAGAATTATCATTATTATTCACTGATATATTCAGACTAGTATCCTCATCTTGGTTGTTATAGTCACAAGATTTCTGCTATTTCTTTAGATGAGGAATTATCATTTTTATACAAAGATCTATTCAGACTAGTATCCTCATCTTGGTTGTTATAGTCACAACTTTTCTGGCATTTCTTCAGATAAAGAATTATCATTGTTATACACTGATGTATTCAGACGAGTATCCCCATCTTGGTTGTTGTAGTCACAACATTTCTGCTATTTCTTTAGATGAGGAATTATCATTATTATACACAGATCTATTCAGACGAGTATCCTCATCTTGGTTGTAATAGTCAAAACAAGCAAAGTCGGTTTTGGTCTGTGCACTTAGATATCATCAATCTAGCACCATTTTATAAATCTAAAAATAAAACCAAAAATTCAGTTCTCTCAATTTAAAAGTGTTAACCGTAAATCTGGTCTTACTTTCTAAAGTCAATTAAACTTAACTAAACAAATCATTCCCCACCCTCACCCTCCACACATACACCGAGTGACATTAATAGATTGATTCAGTTGATTTCGGGGTAGGGCAGGGTGGGGGGTTGCAGTAGAGAAAGCAAAATGAAGTAATTGGAAAATTGAATTAAATCTCGGGTTATTCTAAGCAGCAAGTTGAGGCAGATTGGATTTTAAAGATTTAAATTGGAACTTCCTTTTATTTTAACCCACAAATGGCAGAGGTTCAGTCACTGGAGTTTTCACAGCTCAACAACTAACGACAGGAATTTCCGCCAGTTACACTTATATAATGAACTCAATGAGAGTGACGAATGTCTACGCTTTATTGTAATTAATGGCAACTCAGTTCTATCGGTGAGTCAGGGCAACCTTTTCTCCAAACAATTAGTGTCTAGAAGTTTTTTTAGTCCGGGAGGTTCATTAAAACTTTTTCTTTCCGAAAGTGTGGGTTATCATTGATAAAGAGCTTTGCAAATAGCTTTGCAAATATCTAAAAGTTATCAATATATATATATATATATATTATTATATATATATATATATATATATATATATATATATATATGTAAAAATGGAAATTGGAAATGAATCCGACAATATTTCTTCCTCATATATATATATATATATATATATATATATATATTATATATATAAAGATGAACAAAAAAGGGATAATATTTATGTTATATTAACTAGATGTGAGCTTAGGTTAGCGTCAGAGAAAATTTCATGTAAAATAAATTGTTATATATATATATATTTTTTTGTCATTATTTTCATAGTGAGTTCGAAGCATTAATTAAAATGTAATAATAAAATTTTTTTTGAAGGGCGTGATAATGCACATTTATGTTTAAAAAACATATTTATTTCTTTTTTTTTCCTTTTTTTTCATATTAAGGTTCCAAATATTTTCGAGCTAAGCTCATCATCAGGGAATGAATTATTTTTTTCATAATTTTCATCTGTATTTAATAGATTCAATCGTGTTGTTGTTCATTGAATGTTTGGTGGTAACTGTGAAAAAATTTCTTTTTATTTTTTTTTTCCGGCGAAGATATAGTTACGCTCGGTAAATTCCGTAATAAATCGTTGCGATGATCGTGTTCCGCGGGATTTTTTGAAAATTATTTCATATATAAATTCTTTTTTCTTTTTTTTATAATACTATAAAATAATGAAGTCCTGCTCAGGGACACTGGAATAAAGATTTTTTTTGTCATTATTTTCATAGTGAGTTCGAAGCATTAATTAAAAATGTAATAATAAAATTTTTTTTGAAGGCGTAATAATGCACATTTATGTTTAAAAAACATATTTATTTTTTTTTTCCTTTTTTTTTTTCATATTAAGGTTCCAAATATTTTCGAGCTAAGCTCATCATCAGGGAATGAATTATTTTTTTCATAATTTTCATCTGTATTTAATAGATTCAATCGTGTTGTTGTTCATTGAATGTTTTGGTGGTAACTGTGAAAAAATTTCTTTTATTTTTTTTTTCCGGCGAAGATATAGTTACGCTCGGTAAATTCCGTAATAAATCGTTGCGATGATCGTGTTCCGCGGGATTTTTTGAAAATTATTTCATATATAAATTTCTTTTTTCTTTTTTTATAATACTATAAAATAATGAAGTCCTGCTCAGGGACACTGGAATAAAGATTTTTTTTGTCATTATTTTCATAGTGAGTTCGAAGCATTAATTAAAATGTAATAATAAAATTTTTTTTGAAGGCGTAATAATGCACATTTATGTTTAAAAAACATATTTATTTCTTTTTTTCCTTTTTTTTTTCATATTAAGGTTCCAAATATTTTCGAGCTAAGCTCATCATCAGGGAATGAATTATTTTTTCATAATTTTCATCTGTATTTAATAGATTCAATCGTGTTGTTGTTCATTGAATGTTTGGTGGTAACTGTGAAAAAATTTCTTTTATTTTTTTTTCCGGCGAAGATATAGTTACGCTCGGTAAATTCCGTAATAAATCGTTGCGATGATCGTGTTCCGCGGGATTTTTTGAAAATTATTTCATATATAAATTCTTTTTTCTTTTTTTTATAATACTATAAAATAATGAAGTCCTGCTCAGGGACACTGGAATAAAGATTTTTTTGTCATTATTTTCATAGTGAGTTCGAAGCATTAATTAAAATGTAATAATAAAATTTTTTTTGAAGGCGTAATAATGCACATTTTATGTTTAAAAAACATATTTATTTCTTTTTTTCCTTTTTTTTTTCATATTAAGGTTCCAAATATTTTCGAGCTAAGCTCATCATCAGGGAATGAATTATTTTTTTCATAATTTTCATCTGTATTTAATAGATTCAATCGTGTTGTTGTTCATTGAATGAAATAATATGAAAAAAAATTTTATTATTACATTTTAATTAATGCTTCGAACTCACTATGAAAATAATGACAAAAAAATCTTTATTCCAGTGTCCCTGAGCAGGACTTCATTATTTTATAGTATTATAAAAAAAAAAAAAAAGAATTTATATATGAAATAATTTTCAAAAAATCCCGCGGAACACGATCATCGCAACGATTTATTACGG
>CM042161.1:78386826-78394326 GCA_023376005.1 Doryteuthis pealeii | reverse complement strand
AAAGCATGGCCAGTTGGGTCACCCATTGAACTCTGGGTAGATTAGAGAAAAGTGAGCTTGCAAAACGAATTAAATTAAAATAAAATAAAATAAATACGGGCTGACAAAACATTAAAAGGGAAAATTAAGCTACGGGTTGCTGCTTATGAAATTTAACATACCAATACATTTCAAATTTTCACATCTCTCTCTCTCTCTCTCTCTCTCTTTCTTTCTCTCTCTCTCTCTCTCTCTCTTCTCTCTCTCTCTCTCTCTCTACTTTCCCAGAGAAACTAACATATATAGCGAGGAGGTAATCAAAATATAAATAGAGAGGGGAAAGTGATAGACAGAATGTAAAGTAAGAGATGGGTTAGTTTTTGACTTAATTGCAAATTACCACAAATTAGAACCAATTAAAATGGAATTCTTTCTAACATGACGCAATTTTAAAAGTAAAGAATAATTTAGTATAACTTTTCTGTCATTAAACTAAACAGTAAAAAAGTCTTTAGGAGACAAACATCGATTCGCTCAGTTTTAGTAATATATATATATATATATATATATATATATATATATATATATATATATATATATAATGTTTTTAGTGAGTCCAAGTATGCTTCTGCAATAGATCTCATGAATCCCCAGAAACAAGGCAATAAAAACAAGATCAAAGACAACCATCCAACAGACAACTCAACTGTCATGTGATCTCAAAGGAGAGAAAATATAAAACAGTCATTCTACAGAAGCCTTTGACAACACGCAGAGGATCACCTGAAATATTAGGATTAATGAAAAAGATTAAAAACAATAATATTCATCATTTTGAATTTTGGTTTTTATAACACACACACACACACACACACACACACACACACACACACACACACAGAGGCACAGAGGCACAGGCATGCACAGACACATTCACGCACAGACACAGACACACAGACACAGACACAGACACACACACATACACACACACACACACACACACACAGAGAGGCACAGGCACAGGCATGCACAGACACATTCACGCACAGACACACACACACACACACACACACACACACACACAAATATATATATATATATAATGACCAAACTGAGATAGATAGATAGATTTGCACAGAATGAGATAGGTAGATAGATAGGAACAGACTGAAAGATAGATATAGATAGATATTAACATTCAGGGACAGACAGACAGACAGACAGACAGACTGATAGATAGCTAGCTAGCTAGATAGATAGATATGAAGATAGATTGATAGATAGATAGATATGAACAAACTGAGAGATAGATAGATAAATAGATAGATATTAATATTTGGACACAGATAGACCGACAGATAGATAGATAGATATGAACAGACTGAGAGATAAATAGATAGATAAATAGATAGATATTAATATTTGGACACAGATAGACCGACAGACAGACATATATAGATAGATAGATAGATAGATAGATAGACAGATAGATAGATTTAGGTATTCTTTTCGGAATGTCCTTCAACTCTTCTACTTCACAATCAACCGTTTAAGAACAAAGCTTGAATGAATGTCAGTGGTATTATTTGTGAAACTCTCTTTTTCGCTTCTGACAAGAATAAATGAGTTTTTGGATCAATGCGGAGGCTGACAGTTGGGGCGGCCAACGGATACGCAGGGCCGAAAGTCGCCGCCGCCGCCGCCGCCTCTACTACCACCCCCGCCTCCGCCCTCGCGGCCGCCCGCCCTAGAACCGGAATGACAGGCGGAAATCAACCACTGACGGCAGAGGCGTTGATCGCCATATCTCGCACGGCCCAATAGATCAGCGCCATTTTCAGTGCAAGATAACCGGGAACTCATTTGTAGAATTTATGGCGGGACGCTCTTTCGAACGCTGGAATCATTTAACCAAGTTCGGAAAGAGAAAGGGGAACAAATAATGTTTTACTGTAGAATATTGGTAATATATTTGCTCCAAACTGCATTAGTCATGAGGAATTTAATAAAGGAGACTATTGACTTATGTAGATAATGAAATAAGGCTACTGCTTACTTAATCCTTTCAGTGCTGTATGCAACTATAGTCGAATTTTATACTATGTTACGTTTACTAGTTCGTAACTTCAATCTTCTGGGAATCACCAAATGAAGTTTCGATAGTGACTGTGCTACCGTTTTTGTAATATTGGAGATGTTCTTAGTTAACAATGAATCTATCTATCTATCTATCTAGCCCTGTCTCAGTAGAATTTGATACTAAGTTCGTTTTTTGGTTCCTAACATTGAACTCCTCAAGAATATATATATATATATATATATATATATATATATATATGTTTTGTTAAACTCAACGGACAATTCTTGTCGGACGGGTGAATTGGTGTATGAATCCACCAACGGTTTTTTTTCACGAGCGCTTTCAGCCCGATTTTGTGCCATCATTAGTGTGGAACTCGTGGATGTTTCCATTGTCTCCCTTTTTAAACGAACAGTAGCAGTAGGAATTAGTAGTTGGAGGGACTCACAAGTTTCTTTTAAACAGACAGTAGCAGTAGGAATTAGTAGGAGGGGGGCTCTCAAGTCCACTTATCTATTCTATTTTGTCTATATACTGCATTGCATAACCTAAGCAGTATATAATCGAACTTTCTCCCCTTCCATATCTCGGGGGGGGGGGTATTTCGTCAAGACCTGCAGCTTTTCTATCTTTTAGTTTGCTTAGGACATCGTTGAGTTCTTCCGTTGTAAAATTAGTTTTATATCTAGTTGGCTATCTACGATTTTTGGGTATTATTTTCTATGATTTTAGGGGAGGAGTTTCTCCAGCAGTTTCTGGAAGTGGTCTTTCCAGCTCTAAAGTCTATCTTTTTGGCTGGTTGCCTTTAACTTTGATCTAGAGGTACATTTCCTACCACTAATTTTATTTACTGTTTGCCATGCTAATTGCGGCTGTCTGTCTTCCACCGATTGTCTGATATTATTTATTTGTACTTGGATGTATTCTATTTGTTCTTTTTTGTATATTTTGTTTAGTTTTATCTAGGCTTTCTTATGGTTGTGTAGATTGGTGTTAGTTGGGTTTGTTTTATTACGTTGGGCTGTTTTTTAATATCGTTTCTCTTTTCTCTATCTACTTCTGTCTCCCAGGAAACAGAGTGTTTGGCTCTTAGTTTGGTCGGTATGCACTCCGCCGCAGCTAAAGAGACTTGGCGGACGAAAATTCATTCAGGTCTCAAACCCGGCCAGGGGTAGCTGTTAAAGTATAACCACACTGATGAGAGGTGAAATCTCGAAACACGTGTCTGTGGATTACTATATATATATATATATATATATATATATATATATATATATATATATATATATATAGGCAGATTTTTTCTTTAGGGCATACAGTACTAAATAAGACGCAAATCACGTGTCTGATGAGTGTTTTTTGTATAAATCAATGAATTCTGAGAACGTTTCAACCAATAATGAGGCGAAATATCAATTGAATATAGTCGTTTGTGTTGTTATATCCATATTTCCCTCTACTCCCAACCACATGTTGACGGATTTATTCAATCCTCCACTCCTAATATATATATATATATATATATATATCATATATATATATAGGATGTGACACACGGTCAATTTCTTAAGCGGAGTTTAAGAGGTTTGAATTCAGAGTTTTCCTTCTCCTAGACAGGTTGCCTAACCAAGGTTAAAGAGTCTAGTCTACCCTACTATATATCCATAGCTGGAGGGGGAGTAGAATTCATACTTTCCCAAGGGTATTAGAGATAAGGGAAATGCAATTTATATATATATATATATATATATATATATATATATGTGTGTGTGTGTGTGTGTGTGTGTGTGTGTGTTTGTATTTAGGCAGCATTTTTTTCTTGAAGGCATATATTGTTAAATAATGCAGCCATTTTCTATCTGCAAGTTTTGTCCTTTGTTTTTCGTATTGCCGGATTATTTTTGTAATATCTGGCGAAAATTGGCTGATGTATACTTTCTGCCCTATTGTGGGCCATCTTCAGGGTATTTTGAAACCGTACAACAATGGGCTATTCCATTTTCTATTAATTAAAAAAAAGATCTTTGTACGGGGGATCAATGCGCGAAACAAAAACTAATGAAAGAAATTATTAGCCTTTTCAATTTAGTAAACATTTATTTACAATAAAAGTTTGTCTTTTATTACTTCATATACCGAAAGTTTTATTAAAATCAGATAGTTAGTTTATTTTATATGATTTTTAAAAGAATTTCTGTGATCACCCTTTTTTAGAGCCAGGGATAAATTGCACACACACACACACACACATATATATATATATATATATATATACTATGGGTCCTATATTTATAAGTAAGCAGTATATATATATATATATATATATATATATATATATATATATATATATATATATATATATAAAGGAATAATAGTGTATATGTAAACCTTTCTATTTGTCAGTCTTTTCTAATTTCTTATTTTCCATTATTTCCCAATTTTCGCACTTTACTTTTTTTTTCTTTCTCAGTTTTTTGACATCTTTCTGCACATTTCAATTTTTCTCTCCTTTCCGCTTTCATCTAGCCAACAAGCAGCTGCATCAAGACAGATGAAAACAAAATATACAACTGAATAAAGATACAAAAAAAAAAAACAAAAAACAAAAACAACAAACAAATCTGGAAGAGTTGCATTATTTGTGGCTTCAACAATGATCGAAGTGCCCATCCTTTAAAAGCTTTCCTGACTGAACTGCAACCAAAAAACGAAAGTAAAAGTGAAACTAAAAACTGCAACTGGAAGTTGAAAGTGAAAGTGAAAGTTGCAGTTTTCCGTTCGCCGATGCAATGCAACATGCAGCGGGTAATTAATATTACTAGTTTTCGTTTTCGTTTTCGTTTTCGTTTTCGTTTTCCTCTTCTTCTCCAAATATCCCGTCAAAAGAATCTTTCCCTCCATCAGGTCAAACACGCTTCCAACTGGATCTTTATTTCGACAATTTTATTAACATATGTCACCACATTTTCTTCTTTCACGCACGCCATTTTAAAAGTATTTTCTTCTTTTTGTTATCATTCATGTCTTTCCTGTTTCTTTGTTCATTTTCTTTCTTTTTTATTTTGTAATTCCTTTTCTGTTGATTTCTTCATTTTTCCTTTCTTTTTTCTTCACTGTCCGTATCTCTTGTCTTTTATTAGATGTTTCGTAGCTAAGTTCTTCTTCTTCTTCTTCTTCTTCTTCTTCTTCTTCTTCTTCTTCTTCTTCTTCTTCTTCTTCTTCTGCCTCCCCCTTTTCTTCTTCTTCTTCTTCCTCCTCTCCCCTTTACTTCTTCTTCTTCTTCCTCCTCTCTTCTTCTTCTTTTTCTTCTTCTTCCTCCTCTTTATCTTTTTCTTCCTCCGCCTCTTCTTCTTTTCTTCTTCTTCTTGCTCCTCTTCTTCTTTTTCTTATTTATCTTCTTCTTGCTCCTCTTCTTTTCTTCTTCTTCTTCTTCTTCTTCTTCTTCTCTTCTTCTTCTTCTTCTTTTTTTTCTCTTAATATTTGTTCTTTTTTATCAACTTTTCCTTCTTTCATATCAAGATTTATATTGTTTTTTTTCCAAATTTCTTCTTCTTTTTCTTTTGTTATTATTGTTTATAATATTTTTCTCTTTTTTGTCCCTCTCCATTCTTTGACTTCTTTAGTCTTTCTTTCTTTCTTTCTTTTTTCTACTCTTTTCTTCACTTACCATCTTTCTTTTTTCTTCTTTCTTTCTTTCTTTCTCTCTTTCTTCCCTCGACCTTTTATTCACACAAGCTCATCTCTGCCTCCCCTCTACTTTTGTTTCTTCTTTCTTTCTTTCTTTCTTTCTTTCTTTCTTTCTTCTATTCGTCTTTCTTTCTTTCTTTCTTCTCCCTACCTTTTATTCATACAAGCTCCCCTCTACCCTCCCTCTACTTGTCACCACATCTTCTCTTTAACCCTTCCAAAAGATCCTTTTTTTGTCTCCAACCAATTCTTACGTTTGATCTTCGCATCAAGAATCTTTTGCATTATTCTCCATTTTCACCTTTTTTGACACTTCCATCTTCATCCCAACTTTTAATATGATAAACCACAAGAAGATAATTTTCTCCATTTTGATTTTCTTTTTTTCTTCCAACATGGCCAGGACAATTTTATTAACACATCATCGCTTCGTTCAGATTTCTTTCCCAAGAAATACTTATTTATTTCATCTATCCCGTGTTCTCTCTATATATTTTCTAACCTCGAGATAGAAAATAACCCTAGACAAGTTGAAATACCGTTAAAAAATCAATCAATCAATTTCGCTCACTTTCACTTTCACTTGCAAACTTTTGCTAATCCTCATCTTCATTAAGTCTCTCTTTTATATTTCTCTATATCTCTTTATCTCTCTTTCTCTCTCTCTCACACACACACTCTCTCTCTTTCTCTATTTCTCTCTCTCTGAGTCTCTTTCTATCTCTCTCTGTCTCTCTATCTCTGTCTCTCTTTCTCTGTCCCCCTTTCTCTCTCTCTCTCTCTCACACACACACTCTCTCACTTTCTGTCTCTGTCTCTTTCTCTCTCTCTCTCTCGCGCACACACACACTCTGTCTCTCTTTCTATCTCTATGTCTCTTTTTGTCTCTGTCTCTTTCTCTTTCTCTCTCTCTCCCTTTCTCTCTCTCTCTCACACACACTCTCCCTCTTTCTCTATTTCTGTCCCTGTGTCTCTTTCTGTCTCTGTCTCTTTCTCTCTCTCTGTCTCTCTCTCAACCTCTCTCCCCCCACACACTCTCTCTCCTTTCTCTCTTTCTGTCTCTGTGTCTTTCTGTCTCTGCCTCTTTTCCCTGTCTCTCTTTCTCTCTCACACACACAAACACACACTCTCTCTCTTTCTCCTTTCTGTCTCTGTCTCTTTCTCTCTCTCTGTCTCTCTTTTTCTCTTTCCCCCTCTCTCTGTATATTTGTGTCTCTCTGACTCATCTCTCTATCTGCTCTCTCTTTCTCTTTCTCTCCCTCTCCCCTCTCTGTCTCTCTCTGTCTCATCTCATTTATACTTAATTCTTGCTGATTAACCATCTCCATTCTCCCTTAATCTTTAAAAAAATTCTAATCCAATTTTTTCTTTCCTTCGTTTTCATCACCAACAGACTTTCCTGCAAACCGTTCATTTCCGTTCATCAATTCTTCCTCTCCGTTTTCTCCAGATATTTCCTTTCCATTTCCTCAGACTGAAGCAAACAGGAACAGATACAGAGATTCTAAATAGCATCTTAGCCATGCCATTAACGATTACTTATCTATTCATATATATACTTATATAATATGTATATATATATATAGCAATTCCGGCTGTAGGTAGCTTACAAAATGTCTAGCCACACTGAAGAGACTTGATAAGTCGAAACACGTGTCTGTGGATGACCCTATATATGCTCCCCATCCCCTAGGGTTGAGCACTCTGGGGGGATCTCGCTGACGGCTGCCAACTCAAGCGTAAACGCAAGGCTC
>CM042161.1:78346826-78384326 GCA_023376005.1 Doryteuthis pealeii | reverse complement strand
TGCCTTATTCAAGTAACCACAGATCTTTAACTTCGTACAGCCCTTTTGTATTTTATCCACAAGGCCAAAAGCAACGAATTCTTTTTTTTTTTTACTCTTATTTCATTTTATCTTATTTCTTTTTACCATTGGCTAAAAAGGAAAAAAAGTGAAAAAAAAAAAAAAATATCATCATCATCACATCATCATCATCTCCTCCTCATCATCATCATTGCTGTTGTCTTGGAGATTTCGTGAAGGGTTATTAATAATGTAAATTTAAGAATAAACAATCACCATCTCTATTGTGTATTTTTTTAAAGAAAGCTTTTTTGCTTGAGATTTTGAGATGTTTTAAATCGGTAGTTTTAAACTCGGTCGTGATGTGAGGCGGTGTGAAGCCTAAACTAGATGTCATGGGTCGTCTAAGGACAATTATTCCTTAAAAAAATCTATTCACTGTAGACCAAAGAAAATGGACAAAGGATATATATATATATATATATATATATAATATATATATATATATATATATATGCCAACGCCTCCGCACAAGCAGGAGTTTAACAGGTTTGAATTCAGAGTTTTCTTTCTCCTAACGCTGATTGCCTAAGCAAGTTTAAAGAGCACTGTTTGTCCTACTAGATATCATAGGATGGCTAAGGACAATTATTACCTCAAAAAAATCTAGTGTAGACCAAAGAAAATAGACAAAGGAGTCGATATATATATATATATATATATATATATATATATATATATTTAGCAACCCCTCCTCGAAAGTAGGATGTGAAACAAGGTCAATTTCTTAAGCAGAGTTTTTTCCTTCTCCTAGACTGGTTGCTTAAGCTAGTTGACGAGCCCAATCTGCCCTACTATTTACTCATAGCTAGAGGGAGAATAATTGAATTCATACATTTCCCAAGGGTATTATCGCTACTTATCAAGGGTATTATCGCTACTTATCAAGGACCGGTTTATTTCAGGCGGTATAGTGTTCGGCTGGGAACCTAAAGTTCCTGGTTCGATACCGGCCCTCGCCAACTCAGCCTATGAGTAGCACATGTATCTGTGTGGTAAAGTGAGGAAATGATGGTATGTGTGGCGCTCCGTCTCAGACGCTAAAATCAATCTCCTTGATCTAGCGCTAGTGAAAAGGGAATAGATTCCCTCGCTGGCTACCCCGACGACGACTTATTATCGCTACATGAAACGTAAACAGCCTCGTCCAGGATTTGAACTCGCCTCGTCGTGTCCATTTCCTATGACGGTATCCATTACACCACACGCTTCAAATGAGTCGATATATACGAGGGTCATTCAATAAATAAGAGGATTTTTTTTGAAAAGCAGAATAACACTTCTTCAAATTTTCCATATATCTAACTCTGTATTGTTTAGAATTAATTATAGTAAAATCATTTTAATTAGGGTGTTTTTTTAAGGGATGGAACGGATTAATAGCATTTCAATTTATTTCAATGGGTAAAATTGATTTGTTATACGAGGAAATTGAGTTATGAGCGGAACGAACTAAACTCGCAAGTCAAGGTACCGCTGCAGGAATTATTTTCCCCCAATACTGCTTTTATACACAATTAAGAGACTCCTTTAGTTTGACATGAATTTAAAAATCAATTTATTTCAACTAAACAGAATGCCTTTTTAAAGGAACAAAAAGGAAAAATAGAGTTACGAGCCGAACGAATTAAACTCGTAAGTCAAAGTACCGTAGAAATTGAATTTTACTAGCATGATCCGTGGAAATTCCAAAGAACGAAAAATACCAAAACAAACAAAAACAAAAAAAAAAAAAAACAACAAAAAAACAGAACAAGAGGAACTATATAAGCAAGAAAAGAGGATGATTTGTGATTCTATTAAATATAAATCCTATTATTTCCTTTGCAATAAATAATACAAAAATATACAATAACAATACATACAATACTTGATCTATATATTAATATTTTTGTTCCTTAATCTTCTGACTTTTATCATTTGCAACACTTTATGGTTAAAAATGAGACCGTTCAATATATATATATATATGAATTTAACATTTTTAGAAAAAAACAAGTGATGTTAATAGTTTGCTGACAGAATCTGTTTCGATCTTTTTAATAGAGCGGTCTTCATCAAGAGCAACATATGAAGGAAAGACGGAGAAAAAATATATATAATACTTAATTCGCTGATTATTTGTTAGCATTTAATTCTACCGAAACTACAAGATCAATATGTAGTTGCATATTCTATTTTGTGGATAACGGTATTGCTGGTACCGAGGAATCCGAGGAATCCGAGGAGCTCTTTCTTTTTCCTTTTCAGCCTTCGACGGCACATTGTTGGAGCTTATCAGAACTTTTGAGCTCATCGGATCTTCAGAGCTCATTTGATCCATAGAGCTCATCGGACCCCAGAGCTCATCGGATCCTTAGAGCTCAACGGACCCTTGGATCTCATCGGATCCTCAGAGTTCATCAGACCCTTGGAGCTCATTTGATCCTCAGAGCCATCAGAACCTTGGAGCTCATTTGATCCAGAGAGCTCATCGGACCCTTGGATCTTATTGGATCTTCAGAGCTCATTGGACCCTTGGAGCTATGAGGATCTACTGAGCTCACCGGATCCTTGGAGCTCATCGAATCCCCGAGCTCATCGGACCCTTGGAGCTCTGGTGATCCAATGAGCTCATCGGACCCTTGGGGCTCATCGGATTCTCATAGCTCATCGGACCCTTGGAGCTCATTGGATCCTCGGATCTTCAGCAAACCCATATACAATAATTCACGGTTACGACACTAGTGAAATTAGATGAAGTTAGCATAGGGTAATTCCATCAGAGTTGAACACCATTTGGTCAGAAGAAACGACATCTATGTAGAAGAATATACAAATAGATTGAGTGGAATGGCGGGTGGGTTTAAGAATATCCCACTTAGCTGCGGGGAGGATATGTAGATGAGCAGAATCATAATATAGAAAATAGTTGCTCAATCTTATTAGTTACAAGCCACAACAGTGTATATATAACGGTATGAACATTTGACTGATACAAAGTTTAATATGTCTACTAAAGAGCTATTGTGAAATAGTTCAATATGTAAAAACTATAATAATTTCTGGCGAAATTATTTCTTTCTTTTACTATTTTCATTTCTTTTTCTTTTCTTTTTTCTAGATTTTTTCTTTTCTGGATTTTTTAAAACTATTTCATTGAAACAGACGATATGTGCTATCGCTTCCTATCTCACGCGTTCTTTTTCTTCCATCTTCTTCCTCGCCATTACAACGATATGGTTCATTATTTATCTGAAGTGATAAGGGTATAATGTTTGAGCGTATGCAGTCATATCTTATTAATCAAAACGAAATGGTCCATTATATATCCGTGATGTGATGACAGGGCATGACACGCGTAGGTAGGTACTAGCGTATTAATATATAGATTTTTGTTAATCTGTCTTTTTTATGGGGAGTACTAATTTATAAGTTTATGTGTAGGAAAACATTCTATATCATAAGCTCGAAACTATTCCCAGTTTCAGACATCCACTGGGAATTTTGATTTTATATCCTCTTGCGGATAAGTCGGTGAGGGGTACGAGTGTATAGATCCGATTATTAATCCGATTATGGCTTTCCAGAGGTCTTTGAGTCTTTGAGTCTGGTTTTCTCTTGGTATTCTATGACACGAGATATTAACAACAAAGAAGATATAGGTAGAAGATATATTAGGCTGAGTCAAAAGTTTTGCAATATTTTAGTACGTACTAGTTTGCGGCGCTACATGAAACGAAAACAGCCTCGTCCAGGATTTGAACTCGTCTCGTCCTGCCCATTTTCTTATGACGGTATCCATTACACTACACACTTCAAATGAGTCGATATATACGAGGGTCATTCAATAGATAAGAGGATTTAAAAGAAAAGCAGAATGAAACTTCTATATATGTAAACTCTGTATTGTTTGGAATTAATTCAAGTCGTGGTGGATATTAGTAGTGTCTTGGTAGGTGGTGCGCTGATATTGCTTCGCTCAATTTTTGATTTTGGAAACCGCACAGACGAACGGACAACGTAGTCGAATCTGGGATCTTATGCTTTACGAGGTTTTGCAATATTTTGATACCTGCTTATTTGCGGCACATATATCACATGACCAAAGCAGTTCAAGCCATGGAAGGTACCTGCCGTGATTAGTAGTATCATGATAGATGGTACGCTGACATGTCATACATTACTTCACTCCATGTGAGATTTGAAAGCTGCACAGATGAATATGCAAGGTATTTGCCTTTCATCCTCACTTATGATGGCGTGACACAAGGACATTTTTATGTGGGCTCACCCACAAACCGAAGCTCATGGGTGGTAGGCACAAAATGCGTTGATCCAGTCGGCATTACCCTCAAGGGGGCGCATCAGGCACTGGGCAATAAACCCAGCCCCGTCCCTTTAAATCGAGGGTATTGCCCGGGAGTATAACCATCAGAATCAACGCTGTTAATTTTGCTTAGCCGCTCCAGAGGCCGAAGCACTCTGAAGCAGGCTTGCCACAGATGAATATGCAATGTAGTTTAATTTAGAAAATTATGCTTTATGAGTTTAAACTGGGACATAACGCCACTGAAGGAACCAAAAACAAAAGATGAAAGTGTAGTTGATCCCAGATGGGACCCTAACAGGTACTACTGATCCAGGCGAGAGTGGACCTTGGAGTAATAGCAATGAAGGGGTACTCCTCACTCCCCAGAGCTCCAGAATTGGAACCTCACCACTAGATGCAGTTTAACCTCATACCCAGGACATTAAGATCCTCAGCCACCGCCTTCTAGCACATATATGATAAAAAGGGTTGGGGGTTTGCCATAAGAACAATACATCAGTACAATTATGTAGGTACAAGGGTTTGACATATTCAGCTGATTGATCAGAGGTGGCCACTGCAATTGTTCATCTCACCCAAGTAAGGACCAAAGTGGAGTGTAGTATGTCATGGACTGACTAGCCACTAAGATACCATCCTTAAGCATCCCAGATCGCCACCCACATCCATTGGGAGGGGAAGTCTTACCCTTCTGCAAAGGTACAGTCAGCGTATTCTACAGCCCCAGATGACAGGGCTGCAATTTTCTTTGGTGCATACTAGTTTGCAGTGTATACATCACATTACCAAACCAATTAAAAGCATGGAAGTTACCTGCTAAGTTGGGTAGTATTGTGGTTAGTAAGTGTGCTGACATGTTATGCATTGCTTCACACCATGTTTGATTTAAAAGCTGCACAGATAAACATAGTCTAATTTGGGAATTGATGTTTTACAAGTTTGAACTGGGCCATAACTGTACAGTAACCAGATGGTTCAAGAAATTTTACTTTGGCTGCAAGAACCGACATAGTTATATTTTTCTCTAGAAATTTATCTATCAGCAATAGTGGTTAGTAGAGAGAAAGAGTAAAAAATATGTCCGCTGGTGGAATTCTAGTAAGTTCAAGATGTACTTTTGGGATTTAATTGTTCAGTAAAATAAATAAAAATAAATGATTATCACTTATTGTTTACAAGTTCAGACGAGGCCATAATGCTGCAGAAGCAACCAAAAACATTTGTTGCATGAAAGGTGAAAGTGTAGTTGATCACAGTACGGTAACCAGATGGTTAAAGACATTTTTGGGTCTGGATCTTTCCATGTTAAACTACACATAACTCTTACATTCCCAGCTTTTTCCTTTTTCTTTCTCTCCCTATTATGTTACTAACATATATTGCTACTTGGCTGAGATAAAAGTTTTGCAATATTTTAGTATATGCCTGTTTGGGGTATGTAAATCACATGAGCAAATCAGTTCAAGCAGTGGTAGGTACCCATAGTGGTAATTGGTGCACTGACACATTGTGCATTGTTTCACTTAGTGTGTAATTTGAAAGCTGCACAGATGAACATGCAACGTAGACAAAATTGACAACGTAGACAAAATTTTCGCTTTTATATAGTTTGTCCTTATGGCATTATTTTGTGCAGCAATTATTAATGATTCTGTTTCTCTTTGGGGTTTCCTTTTCTTAACCATGTCCAAGTCTTTCCATGTGCAACCTCTTCGATTTGTCGTTTGAAGTGTCCATATAATTGTTTTTCTTCACATTTTTGTTTTCTAGTCTTTGTGTTTTCTGTTTGTCCATCTGTCACTTCTACTATTGTTGGCCGCCATAAGTAATTTGTCTTTGCTCTTTCTTGTGTAATCCTCAAGTTGTTGGATAGTGGTTTCTACGCAGTCTTCTATGTTGGATTATTATTATTATTATTATTATTATTATTCCAACCCAAAATTCAATATCATCATTGACTACTGTTAAAACAGGTTGCTTGGTTTCTTTGTTTAATGGCATATCCCAAAGGCGCTCATTGTGTAATGCCTATTGTCATAAAAATAGACTCAGTTAATCAAGTTCAAATCCATAATTTACTACAATTAATCATCTTAAGTTTCAAGTAAAAATGACAAGAAAACAAATTTTTGAAAAAATTAACAGTGTAGAAATTTTATTCCAATTAGGATTCTTGAGTTTTTTTTCATTCATTTGTTTAATTAAAAAAAATCATGCACTGACCTGGCAATATCAATTGCACAAAACTTAATATTTTGTTCTAAGTGTGAAAATATGGCTTGCCCTAAATACTTGAGTGTATTGGACCATAACGCTACAGAAGCAACCACAAATATTTGTTGCATAAAAGTTGAAGGTGCAGTTAATCATTGTTTTGAGAAATGTATTTTAAAGTTGTAAGAACCTCAACAATCCAGCAAGATCAGGTAGTTCTAAAACTGTGGATTCCGATGCCATGCTCCAAGCCATAGAGGCTACTCTCGCAAATAGCATTTGGAGAGTATCAGGCAAGATTGGCATCTCACAGTTCAGTATTGTTCATCACCCTCACAACCTCGACAAAACCATCTGGAGCTGCTGAATTTTGATCTATATGGTTATTTATTACCTTTTGTGTCCTCTTATACAAGACTCAACCAGCTCACCATTGAGGATTTTACTTTGGCACTTTCCTTTTTATATGCCCTATTGACCTGCTATTAGCAGACACTGAAGGTAATTACCTTTTGTGTCCTCTTATGTCTAATAGGAGAACAGTGACAAATAAGGGATGTAATCCTTACAAGTTTAAGCAGTGGTAGATAACCGCTGTGGTTGGTATTATAGTGTTAATTGGTTCCCTTTGTATTCAATTTGAAAGCCGCTCAGATGAACCTGCAACGGAGTTTAATTCAGGAACTTAAGATTTGCGAGTTCAAACTGGGCCATAACGCCGAGGAAGCAACCAAAAACATTTGTTGTGCGAAAGGTGAAAGCGCAGTTGATCACAGCACAGTAACCAGATGATTCAAGAAATTTCGCTTGAGTTGCAAGATGTGTGGAGCATTGAGTAACCCTTCATTGCCATTACTCTACTCTAAAGGAACAGATGATCACAGTAAAGTTTGTTAAAAAAAGTTTTATCGGGTTGCAAGAGACTCGACGATCATTCAAGATCAAGTAAGCGTAAGACCGTGGATTCTGGAGCCGTGGCCGAAGCCATAGAGACAATTCCAGTGTGTAGCACTCGGAGAGTATCAGGCGAAGTCGGCATCATACATTTCAGCGTGGTTTGTCTCCTTAACGACTCTGGCCACCGATATCATATAACTTTTGACTCAACCCTACTTGTCTATCGATCAGAAAAAGGCATATTGCTTTTTGAAATAGAATTATTGTAATCAAATATCGATTATGGGCCAATGGCAGACACGAAGCAGGGATTATGTTAAAGTATAAATGCCTCGGCGCCGATTCAAAGTTTAGGAATCCATGTTTCCATTTCTTTAATACAGGTCCAATCAATTTTTTAGGGGTAGGGTGGTTGGTAGGGAGGGGCGCTACTGTTGTTGACATTCGGTTGCTTGGAATCAATGAAGACCCGAAATGATGGTAACCATAGCAACAGCTTCCCGCTGATGTGTCCAAGTCTGAAAAATAAACAAAAAGAACCCCCCAAAACCAAAAGAAAACAAAAAAAACACAAAAAACAAAACAAAAACAAAACAAAATAAACAAAACAAAAAACAACTGGAACGAAAATGTGCACAAACATATACCCGTCCTGTCGGTTGGGGCGTTAGAATGCACCGGCTGCACCTCTGCAGAGGGGTATGACTCCCCCAATGGGGCCACCTGTTGGCTGTAGGTGGCGACCTGTGATACCTAATAACAGAACCCAGGTGGTTGAGCAGTCCATGACTTGCAATACTCCACTTTGGCCCTATCTTAGGCTAGACGGGCGGTTGGAGAGGCCACCTCCGATCAATCGGCTGGTCACGTCAAGCCATAGCACCTATATGATTGCCCAAACCCTATTACCCTTATGGCAAGCCTCCAACCCCTTTTTATCATATGGGTACTAGAAGGCGGTGACTGAGGGTCTACACGTCCTTGGAATGACATTAAACTCTATCTGATGGTGAGGTTCCAATTTTGGAGGTTTGGAGAATGTGGAGCACCCCTTCATCACCATTGCTCCCTGGTCCACTCTGACCCGGAGTGGTAATACCTGTTAGGGTCACATCTATGGGTTAAATAGAAAAACATGAGTTTATAAACAAAATGTGATTATCCATTAAGAATGAATTTATTTCAAAATGTTATCAGCATTAAATGACCCACCGAGGTTGATATACCGTAAAACAAACCAAACCAAATCAAACCACACACACACATAAACACACAGGTAGATACACACGTAAATACACACGTGTGTACGCACACATACACAGGTATAAAGTTGTATTCCCTGTCTGTTCACAAAATCCTCCTAGGATTTTGGAGATTGACCCCATAACCATATATATTCTGAAACTGCATTACCTAGGGTAGTTGGGTAAGTATATTTCATTTTGATTTAAGGGGTGGATGATCAGTCCATGACATGCAACACTCCATTTTGGCCCTTACTTGTGCTAGACGGGTGACTGGAAAGTCTCCCCGCCCCCGATCAATCATCTGGCCACGTCATGTCCTAGGAACTATATCATTGTACCGACTGTATTGCTATTATATAACATCTTCAACTCCTTTATCATATATGTGCTAGAAGGCGGTGGCTGAGTGTCTCAGTGTTCTGGGTATAACGTTAAACTACATCTAGTGGTGAGGTTCCAATTTTGGAGCTCGGAGGAGTATGGAGTACACCTTCATTGCCATTACTCCTAGGTCCACTCTGACCCGGAGAGGTAGTACCTGTTAGGATCCCATCTCTAGGTTAATTAGAAAATAAATGTTGAACTCCCATCAAGAATGAATCAAACAAAACGTCTTCGGCATAAAATAACACAACAAGGGTTGGCATGCCATAAAATTAAACCAATCCACCAACCAACCCATCTATAGGTCAAATAGATAAAAAATGAGTTTTAAAAAATGTTAACAAATAATTTTTTTCTTGGATACCCAACAAGATTGAATCAAACAAAATGTCCTCGGCATAAAATAACCCAAGGGCTAACATGCCGTAAAATCCAACCAGCCAACCAGCCAACCAACCAACCATCCAAACATCCATCTATATTCGAAACCAGGCCGGGCAAAAAAAAACAAAAAAAACAAGAAAAAAAAAAAAAACAACGATAAAGCAATACGAGATCACGCGAGATTTGGTTTGACTACAAATAGAAAAAAAAGGCATTAAAATGGCGAAGATGACAGAATTATTCTTTTGTGAAAATGAATGCGGTAGATATAATGGCGGGGACATTAGTTGCTCATGAAATATATCTTGAACAAGGCAGATGAAAAGACGAATGGGCATTTTCAATCAGATCGCCGTGGAGACATTTGTAACATTAAAACCAAAAATTGATATATTTTAATCAAATGTGCGTTGAAGTCAAAATGGCAGATAAGAGCAATACAATTTTCGCAGACAAACGGCATATCGTGACGGTTCATTTTGTTCTGATAGGACGACTTCTGTTTTATTTTTCTATGACAGAGAGACAGACAGAGAGAGAGAGAGAGAGAGAGAGAGAGAGAGAGAGAGAGAGAGAGAGAGGGTAGATGTATATAGAGAGATGGATAGGGAAGAGAGATAGAGAGGGGGAGATATAGATAGATAGATAGATAGACAGATAGAGAACGGAGAGAGAAGGAGAGAGAGGGGGAGGGGAAGATAGATAAGATAGATAGAGAGAGAGAGGGGGGAGAGAGGGAGGGGAAGATAGAGAGAAAGATGGAGGGAAAGATAAATAGATAGAGGGAAAGAGAGATGGGGATAGATAGATAGAGAGAGAGAGAGAGAGAGAGAGAGAGAGAGAGAGGGGGAAAGGGAGAGAGATAGAAGGGGAGGGGAAGATAGATAGATAGATAGATAGATAGAGAGAGAGAGAGTAGATGTATAGAGAGAGATGGAGAGGGAAAGAGAGATAGAGAGGTGGAAGATATAGATAGATAGATAGACAGATAGAGAGACGGAGAGAGAAAGAGAGAGAGAAGAGAGAGGGGAGGGAAAGATACATAGATAGAGCGAAAGAGAGATGGGGATAGATAGAGAGAGAGAGGGGGAAAGGGAGAGAGAGCTAGAAAGGGAGGGAAGATAGCTAGCTAGCTAGCTAGAGAGAGAGAGAGAGAGAGAGAGAGAGAGAGAGAGAGAGAGATATGTGGTAGGAGGACGAGAGAAGAGGTAGGGAGGAAGCGATAGAGTTAGAGAGATGGGGGAAGAGAGAAAGGATAGGGATAGATATATAGATAAAGAGAGAGGGGTGAGAAGAAAGCGATGATAGATAGATAGGTAGAGAGAGAAAGAGAAGAGAGGGGGGAGACAAAAGATAGATAGAGAGAGAGAGAGAGAGAGAGGAGAAGAAAGAAAAGAAGATAGAGAGACAGAAAAAGGGAAATAGAGAAAGATATATATATATATAATATATATATATATATATATAGAGAGAGAGGGGGGTAAAAGATAGATAGAGAGAGAAATATGAGAAGAGAGAATGATATAGATTGATAGAGAGAGAGAGAAAGGGGAAAGAGAGAAAGAGATAGATAGAGATAGATAGATAGATAGAGAGAGAGAGAGAGAAGAGAAAGAGAAAGAGAGAGAGAGAGAGAGAGAGAGAGAGAAGAGAGAGAGAGAGAGAGGGTGGGTGGTGGGAGAGAAAGATAGATAGAGATAGAGAGATAGATAGAGAGATGTAGCAAATGCTAACATTCAATAAAAAAACACTTTTATTGAAAAGGTATAAACAATATTAGTTTCTGTCAGGTCTTTTACAAATACATAGAATGGGTCCGGTTTAGCTCAGTCGGTAGAGCACTCAACAAGGTATCGCAAGGTTCCTGGTTCGATACCGTCCCTCGTCAACTCAGCGCATAGATGATCTGGACGGTAAAGTAGGGAGCTGACTGTAGTTTTGTACACTATTATGATTGGGCATGTCATTATGTTAGGTCACGATGCGGTACGGATCACGATACACTGCTCATGATAATTTGACATTTATTTGAACTCTTTTTTTTTAGCTCAGTCAGTAGAACATCCGCCAAGGAATCGCTAGGTTCCTGTTTCGATACCGACCCCCGCTTGCTCAGGGCACTAGTAGCACAGATTGCCTAATCTGATCTGAGCGGTAAAGTAGGGAGCTGGCGGTAGATGCGTCGCTCCAACTAAGCAAAACAATCTCACTGGTCTAGCACTGGCGAAAAGGGGATAGATTCCCTTGCTGACAATTGGCCACTCAGTCCCCTTATGCAGAGGGTTAAAGGTTTTAGGAGGGACGTGGTGTAGTGGTTTCCATCGTAGGAAATGGACACCGCGAGACGAGTTCAAATCCTGCACTAGGCTGTTTGCATTTCACATAGAGGTAATACCCATGCCTCCAATTATTCTACCTCCACTCTTAGTAAAATAGAAGGACAGACTGGACTCTTTCATTTTGGTTTGCCAACCAGTCTAGGAGAAGGAAAACTAAAACCTGTTAAACTATGCTGAAGAAATTGACCTTGTGTCGCATTCTGTACGCATGGAAGTGTTGGTCAATACGTATACTGTTATTGTTTCTCTTTCTATCCTATCATCATCAGCATCATCATCAAGGCGTACCAACAGCCCTGTCGGCTGAGGCTTAAGAATACACCGGCTACACCTCTGAAGAGGGGTAAGACTCCCCCAATATGGGCACTTGTTAGCCGTGGGTGGTGATCTGTGATGCTTAAGGATGAAACCCTGGTGACTGAGCAGACCATGACATGCAACACTCCACTTTAGCCCTTACTTAGGCTAGACAGTCGGTCGGTCAAGCCCTAGCACGTATATGATTGCCCCAACCCTATTGTCCTTATGGCAAGTCCCAACCGTTTTATCATATGTGTGCTAGAAGGCGGTGTCTGAGGGTCTACATGTCTTGTGCATGACATCAAAATCTGATGATGAAGTTCCAGTTCTAGAGCTTGGGAAATATGGAGTACCTTTTCATCACCATTACTCCCAGGCCCACTCTGACCCGGAGTGGAAGTAACTGTTAGGGTTCCACCTATGGGTTAAATAAAACTAAATGTGTTTATAAAAAAATGAGTACCTATCAAGAATGAATTTATTTAAAAATCATTCATTTTTTTCTACTTACTCTTTTCCCTTCTATCTCCCTCCTTATCTCACCCAAAGATGTCTCCTATAACCCATCAAATCTTTTCCTCACCACAAAACTTACCCACCTACCTACTTCCCCCTTTTATAATACACTTGTATCATCCTAATGATTCAATAAAGGCTGAAGAAGCTGAATTTAATATTCCAGCGAAATATACTATATATATATATATATATATATATATATATAATATATATATATATATATATTAAATCCTACGTTATGATTTATATGTTATATTATGTTGTGTGAGTTAGTTATAATATATGGATTATATTATATTATACGTTGTTATGTTATACATATAATATATTATGCTTTGTGTTGTATTATGTATATTATATATTTTATATATATAATAAAGAGTTGGTACTAATTAATTGTTTGTGTGTATTGCTAAGAGAAATCGGGAAGCTAAGTATGACGGTAAGTTCAAATTTTTTTTAAAAAGCAAAATGTAAAACAAATATTAAAAAAGGCAAACAGTTTTCAAAGATCTATATTTGAAACTGAGTGAATGTTTTGCACTTAAAAATACAACTGCACTGATCAGGTCACATTTCCAGAATGGAAGATTATTGCCTCCCAAAGATTGCACTTTTAAGAGAGCTCTCCACCAGCCACCATATCAGAGAGATACAAAGACACCCTTAAAAAGGCTACAAACCTCCTGTGAAATTAAACCACTAATATTGGCAGCAAACGATCACCAAAGTCACCTCATTCTTCATTAGTTGATATGCCACTAAACCAAACCAAATAAACCAAATTAATTATGTTTCTATCTATATATCTATTTATCTATCTTTTTCTTTCTTTCTTTCTTTCTTTCTACTAAGCTTTTTATCTGTCTGTCTCTGTCTCTGTCTCTGTTTCTCTGTCTCTGTCTCTCTGTCTCTCTGTCTGTCTCTCTCTATATATATAGAGAGAGAGAGAAAGAGAGAAAGAGAGATAGATAGATAGATACTCAGTCATTTCTATGTATCTACCTTTCTATCTATCAACTCATTCCGTTCCTATATATCTATCTATCTATCGATCTATTTATCTATCTATCTATCTTATGTTTCTTTCCCTCTTTCTCTCATTTTTATTTACAGTATATATATATATATATATATATATATATATATATATATAAGATTTTTGGATGTTTGTTTATTTTAGAAACGTTGCTGAATAAAGTATATATTAAATTTTTACTTGAAGGCACTTACAACGCATGTATCGCATAAAATTCGATACTTTTTCTTATAGAAAATGAACTTGACAAGTGTAATCCCAGCAAAGGATGGCTCGATGTGTAGAATACCGTACAGACTGTTTCGACTTTATTAAGTCTCATCAGCGGTATATACTAACGATTTCCCTCCGACAGAAATCGAAACCGGGACTTCAGCAGACACAGTGAAACACTAGTGAAACACTTTTATCGCCTCGGCCACAGTACACAGCTGACCATCCTAGCGAAATTAAGCTTGTCAAATGATACTACTACACGCCTCTCCCATAATAGGTAAGGGGGCGTTATTGAGAGAATAATAACAAACAGACCGTATGCCCTTCGGCGAAGTGAATAAGATTTTTGGATGTTTGTTTATTTTAGAAACGTTGCTGAATAAAGTTTTGCTGGGATTACACTTGTCAAGTTCATTTTCTATAAGAAAAAGTATCGAATTTTATGCGATACATGCGTTGTAAGTGCCTTCAAGTAAAAATTTAATATATATAATATATATATATATATATATATATATATATATATATAGAGAGAGAGAGAGAGAGAGAAAAGAGAGAGAAAGAGAGATAGATAGATAGATACTCAGTCATTTCTATGTATCTACCTTTCTATCTATCAACTCATTCCGTTCCTATCTATCTATCTATCTATCTTATGTTTCTTTCCCTCTTTCTCTCATTTTTATTTACAGTTTTTTGTGTAATTGTTTCTTTAGAGTTTTTGCACCCAATCGTATGGTTTGAAATATTCCTATCTAATACTAATTATTATATGGCTTCTGTTATTTATTTTCAATAATGACAATTCATTTTCAAACAGTTACATGGTTTCAAGTAACTAATAATAATCCTTAGTAAACAATTACAGCTTCAACAATTCTTGATAAAAATTATTTACAATTACTAGCAAGAATATGCACCCTCCGGCGTATGTATTTAAGTTTTAGTGTAATCAAATATATTAAATTAGAAAACCTATCAAAATTAAATAAGAACTCATATAAAAAGATTAAACTTCTTTTAATTATATTTTAATTAGTTTCCATATAAAATCATTCATAGGATTGATTTTAATACATTGGAGAATAAAACAATAATATTAGGGATCAATAACACCAAATAATTATTAATTAAACCCGGTTTTGTTAAAACCAATATGCAAATTAACCACACCATATATCATGTAAACCTTTATTTCTTAGCGATATATAACGCATATTGTAGGAATTTAAACGCACTTATAACATGGGCTGTTTTGAGGCAAATCTAACTCAGATTTTCATAAAGACATCGTTAATAAATAAAATTTTATTCTTTGTAATAAAAGTTAAAGTGTTATAGCCTCTCCGTGCCGTTACTAGATCTGCGTTAATGAACAAACTGTAACAGATTAAATAGTTATTGCCACTACTGCCAGGAACAGTCCATTAAGTTGAGGAGGTGTTTGACTGTTCCACTGCCCAATAGTTAACAATCTGTGACAGTCATTTCTAGGCTGCTGGTTCAATCCTGGTCAAGGGTGAGAGTAACATAGAATAATGATTAATTAACACTATGTATTAATGATTTTGACTATAACTATAAATTAAATACTCTTTGATAAACTTATGCGTTTCCTAAGGGTATTGTGATGTAAGCAGTGATAGTGTTTCGGTTACAGACAAACAGACCTCGAATCTCCGTTATAAGATGTGACATCAAGTATTCCTATCAAATAGGAATAATCTTAAAAAGATCTATTTGCTCCGTAGATGGGAACTTTACAGGTACTACCAATCTGGTTGTCCTGTCTGCTGGGGCAGAAATATATACTGACTTCACCTCTGCAGAGGGGTAAAATCCCCCGAATGGTGTCACCTGTTGGTCGTGGGTGGACGACATCATGCTGGCTTAGCAGTGTATTACATGCGACACTCCACTTTGGCCCTTACTTAGCGTTCTCCGATCAATGATTTGGTTATGTCGAACCCTGGCAACTTTATGATTGTTCCGACCATTACACCACGCGCTTCCATATCTATTATCCATCTATTAATAATGGAGATTCGCTTCCGGTTTTTGTCTGTAACAAAATTACATCACTGCTTACGTCATATTACCCAAAATCGTCATAACATAGAATAAATACACTCAAAATTTGAACATGCAACATTTGACAGTCCTCATTGTTTTTTAAAACAAGTTTTAATAAAACCATGACTGGTATTATATATCTATATATAGTTTGTTTTATTTTAATACATATTTAAAGTTTACATTTCAAATTGTTTTATTTTTTAATCCTTTAATGAATTTGATGATTTTACTTACTTAGGGTACAAACTCACTGACATTGAATTTTTACTCCCACCCCTCAGGCAATATGTTTCAAAAAACTAATTTTACATCGCCCGGAGGGTGTTCTTTATTTTGTACTAGTCTATTAATAATGGAGATTGTCTGTATTTCTGTCTGTAACAAAAACTACGTCATAGCTCTGCGTCACAGCTTACGTTACAATATTCTTATGCTATATACACCCAAAATTTGAGTAAGCAATTTTAAAAATTGTTTTTTACTCTCGTCCTTTTTTTTTACAGTAACAAGAAGTTAACTAAAAAGTTTACAAATAAATAAATACCTACGATTTTGTGTAAAAATGATGTGGAAAATATTCAAAATGATTGTTTGATTATTACATGCACACAACATTTTATTTGAGAGGGACGGGGCTCAGTTTTCATTTCAAATTGTTTTATTTTTTTTATCTTTGATAAATATGAGGATTTGTCTTATTTATGATACAAACCCTCTGACATTGAATTTTTAACTCCCACTCTCTCAGGTAACGTCTTTCAAAAATTAATTTTTACGACGCCCTGAAGGTGTTTTCTGTTGCTAGTAGATATATATAAAGAAATGGATATATATATTCACCAACCCCTCCGCACAAGCAGGATGCGACACAAGGTCAATTTCTTAAGCGGAGTTCAACAGGTTTGAATTCAGAGTTTTCCTTCTCCTAGACCGGTTGCCTAACCAAGGCTAAAGAGCCCAGTCTGCCTTACTATTTATCCATAGCTGGAGGGAGAGTAGGATTCATACCTTTCCCAAGGGTATTAGCGATAAGTGAAATGCAATTGCCTCATCAAGGATTTGAACTCGGGGCGATGGGTCCATTTCCCATGACTTTAACCATTACACCACGCGCTTCGCTTAAAGAAATGGATATAAGATCCTACAATGTAAATATCTATAAAGTTTTTGAAAAATCATTAACCCAGTGGAATGATGAAATAAGTTTCATAATTTCAGACAGCTCTCTACAAGTTTTAGCGTTGTGTATAAACATTAATTTGTTGTCTTGTTATTTAAAAAAAAAAGGGAAAATATCTTGCGTTGGCTGATAATTCGTCTTTGTGGAAGGAAAGAAAATGTTTCTGTTTTTTTTTCCCGGCTTTTATGGCTTGTGATCACGCAACAAGGAATTGGCCGGCAAGATACGAGTCATGCTGAAGAATTGAAAAAAAAAGACTCTTTTCTATTCTGTGACGTCATTTAGAAAGTCTTGAAATCTGTGATTGATTTCACGATTTTTACACGCATGAGTGGATTTTCTGAGAATGCATCTTGTAATGGTGGAACCGAATGGCTTCTTACGTGCACTCACATCAATCCTCCTCCTCCTCCTCCTCCTCCTCCTCCTCCTCCTCCTCCTCCTCCTCCTCCTCCTCCTCCTCCTCCTCCTCCTCACAAACAGTCTCTCCATCAACAAAATCTCTCTCTCTCTCTATCTATATCTCCCTCCCCTCTCTTTCTCTCTACACACACACACACACACACATAGAGAGACTTTCTTTCTCTCTCTTCACACACACACACACACACACACACACACACAGACTTTCTTTCCCTCTCTCTCTTTACACACACACACACATACACACACAGACTTTCTTTCCTTCTCTCTCTTTACACACACACACACACATACACACACACACACAAACTTTCTCTCTCACTCTCTCACTCTCTCACTCTCTCTGCCTCTTTATGTGTGTGTGTGCGCGCGTATGCACACGTGTGTCTTCATATGTATCTTTCTATTTCAATCTCATATTTATTGCAACCAGTTCCTATCTATCTATCTATCTATCTATCTATTTATTCATCTATCTATCTATCTATCTATCTATCTATCTATCTATCTATCTATCTATTGCCGTATATATATATATAGATTATCATATACCACAGACTGTTAATACCCATCCATCCATCCATCCATCTATCTATATATATATATATATATATATATATATATATATATATATATATATATATATATATATTGCAGTGTATTTATAGATGCATATCTCAGACTATTAACACCAATCTATCTATCTATTGCAGTATATATATATATATATATATATAATATATATATATATATATATATAAAAACACACACACACATATATCTATATATATATCTATATATATATATATATATATATATATCAGATTGTTAAATATCTATTTATGTATGTATGTATCTATCTATGTATCTATCCATCCACCTGTTTGTCTTTTGAACTCAATTTATGCATCTAGCTCAGACTGTTAATATCTAACTATCTATCAATCTATCAATCTATTGCAGCCAGCACACACACACACCCTCACACACACACACACACACACACACACACCATATATATATATATATATATATATATATATATATATATATATATATATATATATATAGTTTATTAATATCTATCTATCTATCCGTACATATTGGATCCTATCTCCCAAAATGTCGGTGAAGCGTGACTAAAATTTAATATCTTCTCTGCGAATTATTTTGTTCCTTTTTGTTTTTTTGATTTATCGAAGATTTTAAAATTGCAATTTTGCAAATTTTTATTATCTAAAACGATAATAATGATTAACGAATTCAAATCACTCAATTTTCAAATCCTTTCGTGACGTTCGCAACAATTTCTTTAGGCCAATATACAGATTTGTATATGAATATATTCATAGTTTCTTTTTTTGTCAAAATGTATTGTCAATTTTACATCAGGTAATGTTTTCTGAAGTTGTCGGAGTATCATGCTGGATGCTTCATGAGCATTTCTCTGTAATTGCTTGGCGATGCCCATCTCCTCTCTAGGTATCACATTGTGTGAAAATTTATTAAGGGAATGATGATCCTCTTTCATCGGACACCAGCAGCAGCCTGTGGGAATTTAAATAAAATAAAATAAAATTAAAATTAAATAAATAAATAAAAGTTCTGAGCGTCTGGACTCTGGCCTCCAGAGTTAACGGTCTGATAAAAAAAGTCTCCATCTATACTTCGAAAGAGTTGTGTCTTTTTATTTCTCTTCATCTCATCATTTCATATTCCCTATAAGCCCTTAGGGTCACATGATGCCCACTATAAAAGAGGGGTCTTCGAATAATTCGGCCTCTTTTTGCCTCTAGCTTTGGCTAGCTACACTTGTTCTGTATCGTTAAAAGCCCCCAGACGGCGACAAATCGGAACCCTCACCTCGTTAGAAGCTGGAGCGACAAACGCACACCTAAAACCCATTCTGCAGGGCTCAACAGGTTACTAAGAACAGAACGAGGATTTCAGCTAAGTTCCACAGGCTTTAAAAAAAATCTGCAATCAACCCTTTAAGTACAATCAATTCTCCTTAAACTATTCTTTTACCAACCAAACACATTGAACTCTTTGTATTCCCTTTGGACACTATGAACATTCTTTAAAACTCGTTTGGTTGTTTCCTTTTATGTATATTGTTACCCCTGTTTGATATTTGTTTTATGTTTTACATGTAAAGTAAACATTTTATTTTATAAAAAGTCGTTTGTCTCCTTTCTTCAAAAGCAGCACCCATCTCCTCACTGCGTTCGAAGTACGGTTTATTCTCTTACAAAACGTAGGGTTTAAACAGTGCTTTTCCGGGGACAAAAATTGCCACATTCGTCGACCATTGAGGTATTTGCTTCTCATCCAAATTATGAAGGCGTGACACAACGACATTTTTATGTGGGCCCACCCACGAGCCGAGACTCATGGGTGGTAAGCCCCCAAAATTCGTTGATCCTGCCGGTATTCCCCTCAAGAGGGCGCCTCAAGAACTGAGCAATAAACCCAGCCATGCCCCTTTAAAGCGAGGGGGGCAGGTGTTGCCTGGGGGGATGGCCCCTTGGGATCAACAATGCTAACTTGTAAGGTACAGCGGCCGAAGCTCACTGGACCACCGGTCGAAACCGGTGTTAGATATGTTGGATATATTTACATATTACTTTGTTGAGCATTGAGGTACCAATCTGAATTTTTGGAATAATAGAGGCTACCTGGCGGCGACCAGCTCCTTTCCACGTATCACATGACGTAATAGACCATTGAGGTACCATGCTCAGTCCTTGTAACAATAGAGGCTTATTGGCGATGCCCAACTCTTTCCTGGGAGAGTCTCTTTGGCGTAGTGCCTAACGTATTTAACTGTGATATTGTAGTAAGCGAGTTCAAACTCCAGTCTTGCTATTACATTTACTTTCCGACTAATACCCTTGGGAAAGGTATGGAACCCCCGATCTCCCCACTATGGATTAAATAGTATCACTGCTGTTCTATTGGTATGGCTTTGGCATTAAACAACCCACGAAGGTTGGTATGTCATTAAACAAAGAAACCAAACCAATTATAATCCTTGGTAAACAATCATAGCTTCATTTATTGTCAATTTTACATCGGGTAATGATTTTCCTACATTTGTCGGACTATCATGTGGGATGCTTTATGGCATGTCCCTGCAATTATTTGGCGATGCCCATTTCCTCTCTAAGGATCACATGACCTAGTCGACCAATGAGACACCACATTGTGTTGTTTGTTGCATTTCTTGGAATAACATAGGCTACCAGGTGACGCCCAGCTCTTTTCCATGTATCACATGACCTAGTTGATCATTAAGGAACCATGCCGAGTTCTTTCATCATTCAGTAAATAAGGTGGATTTTATCTAAGGATTTGGCAATAGGAAGCACCGTTTACAGTTGTACATTTTTCAAGGAAATCAATAATGATAAACCTCTTTATGTCCCAGGCTTGACCATTTGTACTGACTGCTGAGTCTGGAACTTTTTCTTTACCGGAGTGTCAGTGTTTTTTCCACTCCATGGTCTTTTCCACTCAGTTTAAACCATTTATAAAGATTTTCTGTAAGAAAATTTCTGCAAACGCATCACTCCCCAGATTGCAATCCACTTGATTATTTTGTGTATGGAACAGTTGAACAAGAGACCAATAAAACTCCGTGCAACACCGAAGATGAACTAAAGACTAGGAGAATGCCAGTATTTGCCAAATTAAACAAGGAGACCGTCCAAAATCACCTGCAGGTCATGACACATTAATATTAATCAACACACACACACACACACACACACACACACACACACACACACACACACACACATCTGAAAAAATCCGTTGCAGGCTGACCATGAACGGGTTAAAACTCTTCCTGTTTGAAAAAAAAGAGAATTTGTCTATTTTTGAATTTGAAATATGTCTTCTTCTTACAAAGACTATTACACTAAAGATATACAATTATGTTGTTGGCTGCGAAACGCGTAGCGGATGTGCTAATGACGAAACTATCACATGACTTGCACGCTTTTTGGAACATCAATGTTTTTCGTTTTGAATTTAAATTATTTTCTGCTTCTCTCTCGATGAGTCCGGATTAAAAACAAGCTCTGAAGATGATTTTTATAAATCGAAATATTGTTCAATATTAGCTCTGAATATGATATAAAATATTTTCATTTTAACTGCATTTTGTGTTTTCATACCCCTTTTATCTATCTATCTATCTATATATATGTATATATGAGATGTCAATGTTATTTTCATTTTTGTGTAGTTTAGACGAAAATTTAACCATCGCATTCTGTATAAGATTGACCCGTAGGGATGATTTGTAAGCGGTGAGTCAGAGAGAGAGAGAGAGAGAGAGAGAGAGAGAGAGAGAGAGAGAGAGAGAGAGAGAGAGTAGGGATAGAAAGAGAGAAAGAGGGGAAAAGAAAAAATAATAGAGAGACTAAGAAAGAAATAAAATGAGCGAGAGAGAAAGAGAAAGAGAGAGAGTTATATATAAGGAAAGAGAAGGAGAGAGAAACAAAAGAAACAAAGAGACGAAAAGAGAGAAACAAAGATAGAGAGAAAAGAGTAGAGAGGAATAGAGCAAAAGTGAGTGAGAGAGAGAGAGAGAGACAGACAGACAGAGATAAAGACGAAAACACATACACGTGCACACACACGCACAGAGAGAGAGAGAGAGAGAGAGAGAGAGAGAGAGAGAGAGAGAGAGAGAGAGAGAGAGAGAGAGAGGGAGAGCTAGATAAAGAGATAGAGAAAGATAGAGGGGTGGGGCGGTGTGGTGTGGTCTGCGATTGAGATAGGGGAGGGGGAAGGGGGTTGCGTAATTTTCCGACCTTCCCGATCTAAGATTTGATTTTTGCTTTGACATGAATAAGCTGCGATGGCTTCACGCAATCATCCCGTCTCCTCATGCATCTCTAATCAATGCTATCAGTACAATTGGACATATATATATATATATATATATATATATATATATATATATATATATATATAGTTGTTTGCATGTTAATTTACCTGTTTTCCTGTTTACGTAATCTTAAGAGGCTTTGCCTTGAATAAAATCGATGTGCATACCAATGTGTGTCTCTACGGTTTCTCAACTGGCGATACAAATCTAACCAATCTTTCTATGTGGATGCGCTATCTAGATATTAATACTCTTGTTTCTTAATTATACAACCGTTTGCATCCCCCCTCTCTCGCTCTTTCACTCTCTCCCCCTCTTTCACTCTCTTTCTTTCTCTCTCTCTCTCTCTCTCTCTCTCTCTCTCTCACACACACACACACTGTAACCATAACTAAAAAAAAACGGCTCTTAATAGCCTGATATTTTATTAGATCAATACAATTAGAATTATCTGGTGTTGCTTATCCGCCGAATTCTTATAAATCTTTTTCATTGGGTATACATCTATTTATCAATATAGAAATAAGAAAAAAACAAAAACATAATATTCCAAAAGATACATCTATTTATAGATGGTAATGTCGACGTTAAAATGTTTCGTTTTCTTTCTTTTATAAAACCTTTATCAGGACATTAGAATGACTATAATGTATAGCCAGGTTGGCGTTCTGGGTTTGCAGGCTGATGTGTCATAAGCCTCGCTTCTTTCTTCCCTTTTCTTTCCTGGGAAACAAACTGGCCCCTTTCTTGATAACTTGGCACGCTAATATTTTAGCTTATACAATTGCCAGAGATTTCTCCTGTGGACTGAAGATGGTAGAGAGAGAGAGAGAGAGAGAGAGAGAGAGAGAGAGAGAGAGAGAGAGAGAGAGAGAGAGGGTCTTCTAAAATGGCCCTTAATGATAAAATTCTCGAATAGCAAACTTTATGTTATTTCCCCTTCAAGATAGTTGGACTCGTCCAACGGAACTCATATAAAGATACGAATACGCAAGGTTATTTGTAGTCAAATTCGAGTAACTAGTCATACTGTTGGAGATCTGCACGTTGACTATTATTTATATTCTGGTACAAAAAATAATAAACCCCAATTCCGGATTTTCAATGTTGTTAATTGAATAATACGCTCACAATACTTTACTTCTTCTAAATAAAAAGTCTGTCTGTCTGTCCTGTCTACTTGACGGTCACAAGCTTCTCTGTCTCTCTGGTCTAACTTGTCTAAAATCAATCAGTGTCTTCTCTCCTGGCTATGCTCTCTGTCGGTCAAACTTTGTGTTCTCTGATCGACAATTCCTTCTAATGGTCAAAACTTATCTCTCTTCTGTATGAAAAGGATGGTCTTATTAATCTATCTTTGCGAAACTAGTAGGGCAGACTGGGTTCTTTAGCCTTGGTGCGGCAAGCGGTCTTGGAGAAGGAAAACTCTGAATTCAAACCAGTTGTAATCTGCTTAAAAACGACCTTGTGTCGCATCCTGTCCGTGATGAGTAAAAAGTAAAGTCGGCTTAATGTCAGTATCAGCCAGAAAGCGAGGGAGTCTATCCCATTTTCACTAGTGCCAGACCAAGGAAATTATTCTAGCGTCTGAGGTGAAGCGCCACATCTACCATACGCTCTCCATTTTACCGCACATATTCCTGTGCTACTCATACGCTGAGTTGGCAAGGGACGGTATCGAAACAGGAACCTTGTGATTCCTAGGCAGTTGGATTGATGCATACATCTCATTTGCAAACAAGATGATAGTTTTCGTAATACATAGACATTTCCCTGGTACCTACTAAATAATTCATTGAATAGTTACACTTTTTTAATGCTGTCAACCGTGTGGTTCCGGTCACCCAGCGGAAGTTAATATCAAATCGAGGCTTTTTAATTTAAAAAATCTATTTTATCAATAAGGGCTGCAATGAAAGAGGCTATGAATAAAAAGTTGACTTGATATTGGGTTATACATGCAACATGTCTCATATATATCCTTCGTGATGAACAACTTTTCAACCTGGACATTTCTGGGGTTGGGGTGGGGTACATCCGAAAAAAAGTTGTGTCTGATCGACTATCGATTTGTGACCAGGGGGACAGACGCCGGAAAGAGGTGACAAAATTAGAAGAAAATAATTCGGCTAGTCGGGATCTGATTGAATATTGAATGAAACAGGGTCGAGAGGGATGCCGGGGAAGGGGGTGTTAATCGATAAATCATACGACGTAAAGGAAATTGATTATCGATTGAGAAGAGTATTGATTTGGTGGATAGAGCGAATGAAAAAAAATTGAAAAAGGAAGAAGGAGTGGAAGGAGAAAAAGAGATTAGAAGACGGGAGAGAAGAGAGAGAGAGAGATAGACAGATAGACAGATAGATAGATAGATAGAGAGAGAGAGAGAGAGAGAGAAGAGAGAGAGAGAGAGAGAGAGAGAGAAGAGAGAAAAGATAAGAGAAGTGGAAGAAAAGAGAAGGAGATAGATAAATAGATAGATAGATAGATAGATAGAGAGAGAGAGAGAGAGAGAGAGAGGAATGAATGAGGGGGAGGTCGAAAGAGAGAGAGAGAGAGAGAGAGAGAGAGAGAGAGAGAGAGAGAGAGAGAGAGAGAGAGAGAGAGAGAGAGAGAGAGAGAGAAACTGAGAGTAAAGAGGGGGATACAAAGAGAAGTAAGAGAAGAAACAGAAAGGCGGGAAATTCAGAAACGAATGTTTGTCAGAAAATGGAGTAAGAAAATTATAGGTCGTTAGTTGAAGGGTTAACAAGATTAAACCAAAAGAAAGAAAGGGTCAGATAAAGGAAAAGAGAGAGAGAGAGAGAGAGAGAGAGAGAGAGAGAGAGAGAGAGAGAGAGAGAAAGAAAGAAAAGCCAAGAGACAGAAAGGGAGAAGGAAAGAAAGTAAGCGAAAGAAACAGCAAGAAAAGGTTGAATAAGAGTAGAGAGAGAGAGAGAGAGAGAGAGAGAGAGAGAGAGAGAGAGAGAGAGAGAGAGAGAGAAGAAAGAAAGTAGGAAAGAGGGAAAGAAGAAAGAAAGAAAGAGAGAAGGAAATGAATAAACAACGAAAGAAAGAAAGAAAGAAAGAAAGGTGAAAGAAAGGAAGAAAGAAAAAAAAGAAACAAACAGAGAAAGAAACAAAGAAAGGGAGAAATAAAGAAGGAAAGATAGACAGAAAGGGAAAAGTAAACAAACAAACAGAGAAAGTAAGAAAGTATTGAATAAAAAAAAAGAGAAAGATATATGGAAAGAGATAAGGAATGAAAGGATGAAAGAATAAAAAAAGAGAAGAAAAGAAAGAAACATAGAAAGCAACAAAGAAAGAAAAAGAAAGAAAGAAAGAAAGAAAAAATATGAAGAAAAGAAACATCTTAGATGGGACAGAGAAAATAATAATAATAATAAAAAAGAAGCCGAACCATGTCTTGCTTGTAATCTTATTGGAGTCCAAGCGACTGCTTCTTCCCGCTTTCGCTCTTAAGGCTCGAGATATCTGGCCAATCAGATCTCGTTGTGGAATCCACCATCTTAACTCTTTTCCCGCAGCCATTTTCCGCTCGTCTCTTCCTATCAGTTCAGTTCTTTCCTTCCTCTTTCCTCCCTATTTTCCCCACCTCCCATCCCCACGGTTTATACAACTATCAGTGGTGTGTATGCTTTACTTAACGAACCAGTCTTTAAGCTGGTTAACACGGCCCGATAAACATGGCGTCGTGAAATCGCCGCTTCATCGTCAAGTCGCTTCCTGTACGGCTCATTGGACATTTGTTTGCACGACTAATAGCAGAAACAGTCATTGCCGTGCTGTGGTTAGCATAACGCTTAAACAAACCAATGATAATTAGTTCTTTCAGTACTACATGAATAAGATCTCGCAAGCCGGTTAGAGTAAGTTTATTTTTTCAATGATTGTTTCGTATAATGAAGTTGGTTGGCTGTTTTTTTTGTTTTACGGCATATCAACACTTTTCGGGTTATTCAATGCGGAATCAAGTCATTTTGATATTCAGTTTACTTACAGTAACTGCTGTTGCTTAAATGGTTAGCCATCTAAGTTAGCTCATCGATGCTTAATTTCGGTGATTTAGCGGGAACCGATATTTTCAACGTGACTTGACCGTAAGCATATGATGAATTAATGGCGACTTTAATGTTTTGAACCAGCCAGAAAATTATAGAGGACGGGCAAAATTATATATATATATATATATATATATGGGAGTAAATATGTAAAATAAATCCGACAATATAAAGAAAATTTGAAAAAAAAAACATTATCATTCCCACTTTGTTCCCGTTGTTCTCTTAAAAATAATCAGTCCATTAATACTTTTTCTCGTCTTTTGCATTTCTTCGAGTTGCGTAACGCGTCACGCGTCATGACATCTTCGCATGTGGATCGCGACTTGCCTTTCAAAAATAAAACGCTGATCAAATACAGTTACATAACTAAAAAGATTTTCATCTCCTGTCACATATAAAAACATCCATCATTTTCTTCACCCCAAGATACATCCTGATGAAGGTTCAATGTAACCGAAATGTTTAAACATCGATAATTAAATTCATCCCATTTTCGGAACACTTGTTTTTTCAAATTTTCTTTATATATATATATATATATATATATTATATATATAAGTGTATTTTGGCAGCATTTTTTCTTTTATACAAGTTTTGTTGAACTGTACAGACAATTCTTGTCGGACAAGTTTTTGGTTGATCCTTTCTCGCAAAATTCAAACCGAAAATACACGCACACTACATAAAGAAAAAAACAAACAAAAACTTCAAATAATCGAAGGTTTATTATCAAACAAAAAAACCTACCTTAAACAAAATAAACTTTGAAATAAGTCAACATGTTCTCAAATGTTATAATTTCCCGCCTATCCTCCTTCCACTATACCCCTCCCCTTCTTACAACTTGTGCCCCCCTCCCACAAACAAAATCACTACTGCATCGCTCGCTCGAACCACTACCATTCCCACAACCTCCCACTACCAATTGTTATTACCTTCCACTTCTAATTCCTTGCTACTACTCGTTCTCGTTAAAAACGAGACACGAAACCATACCATCGTTTCCTACCTGATGATGGCAAACTGTATTGCTGAAACGCTCGTTTTGAAACCTTTGGTGGACTGTTACACCAGTTACACCCCGACACCAAAAAGATGGCCCGAAAATTAGAAAGGATCTACCAAAAACTTGTCCGACAAGATAATATATATATATATATATATATATATATATATATATATGAAAGAAAGCGACAAGATAGACAAATACTTAGACCTTGCCAGCGAACTGAGGAAGCTGTGGAACATGAATGTGAAGGTCGTATCAATCGTAATTGCCGCACTTGGAACAATCACCAAAGCTCTGGAAAAGAATTTGAGAGAACTGGAAATCAGAGGAAGAATCGAGACCATCCAAACTACAGCACTGAAGATTCCTGGAGACCTGTGGAGACTTGCTGTCACCCAGCCTCCAGCGAACCACCAGCTACAACAGGTGTGAAAAACTAAATATATTATTATTATTATTATTATTATTATTATTATTATTATTAAATCGTCTTTATTTTGCTTTTTATTGTGCTTATTTATCGGTAGTAGTATGTTTTCCGTGCAATTATAATTGCAGAAGGTTAAGGCCCCCACTAAAATAGGGTGTCCTGCGTATGGCAATAAATCACATCTAATGGTGAGATTCCAGTTTTGAGAAGTGGGGAGTACTGCTATTACTCCCAGATCCACTTTGACCAGGAGTGGTAGTACCTGTTAGAGTCCCCACTATGGGTTAAAAATTATTCGTATTCGATTGGACCGTGTACTAAAAAAAAAAAATTCATAAAAAAACACACAAAAATGTAAATATTAATGTACAATGAATGCGATTTCCTAACTTCCAGGCATAAAATAACCCTAGATAGGTTGACATGCCGTCAAAATCAACCAATCACTGCACTGTCAGTTTATATAAGAGAATTTTTTTCATGTGTGGTAGAAAAAGAGAAAGAAAGGAAATAAGAGAGAAAGTCAAAGAGAATGAAAGAAAGAGATAAAGAAAGAAAAGAAAGAAAGAAAAAAGTGAGAACAGAAGAAAGAAAAAGAAAAAGAGAAAGAAAGAAAGAAAGTAGAAAAAGGAAGGAAGAAGAGAAGAAAGGAAGAAAGAGAGAAAGTCAAAGAGAATGAAAGAAAGAGATAAAGAAAGAAAGAAAGAAAGAAAGTGAGAACGGAAGAAAAAAAAAAAAGAGAAAGAGAAAGAAAGAAAGAAAGGAAAGTAGAAAAAAGGAAGAAAGAAAAAGAGGAAAAGGTATAATTTATAGACAACTTATCAATTAGGTAACACTACTACATGTCAATTTTTATAAAATAATATTCATGAAAATATATGAAACCCGCCGCTGTGTGGCCCCACGAGATCTTCGGCCTGTCGGTCGGGGGCTCACGGGTACTACGTGCCGGCCCTGTATGCAAGCAGTAAGTGTACACCTATATTCATATGTAGATTTCTACGCATGCGTATACGTTCGTTAGCGCTAGATTATGGTTTTGCGTCTCAGGTGGAGCGCCACACCTACCATCAGCCCCCCCATTTTACCGCACAGACCCAAGTTGTGCTACTCACGTGCTGAGTTGTGGTTCCTAGGCAGACTCTACCGACCGAGCTGGGGAAAGAGTTTCAATCTATTTTCCGACGTGGCTGATTTTGTAAAGGAAAACATGTTATCCTTGTTAAAGAAGAAGAAGAAGAAGAAGAAGAAGAAGAAGAAGAAGAAGAAGAAGAAGAAGAAGAAGAACAACAACAACAACAACAACAACAACGAGGAGGAAATGATTATGTAATAAACAAATTAAACATTTAAAAGGAGCGGAAGCTGAAGTTGCCAGTTGATCTAATAAAAAATTCAATGAATTTATGATTGTCCGTTTAAGCCAATTTATCGAGGGCGGCTGCTTTATTATATTATGATAAAGTAAAAAAAAAAAAAAGGAATTTTGTTCGTCGATTCAACGTTGACCATTAACTAAATATCCCACAGAGAATATTACAGTTGCGGACTACTTGGATGATCTAACGCTTCTCACAAAAACACCTGCACAATAATAAAAACTGCTTCATAGCCTAGAGAAACCAGCAATAAACATTGGCCTCTGTGAACAGAGTGGTAGTACCTGTTCGGGTGAGAAATTCTTGATGGCATGGAAATTTTAAAAAAAATCCAATTTTTTGTTTTTTGAAACACATTTCAAACACATTTGTTCTATCTAATCCATAGATGAAAGCCTATCAGGTAGTAACACTCCGATTCGGAGTAGACCTGAAAGTAATGGTGATAAAGGGATATTCCACACTCCACACAGTTCCAGAATTGGAACTTCACCACTTCACAGATGTCGTTTAACGTCATACCCAGAACACTAAGACCCTTAGCCACCACCTTTTAGCACATATATGATAAATATGGAGGTGCGTGGTCAAATGGTCAGAGTCAAAGGAAATGGACTCGTCAACCCGAGTTCAATTCCTGGACGAAGCTGTTTGAATTTCACATGGCGCTAATACCCTTGGGAAAGGCATGAATCCAATTCTCCCTCCAGCTATGGTAAATAGCAGGGCAGAGGGGGTTAGGTAACTAGTCTAGGAGAAGGAAAACTCTGAATTAAAACCTCTTAAATTCCGCTTAAGAAATTGACCTTGTCATATTCTGCGCGTGCGGAGGGGTTGGTAAATATATATATGATAAAAAAGGGTTGGGGGTTTGCCATACGATTGGGGCAATCATATAGATGCTAAGGCTTGACATGACCAGCCGATTGATTGGAGGCGGAGGGAGGGGCTTTCCGACTACCCGTCTAACCTAAGTAAGATTCAAAATGGAGAGTTGCATGTCTAGGACGGCATAGTCACCAGGATTTCGTCCTTAAGCATCCAGGTCACTACCCACGACCAAAAGATAGCCTCAGTGGGTAGATTTTACCTCTCATAAATTTTCATTGTCCAACGATTTTACCAAACGAGTTGGTAATGCTAATGTAATACGACATAGCAACTTCACCCCCAGAATTAAGAAAACCATTTTCATTTTTAAGATATCTTTGATATCACCCTTTATTTTTGTATTTATTTATACATTTTGCTACCGTAATACAACATAGCAACCCCACCCCCAGAATTACGAAAGCCATTATCATTTTTTAAGATATCTTTGATATCCCCTTCATTTTTGTATTTATAAATTTTGGCTAATGTGATACAACATAACAACCCCAGAATTAAGAAAGACATTATAATTTTTTGAGATATCTTTGATATCCCTCTTCATTTTTCTATTATAAATTTGGCTAATGTGATACAACATAGCAACCCCACCCCCAGAATTAAAGCTATTCTGGAAATCCAAGGGCCCATTTGCCAATGGCATTATTGTTAATGTAAAGCTGACACATCAATATATTACGGCAAATGAATTTCAATGTTTTTGAAATTGGCACGCATAGAACTCCAGATACTTAAGTGGAATGATTATTGCAATTTCTGAATTTGGTTCATTTTAAGGGGAACTTGAATTTCCAGAATAACTTTGTTAATTCTGGGGGTGAGGTTACAGTACTGAAAAAAAAAAAACCTAGTTCACACATGTGCTACCTGTTTGGGTCAAACCCCAAACTTGATATTTTACCAATCTAGGGTTTATATCACTATGTATCAAGACTGTTTTATAAGCAAAAATAATTGATTACTAAGTAGTATTTGGCCCATTCATTAACTTTAGGGTCGGGTTTAGCTCAGTCAGTAGAGCGTTCGGCTAGAAACCACAAGGTTCCTAGTTCGATACCGGTCCTCGCCAACTCAGCGTATGAGTAGCACAGGGATCTGTGCGGTAAAGTAAGGAGCTGATGGTAGGTGTGGCGCTCCACCTCAGACTTAAAAACAATCTCCCTAGTCTAGCGCTAGTGAAAAGGGGATAGACTCCCTCACTGATTGGCTGATACCGACTTTAGACCACTCCGACGACTTTATAAGAAAAATAATTTCACTTAGCGTTGATATCCTTGGGAAAGGTATGAATCCTACTCTCCCTCCAGCTATGGATAAATAGTAGGGCAGACTGGGCTCTTTAACCTTGGAGAAGGAAAACTCTGAATTCAAACCTGTTGTACTCCGCTTAAGAAATTGACCTTGTGTCGCATACTACTCGTGCGGAGGGGTAGGTAAATATATATATATATATATATATATATATATATATATATATATATATATAAGAAAAATGCAATCTGTAAATGCATGTGTAATATAAATTCATAATTTTAGACTGCACACAATAAACAACTGACAAGTTTTTTCTAGTCTCTCTCTCTCTCTCTCTCTCTCTCTCTCTCTCTCTCTCTCTCTCTTTTACACATTTTTTTGATAAATTAGAAATCAATTTACCAGTATATTCGGATGTTTCGTGACATGAATACCGCCCGATAACAACTCAACCATCCTAGAATTGACCGCCCTAAAAAATAGACAAGTAAATACAAAAATAAATAAACCAAAACTTCCTTTAAAAAATCAATGAAAATAAACGTGAAAAATAATCATTTTTTAAAAATTTCTCAACAGCCATTACCATTTTGTTTTTTTTTCAAAATCTGAAATGAATATTTTCTTTTTGGCTCTGCGTGACAATTTTGATAAAATTGCATTTTTTGGTTTCTTAAGCTGGTTACTTATGCAATATCCGAAAAAGATTCAGCAAATTATTTTCAGAAAGTCTGCACCATGAGAAAAATAAACGATGTCTTTTCAGCTTACGTCACAGAAAATTGACGATGATGATGATGATGATGATGCCAGGTTGAGGTTTTAGATTTATGCATATATATATATTTTTTTCCTACCCCCCCTCATGTATATACCCATATTTATTATAATTTACAATTTGATTTTTAGTCGTCTCCGGCTGTATAACCTTGATGAGCAACCGGACGAAAGGGCCCTTGTTTTTATCAAATAAAACAATTTTTTTTTCTCTCCTCCTTTTTTTTTTTTTTTTTGTACTCCCTTCGTATCCACCTATATAGGTGATCATAATGATTACCCTTAAAGCATTGTTTAGATTTGCCTGTACCAAAAATTTATTCATATATATATATATATATATATATATATATATATATATATATATATATAGAGAGAGAGAGAGAGAGATAGATAGATAGATAGATAGATACATACATACATACATACACACACACATATAAAAAGTGAAAATTGGAAGGTGAATTGTTACGGTGGCTCGTAAGATTAAAGTGGTGTGGTCAGAGTAATTGAGGGGAGGTGAGGTGACGAAATAAGAACTCGGCGGATAAGCGACACCAAATGATCAGGATTTACATTTTTGCATTTTATATTGGATGATTTGGACCATTTTAACCAGAGGGTGTTGTTGTAAGATGATAACGATCGGAAGATTAAGGAACAAGAGTATTGATGTATAGATTGGATTTCCTCTTGGGCGATTTGGACAGTCTCATTTTTAACTAGAGGGTGTTGAAAGATGGTAACGGTCGGAAGATTAAGGAACAAAAGTACTACTATATAGATTGGATTTCATCTTGGGCGATTTGGATAGTCTCATTTTTAACGAGAGGGTGTTGCAAGATGATTACGGTCGGAAGATTAAAAAACAAGAGTATTGATATATAGAAGATTGCGAGAAAAAACCAACTCTACTTTTGATGGCACATATCTATTTGTCTGCGACTTGACTTTGCAGACATTTTCAGAATTACCAAAATCGAAAGTCGTGACAAAAATTCTTCACCTAACACGTTTTTACTTCCTTTTATTGCTTCGAGCTCGACGCTTTCTAATCAAGAGAATTACAACAACAACAACAACAACAACAACAAAAGATTGATTGATATTAAATAATCAACTATAATTTGGTTATCAATTACACAATTACAGAAATAGACACTTGCACGCAGATAAAGAAAAAGTTAAAGAAAAAACGAAATATAGCGAACATCTTCGTGTTCTGAGTATGACATTAAACCGCATCGAATAGTCTGGTAGATAAGGGGGGGGGTCGGTAAAAAAATGTTACCAAGCTAAATTTGGTATTTTTTGAAAGCTTAGGGAATCTTCTTTTGAAATTTGAAAACTCCTCTATTTGACCCCCCCGGGGAAAGTTTTTTTTATTGGGAGGGGGAGTATGCAAACCAGATCTAGTCTGGTAGATAAGAAGGTGGACCGGGAAGAAATTGTTACCAAACTAAATTTGGTGTTTTTTGAAAGCTTAGGGCACCCGGTTTTGAAATTCGAAAACTCCTTTTTTTGACCCCCTGGGGATTTTTTTTTATTGGGCGGTAAAATCCAACAAATCAACCAATATCTTAATTCTTTAAAGGCAAATGTGGAGAAAAATACTTTTTGGAAAAATAAGATCGAACCAGGCTGGTTGATTAGTTGGATTTTACGGCATGTCAACCCTTGTTGTGTTATTTTATGCCTTTATTCTTGTTGGGTAGCCTGTGGTGAGCAGGAGGTCTTACCTTTCTGAAGAGGTGCAGTGGGTGTTCAGCCCCAGCCGACAGGGCAGGAAAATACGTTTGATAAACCCTAATAATGAAATGAAATTTTCTTATTGGTTGGAAATGTTTCATTGAATTATGATTCATTATAATGCTGCTACTAAATCACAATAATGTTGCTACTAAACTGCGATAATGTGGCTACTTATTCACGATATTGTTGCTAATAATTCGCGATAATGTTGCTACTTATTCACGATAATGTGGCTACTTATTCACGATATTGTTGCTAATAATTCGCGATAATGTTGCTACTTATTCACGATAATGTGGCTACTTATTCACGATATTGTTGCTATTAATTCCCGATAATGTGGCTACTAATTCGCGATAATGTTGCTATTTATTCACGATATTGTTGCTATTAATTCGCGATAATGTTGCTACTTATTCACGATAATGTGGCTACTTATTCACGATATTGTTGCTATTAATTCCCGATAATGTGGCTACTAATTCGCGATAATGTTGCTACTTATTCACAATATTGTTGCTAATAATTCGCAATAATGTTGCTACTTATTCACGATATTGTTGCTAATAATTCATGATAATGTTGCTACTAATTCCCGATGATTTTGCTACTAATTCCCAATAATGTTCCTACTAATTCGCGATAATGTTACTACTTATTCAGGATGTAGTTGCTTCTAATTCACGATAATGTGTCTACTAATTCCGGATAATATTGCTACTAATTCCCAATATTGTTGCTACCACTTGTACTTGGAACCTTTTCATCAGTCCTAGTAAATATTTCACTTAAAATCACTTAAAGTCGACGAGTATCTTCATCTTTTCTATTGTTTTCTATCACCTTTTACAGTTGATGTATTTTCTCGACCATTAAAATAAATGAACTGGTTGCTCTTTATCTAAAGTGTCCATTCCCAAGAGATAGGAATTTAGAATATTCATTAGATTTACCAAAGTTAATTTGGTTTTGCACGGTTCTACGACTCTCCAAGGAATTGTCTGCAACATGATTTGTTAAACATTTCTTTGTATCAGACTCTTGTACAACGAAGGTTTGATAGTTTGATGGCCTAAGGTACAAGGACATGAGGAAACTCTCACACAGTCTCTTTAAATCATGTAGAAAATTCAAAATTCATAGCTTTTACTATTTCTCTGAATTTTTGAGATGAGGCTTGATGATTAGTATTATTTGTATTATTCGGACTATTGTCCTCATCTTCATTGTTATCTGAAAGACTTGATGATTAGTAATATTTGTATTATTCAGACTATTGTTCTCGTTTTCATTGTTATCTGAAAGACTTGATGATTAGTATTATTTGTATTATTCGGACTATTGTCCTCATCTTCATTGGTATCTGAAAGACCTAATGATTAGTATTATTTGTATTATTCGGACTATTGTCCTCATCTTCATTATTATCTGAAAGACTTGATGATTAGTATTATTTGTATTATTCGGACTATTGTCCTCATCTTCATTATTATCTGAAAGACTTGATGATTAGTATTATTTGTATTATTCGGACTATTGTCCTCATCTTCATTGTTATCTGAAAGACTTGATGATTAGTAATATTTGTATTATTCGGGCTATTGTTCTCGTCTTCATTGTTATCTGAAAGAGATGATGATTAGTATTATTTGTATTATTCGGACTATTGTCCTCATCTTCATTGTTATCTGAAAGACTTGATGATTAGTATTATTTGTATTATTCGGACTATTATCCTCATCTTCATTGTCATCTGAAATGTTGTACAGATAACAATGAACATGAGGACAATAGTCCGAAAAATGCAAATAATACTTTTCATAGGCTTTTGCGTAACAGAAAATGTACAACGAAGGTTTGATATAATCATGAGATAACGTACAAGTAAAATCTCATACAGTTCTCTCTTTTAATTTATGTAGAAAATTCAAAGTTCACAACGGTGGCGACCTGTGATGCTTAAGGATGGAATCCAGGTGGGTGAGCAGTTAATGACATGCAACACTCCACTTAGGCCCTTACTTAGGCCAGACAGGCGGTCGGAGAGGCCCCATCCGATCAATCAGTTGGTCACATCAAACCCTAGCACCTATATGATTACTCCAACCCTATTACCCAAACAGCAATCCCAACCCTTTTTATCATATTGGTGCTATAAGGCGGTGGCTGAGGGTCTACATGTCCTGGGAATGACGTTAAACTTTTTCTGATGGTGCGGTTCCAGTTCTGGAAGTCTGGGGAATGTGGAGCACCTCTTCATCATCATTGCTTCCAGGTCCACTCTGACCGGGAGTGGCAGTAACTATTAGGATCCCATCTATGAGTTAAATAGAAAAACATGAATTTATTAAAGAAATGAGTATACATTAAGAATGAATTTATTTCAAAACTTTATTGGCATTAAATGACCCACTGAGGTTGATATGCCGTAACCCCCCTAACCCCCCCCAAAAAAAAACAAAACAAAACAAAAGACAAAAAACAAAACAAAACAAAACAAAAACAAAACCAAAGTTCACAGCTTTTTGTGTAGCAGACTCTTGTATAACGAAGGTTTATTAGGTTGATGACCTAAGGTTCAAGGAGATGTAAAATAAATTCCCATTCGGTTCATATAGAATTCAGAAGAATTCACCGAGAGTAAATTTGACTCAACTCTAATAAAACTTTCGATGTTAGGAATAATAATCGCATTACTGTTTGCATGTTTGGTAGGATAAAGATTAAGATTTTATTTTTGCACAAGGTCCTATCGAATATGAATTTAAACAGATTTATTTGGCTTCATAGATGGGATCCTAATAGGTACAACCACTCCGGGTCAGAGTTGTTCTGGGAGTAATAGCAATGAAGGGGTTCTTCACACTCCTCAAATCTCCAGAACTTGAGTCTCACCATCAGATGTTTTATTTGGGGGGAATTTTATCGCTTTACAAGAAATAAAGTCAGCATATTTTAAGTCCTATCGACAGAACGGTGTGTGTATGCGTGTGTGTGTGTGTGTGTGTATGCGTGCGTGTGTGTGTGTGAGAGAGAGAGAGAGAGAGAGAGAGAGAAGTAGAAGAGAAAAAGGAGATAGAATGAAGTGGATGGGTTTATGCATAAGGCCCAATTGAATTATGAAGGATTTTTAAACATATTTATTTGGCCCATAGATGGTATCCTAACAGATACTACCACTCCGGGTTACAGTGGACCTGGGAGTAATGGCAATGTAATAGCAAGAGAGTGGTTCGTCATCTTCACAAACCAACTATCAATGCAAAACGAAAACAACCAAACCTACATACTATCCTCATGTCTCATTAAAAAAAAACAATTACAGAAAACCCAACGCAAAGACAGCCCTGTTGACTAGGGCTTTTGAATAAACCGAGTGCACCTCTGAGTAGGGGTAAGACTGTTGGCTATGGGTGGTCACTCGTGATGCTTAAGGATGGAATCCTGGTGG
>CM042161.1:78336826-78341826 GCA_023376005.1 Doryteuthis pealeii | reverse complement strand
TTCACAATGGTTATTAAATAATCATTATTTAATCTTAATTAGCTTCTTATTTATTAACAACTAGCAGAAGTATCCGGTCCATTACTGAACTAAAAGGATTTTAGAAACACTAGAGAGAGAGAGAGAGAGAGAGAGAGAGAGAGAGAGAGAGATAGACAGAGAGAGAGAGAGAGAGAGAGAGAGAGAGAGGTGGGGGAGAAGAATAAGAGAAATTAATTTTAACGTTAAAAGAAGCTAAGAATTCACGTATTATAATATTCGTTTATTTTAGGAATTGTTTTTTTTTGTTGTTTTTTTGTTTACATTTAAAATATTATTTTTTAAAAAAGTAACCCTAGGCTCGTGGGTGGTTTGATATATAATTTTAATTTTTAAAGGATAGTTTTTGTATTTACATATGAAGAATTGTGAAGAGTTCCACAAATGTATTGATTTTTTTGATTGATGAAATATATCATCTAATCAGCAAAAAATCAAAAACTAAATTTTGTACATTTCCTTATTATAAATATACCAAAGTGTATGCGCGATTTTAATGCTCAATGGCATATCTTTTCTGAGTTATAAGTCGACACGTACATACCAAAACAGATATGACTCCTTTATATATATATATATATATATACATATATATATAGATGTCTAGCTGAGTACGATTTACCTCAAAATAGCCCATGTTATTAATCTGGCGATGTGTGTTATATGTCATTAAAAAATAAATGTTTACATAGTATACGGTGTGAATAATTTGCGTGATGGCGTATGAAAACCCCCCAAAACTGGGGCGAATGGAGGGGGGGGGTTAGGGCCGATTCTTAAATAATTCCATACGTAGCATAATAGAAACTTATCGAAATTCTTACCGTACTCATGAGACAATGAAGAAATAAAGTAGTTGTCAGGGTGGCCTAAAGTCGGTATCAGCCAATTAGCGAGGGAGTCTATCCCCTTTTCCTAGCGCTAGACCAAGGAGATTATTTTAGCATCTGAGGTGGAGCGGCACACCTACCATCAGCTCGTTACTTTACCTCACAGATCCCTGTGCTACTCATACGCTGAGTTGGCGAGGGCCGATATCGAACTAAGAACCTTGTGGTTTCTAGCCGAACGCTCTACCGACTGAGCTAACCCGGTCCTGAAGAGATAATTTGAAGAAATAATTGCCCTAATAATGACGGATAGTTAAATAGGGAATATAGAAGACGAGATATAATTATTATTAATTATCTTTAATAATGATAACAAGGCACAACAATAAAGGGAAAGTACATAGAGATAAGAAGACAGCCACCTAGAACTATCGTTTCTAATGTGTCGCCATGAATATCTTATCATCCCAGAATAGAAAAAAATATATCAGAACTAATTGGATGACAGCAAAGATAGAGAAATCACGAGGCACCCCCCCAAAAAAAAAAACACCCCCCCAAAAAAAAAACAAACAAAACAAAAAAAAACAAACAGTCATTTGTAGAGAAAAAAGATGTATCTAAGTCTATATAAATCAGATGTGCGGTAGAGAATTTTGCACTCGTCCAAAAATAATAAAAAGTCAAACGTCTGTTAGCGTCTCAAGAGATTTGATAATTTCTGATAGGGTCAGCATGGTGAGCGAAGTCCGATATTGAAAGACCCGAAACTTCCCAGTGACCCATGCATGCTACATCACTGACGACACCTACCAGCGCCCCAAATGTAGGAGCGTATATTGAAAGTAAAAAAACCCAAAACAACTCGTATTCCTTAATCTTCCGACCGTTATCATCTTGCAACACCATCTATTTAAAAATGAGACCGTCGAAATGCAAAAATGTAAATCCTGATTATCTGGTGTTGATTATCCGTCGATAATAGGGGTACGTATTGCACACGAAAACTGGATATTATCTTTTAGGATAAGCTCAACTTGGATCTGTGCCATAAAATGAGGAGTTGATATTAGGCATGGTGCTCTACCTCAGAAGCAAATCAATCTGCCTGGTCTAGCGCTTGTGAAAAGTGGATAGACTCCCTTACTATCCGACTGATATTGTCGGAATAGGCCTCGCCGCTTACTTTGGTTTTTACTTACTTTAATTGGAGTGAAATTTGGATCTTCTTGCACAAAGTTTCTGTTCTTGACTCTCATAAAAAATATTCAAATATTTATGGACAACACTATATATATATATATATATATATATATATATATATATATATGTGTGTGTGTGCGCATAATTTTAATCAATATATATATATATCCATATATATACATATATATGTGTGTGCATAATTTGAATCGATATATATATATATATATATATATATATATATATATATATATATATATATATATATATATATATATTAAAAGTGCGCCTAAGCTCCTACTGGTCTGTTTTTGAAAACTGCATATACAGTAGAAAGCAATTTTTTTATGAAATAGGAAGGAAACTTTTGCATAAATGGTTTACACATACATAAACAGACACACACACACACACACACACACATACACACACACAGATATATATATAATATATATATATATATATATATTAATGTCCTCTATATTATATCAATATTTATAAGTTGCTTCTCTTCTAAAATGCACGAAAAATACACGCACACCCACATATATATGTATCCATGTAGATATACGTATACATATATATGCATATGTATACATATCTATGTATATAGGTAGGTAATGTGGATATACGCACATGCATACGCATATTTATAAGTACATATATGTATGTATGCATAATATATATATATATGCATAAAATGCACACGCATATTTCTGTAGGGTTATAAAGTGTCTGGTGATGGCAGGTGAGGGTATGGAAAGACCTACTCCGTCCCTCAATAACGTCTCTTCACCTAAGCAAATCCCTTCCTATCTATCTTTAGATATATACCAAGAACTGAAGCGCAGCTTTTCTGAACAGGAAGAAAAACATGACAATAAATAAGTAATAAATAAATAAATAAATAAATGAATAAATAAATAAGTAAAATGGAATAAAATAAATATATAAAACGCACTGAAGGGAGAAGCAAAATAAACGTACACGAAAAAAAAAAATAAAAAAATAAAAATGAAAAAAAAAATCCAATTTTGTACAAGTCTGGCATTTCTATAAGCTAAACGATTATTTTCTAAATATTTTTTTCTTTTGATTACAGTGAGCATATCCCGAGCCAAAAATCGAGTCTGAGTTGGTAAAGGGTGGAAGAAAAAAAATGGTTGAGTAAGAAGAATAAAATAATAAATATATCCAGGAGAAAGTAGAAAGGATATGAACAAAAAAACGTGGAACGTTAAAGGCGGGAAAAAGGCGGAGCAAAACGCGGGAAACTGGAATGGAAAAAAAAAACGCGGGTAAAAAAGAAAAAATGACATAGTGGGCATAAACATCCACCATCAGTCTTGAATGATGGAAAACAGCATGGTTGAGAGAGAGAGAGAGAGAGAGAGAGAGAGAGAGAGAGAGAGAGAGAGAGGTAGGGAGGGTAGGGAGAGAGATGGGGGCGTGAAAGAGTGAAAGAGAAAAGAAAGAAAGAAAGAAAGAGAGAGAGAGAGAGAGAGAGAGTTGAGTGTGTGAAGGATAAACAGAGAAAGAAAAAGAAAAAGAAAGAGAAAGAAAAAGAAAGAGAGAGATAGAAAGAGAGACGAGTGTGTGCAGAGTAAAGAGAGAAACAGAAAGAAAGACAGAGAGAGAGAGAGGGGGGAAGGGGAGAGGGATGAGTGCGTGAAGGGTAAAAAGAGAAAGAGAACGAACAAGAGAGTGAGAAAGCGAGAGGGAGAGTAAAGAGAGAATGAGAGTGAAAGAAAGAGTGAGAGAGGGAGTCAGAGAGTAAGAAGATGAGTGTATGAAGGAAGAAAGAGAGGGAGGGAGTGAGAGTGTGAGAGAGTGAGGGAGTGAGAGAGAGAGAGAGAGAGGGGGGAGTGTGTGTGTGTGTGTGTGTGTGTGTGAGAGAGAGAGAGAGAGAAGATGAGTGGATGAAGGAGGAAAGAAAGAAAGAGAAAGAGAAAGAAAGAGGCGTGTTGTGTAATGGTTACGGTCATAGGAAATAAACACGGCGAAACAAGTACAAATCCTAGACGGTAGTCTTTGCATTTCACAAAGCCCTAATATCATTGGGAAAGGTATGAATACAGCTATTCTCTCTCCAGCTATGATAAATAGCAAGGCAGACTGGGTTCGTTAATCTTGGTTAGGCAACCAGTCTAGAAGGGAAACTGTTTTTGAACTCCGCTTAAGAAATTGACCTTGTGCCATATGCTGCTAGTATGGATGGGTTGATAAATATGTATAACTGTATGAAAATTATTTGTACTAGCAAAATAAAAAAACGCCCTCTGGGCGATGTAAAAATAATTTTTTGAAAGACATTGCTTGAGGGGGGGGGAGGTAAAAATTCAATGTCAGAGAGTTTGTACCATAAATAAGTAAAATCATCAAATTTATTGAAGGAGTAAAAAATAAAACAATTTGAAATGGAAACTTAGTTCTGATAACTTTAAATATGTATTAAAATAAAACAAATTATATATAAATACATAATACCGGGCATGTATTAATTAAAACTTTTTTTTTAAATGTATGATCAAAGTTTGAGTGTATTTATTCTATGTTATCACGACTTTGGGTAATATGACGTAAGCAGTGACATAGTTTTTGTTAAAGACAAGTAGAGAGCGAATCTTCATTATTATTTGTATTAGATAGGAATACTTGATACCGTATAATTGTGTGCAAATCATTTTTATTAAGAATAGTTATTCGAAGTTATAGTAGTTTACAAATGATTTTTTTAATTATTACTTACTTGAAATCGTATTGAATATATATATATATATATATATATATATAAGAAGTAAGTACAGTCGTCGGGGTGGCCTAATGTCGGTATCAGCCATACAGCGAGGGAGTCTATCCCTTTTTCACAAACGCTAGACCAAGCATGTGAGATGGAGTGCCACACCTACCATCAGCTCCTCACTTTACCGC
>CM042161.1:78316826-78331826 GCA_023376005.1 Doryteuthis pealeii | reverse complement strand
ATATGAAGAATAAACAAACTACTAAATAAATGAACTGGGGTGGCCCATTTAGCTGAAATCTGGAATAAATTGATTTAACAGAAATTCCTAACAAATTACTGACAAGTAGTCAGATATCTTTTTTATTACCTTACAGCTGAGCAGACAGGACAATATATTAAGAAAAAATCTGTTTTCAAATGCCTTAAAAGTAATAAAGAATTCATCATTCGCATCTGATGAGCTGAGAGAATTAGACACTTTGTCTAAACTCCCCGAAATAGACTATAATGCAAAAACTCTAAATCTTTTGTTATTTCTTTACTTATAAATTTGCTCTGTGACTCTAACAATAAGAGCACACATTGAGCTCTCAAACTGCGACAAGTCGTTTTTTTAAAAAAACTCCTATGTCGTAAGGAAGATTTCTTCTCTGGACTTTTGGATTATATATATATATATATATATATATTGTAAACACGGTTTGTTTGGAATGGCTTTTTGCCGATAATTTTTTGGGAGAATAAGTGCTTAATTGGAGTCGTACCTAATTTTGAAAATTAATTAATTAATAATGAATTAGGCGGGAATACCTATTAAATGTATGGCTAAACAAATCGAGAAAAATCAATCTCTGTATGTACATTTCGGCCTATTAGGCCTCATCAGCAGAGCTATAGATCGGAAGACCGCCCTGTGCGTGATTTGAAACCGGACTGCCAAGCTGACAGGCCGATCCCATAACCCCTACACTAAACGGACTTCTTAGATTTTATGATTTGTTTAGAGTAGGTTAATATTCCTCTTCTAGTGACTTTTATTACACGACGATATGATAAGTTGTAAACAAGGTATGTTTGGAATGGCTTTTTGCCGATATGACAGAAGGGGACGAAAATGTGGCTGAGTAGTATATATATATATATATATATATATATATATATATATATTTGAACTCCAATTGAGTGCGTCCACCCGTAAATAGTAAATAATTCCTTAAGTGACACTATATTATCTTGTTGAGATTTCTGCCGAAGTCATGAGATATTGAAGAACTAATTGTTATAATAATAACAGGTAGCAGGATGTGGAACAGAGAAGATGAGAGATAATTATTATTGATTCTCTTTGATAATGATAACAGGCACAGCAATAAAGGGAAAGTACGTACAGATAAGAAGACAAAAATCTACAACTATCGTTTCTAATATTTTGTAATGAATGTCTTGTCCTTCCAAAATAGAACATATATATCAGTACTAATTGGATGAAAGCGAAGACAGAGTAATCCGAATCAAAACAGCCAATATTGCATTTATAGAGAAAAAAGACGTGTCTGCAAACCCACATCATATATATATTTACCAACCCCTCCACAAGAGCAGGATGCGACACAAGGTCAATTTCTTTAGCAGAGTTTGACAGGTTTGAATTCAGAGTTTTCCTTCTCCTAGACTGGTTACCTAGCTATTGTTAAAGAGCCCAGTTTGCCCTTCTATTTACCCACAGCTGGAAGGAGAATTGGATTCATACCTTTCCCAAGGGTATTAGCGCCATGTGAAATGCAAACAGCTTCGTCCAGAAATTGAACTCGGGTCGACAAGTTCATTTTCTACGACTCTAACCATTACACCACGCGTTATAACTGAATATAAAAGTCAGCAGAGTTACCTATTGTCGGTATCAGTCGGAGAGCGAGAGAGTCTTTCTCTTTTTTGCTAGCACAAGGAGATTTTTTTTGATGAAGTGGAGCGACACACCTACCGTCAGCTCCCCACTTTACCGTACAGATCAGATTACTCAGGCTGTTTAATATGATAGTGAAGATACATATTTCTTACCGTATATAATTAAAGTCCATCATTATCACCGCCCTGTTGGCTGCACCTCTGCAGAAGGGTAAGATTCCCCCAGCGGGGCCACCTGTTGGCCATGTGTATTGACCGGTGATGCTTAAGGACATGTTCTTGGTGGCTGAGCAGTCCACTTTGGCCCTTAAGCTAGACGGTGGTTATAGAGGACCTCCCGATCAATCGACTGGTCACCTTAGTACCTTGGGTCCTGACCGTATTGTTCTAATGGCAAACTCCAGATCCTTCTTATCATATTTATGCTATATATATTCACCAACCCCTCCGCGTGAGCAGGATGTGACACAATTTCAATTTCTTAAGCGGAGTTTATGAGGTTTGAATTCAGAGTCTTCCCTCTCCTAGACTGGCTACCTAACCAAGGTTAAAGAGCCCAGTCTGCCCAATATTTACCCATAGCTGGAGGGAGAGAAGTTGGATTCATACTTTTCCCAAGTGTATTAGTGCTATGTGAAATCTAAACAACCTTGTCTAGGATTTGAACTCGGATCGACGAGTCTATTTCCTACAACTCTATTATACCAAGCACCTCCAACCTTAAATCATATTTATGCTATAAGTCTTATTGTTCTGGATATAAAGTTAAACTAAATATACTGGGGAACTTCCAATTTTAAAGCTATGGAAAGTGTGGAGTACCCCTTCACTGCTATTAATCCCAGATTCGCTCTGAGTGGTAGTACCTTAGGTTCACATCTATGAGTTAAATAGAAAAAAAATGAGTGATCCGTGCGGTAAAGTGGGGAGCTGACGGTAGGTGTTGCACTCCACCTCAGCAAAAAAGTCTCCCTTGTCTAGTGTAAGCATAAAGGGGATAGACTTCCTCGCTGTCCTGCCGATACCAACAATAGGCCATTCTGCCACAAAGAATCTTCCAAAAATATGAATTTGAATAGATGTGTCTGTTTAGCTTTTTTGGCTGGAATTGTAACATCCGTTCATAATGCGCATGCGTTAATACAAAATTTTAAATCAGGAAAACTTCTAGATTTTTCTTTATTCTTTTTCTGCTGAGTCATCAGATCAAAGATGGACTATTTTTCATTTCACGTTGACACGCACTGGAATGCCACAAAGAAAATTTAATATTCCCCCTCTTTCAAATATATATATATATATATATATATATATATATATATATATATATATATATAAATTTTTTGTGTATGAACTTTGTTCTTGTAAACGTTGTTTTTTCTTATTATGAAGCATGGAAAAAAAGAACAATAACAAAAAACAGAAAAAAAAACAGAATTTTAATGTCCAGCTGTTGTTCTATCGCTGGTTCGATTAACTCCAATATTTCGGGTGAACATTCACCCTTCGTCAAGGTAGAAATACTGTGTGGTAAAAGTGTAATCCAGTATCTGAGAGAAAAATTTAGGTGAAAGGATTTGGCGTTATATATATATATATATATATATATATATATATCCAAGACGTGATTGATCCACGAGATGTTAAAAAAGGGTGACGTATTCAATATACTAAACATAAAACACAACTTCGATTTTAATAGTGCATCCAGGTTAGCTTACATCCTCAATAAATAATTGAGGCAAATTTTTTAATCCAGTGCTATAAGTAACATAGAGAATGTTAATTATAGACCTGGCTTCTTTAACATATCCTCATATGTAGGTAACTCAATTATTAATAGCTACAAAACTACAAACCCTGGCCATAAGAAAAACAACACAACATATATATATATATATATATATATATATATATATATATATATATATATATATAAATATATTGAATAGTTAAACAATTAATACTTCTCTCGTTTTTAAAGATTGGTATTTATATGGAATACGCCACACCTTTCCAACAAACACACACACACACACACACACACACACACACACACACACACACACACACATATATATATATATATATATATATATAGGGTTATTGTAAAGAAGTATCTCTCTTCCCTATTTGAAAAAATATTTCTGAATCATTATTTTACAAAAAATGAATATGAGAAAAACACATAATCTGGCGTTTTATCTAATATTCTATATGGGCACCACCACTCGCCCCCAGTCTCTCAAATTGAGAATCGCATCAGCTGATCTTCCCAGGAACTCTTGTGGAATGGCAGAAATAACTTCTCGTATTCATCCTTCAAGTTCTTCCAAAGTCGTTTCTTTCGTAGAGTAGACTTGCTCCTTCAACCAACCCCAAAGAAAAAAGTCCCATGGTGTTAAATAAGGGCCTCTGGTCGGCCACTCATGTGGATCCCGTCTACTCATCCAAGATGCGGTCTGTCATGTGGATTTTTTTTCTTTTTAAAAAAAATTTAAATCATGGAAATATTGTCAATTTTGTTTTAGATTTCATCTCCTCGATTACGAAATACCCATTGTTCGGACCATATGACCTTTAGGCACCCCTTTTTGATCTCGATTAAGAAAGGACCAGTTTTTCATTTACACCGTCAATATCCGGTTGTTTTAACAAACGATTTTTAGATTTAAAAAAATTATAAAACTAACCCCTAACCCTAACCGCTAACCCTAACCCAAACCCCTAAACCTAACTCCTAACACTAACCCCTAACAAACAACCGGATATTGACGGTGTAAATGAAAATCATGTCCTTTCTTAATCGAGATAAAAAGGGGTGCCTAAAGGTAATATGATCCAATTGTTCCACTGTGAAATTAGCCAATTTGTTTTAAGGCACTCACTTCTTTTTCACAATTTTCGTTTACACGATGGCAATTGATATTTCATGAGATATTTTTTTATTTGTTCATTATGTGAAAATATCATTTATTCCCATAAACATTCATTGACAAGTTTTCGCCAAATACGCAAATAGACGTTGCAATTGAGTTTTAGCGTTTGCATGTGTTTCATAATGCAGTTGAAACCTGCATGGAATCTAAATATTCTGCATTTGCGTGCAATTTTATTAATGAAGAAACAATAAGATTTGGGCTTTTAAGAATGATGTGAAAAGATTAGATTTTCAAAAAGCGATCGGAGAGGTGGAACCAATCCTTTCACAGTGCGGATACGGCAGTAAAACGCCATATGTTCAATACGGGTCTTAGTGTATTTGCCGCGCATCCCACTTATGCAGGCGTGACACAAGGACATTTTTATGTGGGTAGTAGGTGCAAAAAAGGCGTTGATCCCGTCGGCATTCCTCATCAAGGCACTGGGAAATAAACCAAGCCCTGCCCCTTTAAATCAAGGGGGAAGGTGTTACCTGGCGGTATAGCTCACTAGGATCAACGCTGTTAATTTACATCAACAAACGCAGGCCCAGAAAGGCCCGTGTTAAATACGGGTCTTAGTAGCATCTCTGGTCGGGTCCATTTTAGGGAGAGAGGCGGGAGGTGCTCTGGTTCTGGTTAAGATGTGTTGAATACCTAAAATCTGTTGATGGGATTCAATAAAAAGGGGCCTAATCGTTTCAAAATTACACTGATGCACAACAGTGTGATTGGTTGGTTGGATTTTACGGCATGTCAACCCTTGTTAAGTTATTTTTATGCCGACGATGTTTTTCTTTTATTCATTCATAAGTGTAGTGCGTAAAGAAAACAAGTACACCTGTGTACAACCACGAGTATGTGTTGCGTACTGGCATCAAATGGCTATATGTTATATAGCGGCTTCTTCAAATTCACGCTGCTAAATCGTGTAACTGCATACGTAGCGGGTATCGTCACTAACCCTATACAATATATGTAGTGGTCGCTTAATGAAATCTACAACACATGCGTATAGTAGGAGTTTTGACTTTATTTCTTCTTCTCGGGTGGTGGGTGGCGAACGTTGACAATGACTACTACTGCTGCTGGGATGACTAGCGTTGGTGAGGTGGCGGGTGGACGAATCTCACTGCTCGCTGGCAGCGATGGACCGTGTCGTCGGTCGCTCCTTGTGCTCTGTTCGCCGCCCGCTGTCTGACTCTCTAACTGCCCTGGGATCCCTGACTTCCTTTTATATATATCAAACGCCTACGCGTTTTCTTTTTTTATCTTTATCAGCGGACAAATCTATTTCCGAACTTATTGTTACCCATCCTTTGCTCGCCTTACCCGGAAAAAGTCCTTTGTTACTCTTTTCGTCTTCTCCCTGTCTCGATCCAACCGGAAGACCCTATTTCCGTTTTCACCTTCTTTTAAATATCTTCAATATACAACATATGCAGGTGTTCTCTACTTTACTGCGCTGTGTGATACAAGAGAAGCATGGTATGAAGCACAGATGTCATTTCTCTGAATTGATAATCAGTATTATTTGGATTATTCGGACTATTGTCCTCATCTTTATTGTTATCAGTACAACGTTCCGGCCGATGTGCCTCCGGTGGTAACATAAAATAATAATTAACACAGCTTAACACCTGTACCCCAGCTATGGTTAGCGGAATAAGAACAGGATATCCCCGTGGATTGAATAAGGGGTTGGATTCAAAGTTTCGTGATGGCTCCCGATTACGTCAAGAAGGTTCCTGAATTCGAAGAGAAGGTTCCCGAGTTCGAGAAAGTTCCCAAGTCCGACAAGAAAAAGGGTTGGGGCTTGCCATAAGAGCAATTGGGTTGGGACAATCATATAGGTGCTAGGGCTTGAAGTGACTAGAAGGCCGAAGGGCACATCGACCGAAACGTTCTACAGATAACAATAAGCACAGATGTATTTGCAGAAACCCTAGATCATCTACGTAGTCTGCATCAGTAATAGTTTCTTCTTGCCATTTAGCAAAGGGTATTATCTTATGAAAGATTTGTTGGAGGTAAGTGTAATTGTTGTTTTGGCAGTAAATTAAAGAAGCAGCACGATATTTTAAAGGAATTGCGAATCTAGTTAACTGTGACGCGAGAGTCACTTAATAAATATATGGAAAGGAATAATAATTCGATTAACTTTTGGCAGAGAGGCACGTATTTGTTGGAGTTTGTGTGAACAGAATATTTTTTGGAGAAAAAATAATAATAAAAAGAAAAGAATGAACAAGAAATGCCATTAACTAAACTCTTCAGATAACAAAGACCTATTTCAAGAAATTTGTGTGGGTAACTTCGACCTCTCTCTAAAAAAAAAAAATCTTCTGAATTCTTTTCAAAATATTCGAAAAATAACTTTCATTTATTTCTAGTGCGCAACAAGCTTTTAAGTCAATCTGTCAAAATGGCGTATTTTATGCCTCGTGAGGGAAGCAGACGACAATTCAGTGAATTACAATATTGTTCATTCAGCAATTTTTTTTCACTCTCTTTCTCGCTCCACCCCTCTCTATCCCTTTGTCTCTCACCCTCCTCTCTTTCTCTGTCTTCTGTTTTATTCATTTATTCTCTTATTTATATATTTTCTTTTCTTTTCTCTAAAAATTAAAAATCTACCTGGTGAGATGCGCGCGTGTATGAGGTGGGAAAATACGCCATTTTTTTTCCTTCCATTTTATTCTTTTTCTGCAGAGCAGGGTGTTATTCACGAATATTAGTATTTGTAGTTGGGTTGTTTATTGTTTCTATTCTGTAAAATACGTATCGTTTTCCCGCGAAATATAAAACCGTCATGGAAGAGAGGGAAATAAACGAAGTTTTATATATATATATATGTGTGTGTGTGTGTGTGTGTGTGTGTGTAAGGTATTCAAAACTGGTAGTAAGGGATGATTCTACATGGGATCTTCAAAATCTCACCGTCTAATATATTGCATGACGGTCTGATGAGACTGAACTGGGGAGATTTGGAAATTTCTTTAAATTTCTAAAAGCCTTTTGAGTTTTGGTCGAAATAAATTTATTACAGAATGACGGCTTATTGAGTTTTTCCTTTCTTTCAAAGGTATATATATATATATATATATATATATATATATATATATATATATATGATGTGCGCGCGCGCGCGCGCGCGTGTGTGTGTGTGTTATTTATATTTTTTGCTTGAAGGCAATTACAATGCGTATATCGTATAAAATTCGATAATTATAGAAATTAATCATGACAAGCGAACTCGGCAAAAATTGTGCCCCACGTAGAACATCATAATGCTGTTTCAACTTTATTTAGTCTCATCAGCGATGTGCACTTACGATTTCCCTCCGACAGAAATCGAAACCGGGAACTCGGAATCTGCGTGCTGAGTTCCCGGTTTCGATTTCTCTGTAATTGCCTTCAAGTTTCGATTTCTTTGTAATTACCTTTAAGCCCCCCTCCCCAAATATATATATATATATATATATATATATATATATATATATATATATATATATATACTTTACTCAACAATGCTTCTAAAGCAAATTATCAAATCTCATATATATATATATATATATGGACAGTGTTGTCAAAAGAATTAAACAGTTTCAATAATCTATTCAAAAAAAGAAGAACCTATTTAAGATATTGATACTTTCGATTGACGGTTTTTATTGAGAAACATTTAAAGTTTATTATCGAGGATTTCAGTGGCGGTTCGAAATTATAAATGTAGTTTTATTATGCCACGTGCAAAGAGACAATATAGTTCCCATCCCATACCACAAAAGAGTCACAAGATGCTCCATTGAATATGAAGAAAGGTTTAAACAACAAAGGGATGCAAAGGTTCCTGAGTTCGAAAAGAAGGTTCCCGAGTCCGAAAAGAAGGTTCCCGAGTCCGACAAGAAATACCTGAAGAAGGCCGGAGGGCACCACGGCCGAAACGTTGTACAGATAACAATGAAGATGAGGACAATAGTCCGAACAATGCAGATAATACTAATCATCAAGCCTCATCTCAAACATTCAGTGAATTATATTATTATTATTATTATTATTATTATTATTATTATTATTATGTACACGTCATCACTTCCTTCCACATGAGAGACGCTAACGTTGCAAACGCCTGTCACTTCCAACGTCGTGTTGGTAAAAGAGGGAGATTTTAGGGTTCGCCTTGTCAAAACGGACACGTGACGTTGGACCCCCCCCCTTCATTGTAAAAAGGGAGACAATTACATTTTGTCTAACAACGGTAAAAAAATGACGTTTTGTGTTCGTAAAATAAAAAAAACAACTAATTCAGTTATTTACGCACGCACGCACGCACACACACGCGCACACACACACACACACAAACACACACACACACAAACACACACACATATATATATGTTGAAAGGAAAAATAAATAAAGGAAAGAAAATGTTGAATGGATAAAACAGATTTACTAACACGTGTTTCGGTCATAAGTTTGTTCATGGATTAAATAGAAAAAAACATACCGTCGGATATATATATATATATATATATATATATATATATGTGTGTGTGTGTGTGTGTGTGTGTGCGAGGTAAGGTAAAAGGAAAGTGAACAAAATCAATCACTCAATCAAGTCTGAGAGGGGGAGAAATATTTCGTCCTTAATAGACTTCTTCAGTCATCTGACTTTTATTCAAAGCAAAATTACGTACATATATATGTTTAGACGAGAAAGTGAGTTGTAGCGGAATTGAGGGGTAGGGAGATTAGGCAAGAATTGAGGAATGAAAATGACATGATATAAAGTGTGTGTGTGTGGGGGATTTTAGAGGAAGCTAGGAAGATGTTGTTCACTTTCAGGTTACTTTACCTCATACTGTCGGGTTTTACTCCAACCCTCCTATCTTCATATATATATATAGGGTCATCCACAGACACGTGTTTCGACTTATCAAGTCTCTTCAGTGTGTCTAGACATTTTGTAAGCTACCTACAGCCGGAATTGAACTCCGGTCGGTTGGGTGTCAGTCCGGCACCATAACCATTAGGCTGTCTTCACTTACAAGAATGGTAAGGGGATTTTAACTGTTTTAATACACACATCGCTTTGTGTGTAAAGGCCGTCACAGAGTCTGAATGCTCCATTCAGAGAAGAGCGTAGCGTTTACGCTTGAGTTGGCGGCAGTCAGAGAGATCCCCCCCCAGATATATATATATGAGACGTATAGCTCTTGGTATGATGATGGCATGGGCGTGAAACTGACAGTCACGGTGTGCAGTTGACTCTTCTAACTTAAGATATGTTTATTTGTAGCCGCTTAAAAATATTGGCACTCCGAAAGATCATTTTGTTCTTGGAGATTATAATGGCTGGTGATTCTTTAAGTTCAATCAGTCGGAAGCCAAAGAATTATCGTTCATGGCTTCGGCAGGACGTTCCGTTTAGCGTTTTCATGACTTAATCAATGGAGTTCAGATCAGCTCGAAGATCTCCAAGAACCAGATAGTAAACAAATACGGAACAATTAACGGTAAAACAAAAAAGATGGAAGCGACCGCCAGTTAGCAAGCAATAAACAAGAAACGAAGCCAAGTCTTATCTATAAACGATCGACCATAAAGGGGAAGAAAAAACAAACGCAAAACGAACAAAAATAGCGTAAAGAAAGAAAAGAAAGAAACGGAAAGAAAGATTTATTATGAATCAATTGAATATCAATATTAATCATTGAAATGCGAAATGAAGCGATTGCAGGTCGAAAAGCAAAAGCCACAAGAGTTTCGGGGGGTAATAAATAAACAGTCTCAAGGTCGAGCAAAGCAACAGTTGAGATCTTATCTTTACAGACAAACATAGCTTCACAGCTATTTACGAAGGGTTGATTGATAAATAAGGTCTGCAATTCTATATATATATATATAAAAACAAGATAGAATAATGAAAGTGATATAAAAATGAAGGAAATTTATTTCTCTTCAATATTTTGTTGGTTGATTGAGAAATAAGATTTCAAATATAACAACAAGTTGGACCAAGTTACCTTTAAGCACCCCAGGGGCGACCTGGATTCAGAAAGACATGTTTCACTTTGTACCGTCAACATCCGGTTGTTTGTTAGGGTTAGGGTTAGGGGTTAAGGTTAGGCTAAGCAGTTAGTTTCATAATTAAAAAAAATGCGTCTAAAAATCGTCTGGTAGCAAACCACCGGATGTTGACGGTGCAAAGCGAAACATGTCCTTCTGAATCCAGTTCGCCCCTGGGGTGCTTAAAGGTGACTTGGTCCAACAAGTTTAAGACCAGATAGAATAATTAAACTGCTATCAAAATACAGGTACAGTATTTGACGGCATATAGGATGAACTTTTTTTCAAAAAAAAATGGCTAAAAAAATTGCCCTGCGTCTTATACATCGTAAGTGAAGTTTGAAGTTTTATTATTATTATTATTATTATTATTATTATTATATTATTATTTCCTGTTATTGAGATGTCTTGTGTATGCTTATTGCTTGCCTGTACTGCCAAATTGATTTTATACAGCTATGTCTCTGCTTGTGTAATGCACAGCTGGACTGTTTTCAACAATATATGCTTAAATACACTAAAAACTTTTTTCCTGAATCTGACCTGCTGAAATGGGGGGTGCGTCTTATATGCTCGTGCGTCTTATATGCCATCAAATACGGTAATTTATTGCTCTTTAAAATTATGAGGCTTAATTGATGAATAAAGTCTTAAATACAAAAAAAAACAATTTTTAGACCATATAGAATAATGAAACTATTATTGAAATAAAGGAAATGCATTTGATATCATGAGGGTTGATTGATAAATAAAGTTTCAAATATATCAACATTTTTAGGGTAGATAGAATAATGAAACTGGTATCGAAATACGGGGAATTTATTGTACTTTAAGATTATTGTTGCATAATTGTGTGGTGGCGTGGGTTTTTGACAAGCCCTGTAGCGAAAATTCTAATGGGTCATTGTTTTTCAGATCAGGGGATGGAAAAATACCAGTATGGTCCCAACTGACCCCAGAGGCGAGAATCTCGCGAGTCACGTGATAGAGTTAGGTAATTTTCAACCAGATGTCAGGCAGAGAGGATGCTATCTCTGCTGAGGTTGTAACCCAGACCGCGCGGTGAATCAGGAAAATGCAGTAATAACATATTTGATCAAAGAAAAACAAAGTCTTGTAGTTAATTAATGCATGACTTAAAAAGAAGCCCTTAGAAAATGAAGCAGCAAGAAGTTAAAAGACTAGACACGGAGACCGACCAAAGAAGGAAACGAAAACATGGCGACTAGACAAAGAAACAAGTAAGTCACAGTCTTAACTATATCTGTCTGTCTCTCTCACTATCACACGAGAACTCTCTTGTTCATATGTTTGGGCTATATAACATTATGAGGGCTGATTGATACATAAGGTCTCAAATATAACAAAACAAGTTTTAGACCAGACAGAATTATGAAACTGGTATCGAAATACAGGAAATGTATTACTCTTTAAAAATAATTATAATGGTTTATTGAAAATTAAGGTCTCCAGTCAATAAAATAAGTTTTAGACTAAATAGAATAAGGAAGTTGGTATTAAAATGAAGCAAATTTATTATTCGTCAAAATTACAGGAGTTTATGGAAGACTTATTTTAAATGAATTTTATATGTTAATATATCATAGCAGAAATACTTAATTAAAGTTTTGAAATAAAATAACTGATGCATTATAAAATTCATTAATTGATAAATCAATACTGAATATTTCATTAAAATCAGATAATTCCCTGATTTTTGGTAATTTTTTTTTCAATTGCAAATGTTACATTAATTTTGTAAACACACCATTTTAAATAAGTATACATTTAAAAAAAAATATGAGGGTTGATTAAGATCTATGGTTTTTAATCTAATAAAACAAGTTTAAGACAAAACATTCTACTCTTAGTCGGTAGAGCATTCACGTTGGAAACACAAAGATCCGTGTTCTTTTACGACTCAACTCAACGCATGAATAGCACAGCTTGAATCTATGTGGTGAAGTGAAGAGATAATGGTAGGTGTGGCGCTCAATCTCAGACGCAAAAACATCTATATGATTGTCCCAATCCAATTGCCCTTATGGCAAACCCATGACTCTTTTTATCATATATATGTTAAAAATCGGTCTCTGAGGGTCTTAATGTCCTGGGTATGATATTAAACTTTATCTGATGGTGAAGTTCCAGTTCTAGTGCTCTCTGGAATGTGGAGTACCCCTTCATTACCATTATTCTCAGATCCACAGTGACCTGGAGTGGTACTACCTTTTAGGGTCCCATCTATGGGTAAAATAGAAAGAAAATGTGTTTAAAAAATTGAGTTAAAAATTGAGTACTCAAGAATGAATAAAACAAAAATGTCTTCGGTATAAAATAAACCAACAAGGGTTGAAATGCCGTAAACTCCAATCAACCATACAGTTTTGCATCAATGTAATTTTGAGACAATTTAAACACTTTTATTTTTTTGAGTCCCATCACCAGTTCCATCTTTTGGCTAAATAGAAAGAAAAAAAACATAAGTTTAAAAAATGAGTTTTAAAAAATTGAGTTGACATTTTTTTCTACACCCACTAAGAATGAATGAAACAAAATGTCTTCAGGAATAAAATAACCCAACAAGAGTTGATATGTCGTAAAATCCAACCAACTAACCAACCATCTCTCAGTTTAACAGAATATACATACGCGTGCAACACTGCGCATGTCCGTTTCTGTTCAAAATGGCGCTTGCAGATTTTTTTGTTCGTCTTTCACTAACACATGATCGTGTTTAGTAAAACCGAATTATCACTACTTTTTTATCGCGTCCATCACAGACATAAAAGCTTTTGTTAAAGCAAGTGTCTTCATCGAATATATTGAATAAAAGCGAACCAATCTTATTGTGTGCTGTGGTGATCGATTCGAACGCGCGTGCATTGTATATTAATGCATATTTCGAGGCATGTATGGGAGCAGAGAGGCGTCAAAAATATTTTCTCTATCTCTATTATAGGTTTATGATTTATATATATCGAAATAAATTCGACCGTAGAAATGCATGTGCGTTTCTATTTAATGCCAAACGAGGTAGGCTAGTAGATAATGGCGAGTGAGCTTGATTCTGACTGAGTGACCCATCTTCTGGCCTTGTGTCACAACTAAGCTAAGCTTAGTAAATAACGTACGCCTTGCGTGGTGTACATATTTGCCCCCTCGAGTAGGATGTGACACAAGGTCAATTTTTAAGCGGACTTTAACAGATCTGAATTCAGAGTTTTCCTTCTCCCAGACCGGTTGCCGTGCCATGGTTAAAGAGTCCGGTTTGCCCTACTATTTACCCATAGCTGGAGGGAAAATGATGGGATGAATATCTTTCTCAAGAGTATTAGTGCTATGTGAAATGCTACCAGCTTCGTCCAGGGTTTGAACTCGTGTCGCTGTGTCCATTTTTACAACGATAACAATTACACTACGGACGCCTCGCGTGGTGTAAGTTTGGAAAGGCCATTCATAGTAAGTTTGGATAAACCACTAGTGATCTAGGATAAACTGTTACTAGTGAGTTTGATTCCCACTGGGTGCCTCATACTTGACCTTGTGCCAAACAAAGCTAAGGACTATCAAGTGGTAGTGGATTGGTAAGTGTTGTATACTCATGTACCCTCGTTGTGTATATATATCGAGAGAGTTCTTGTGTGATAGAGAGTCTTCAGGTGATAGAGAGAGAGAGAGAGAGAGACAGACAGACAGACAGACAGACAGAGTCGTGACTTACTTGTTTGTGACTTCATTCTCCTTTCTATTTTTTAAGTCTCTTTTTAAGTCATGCTTTTGCTTTTCTTTGATCAAAGATTTATTTCTGCATTGCCCATTTTCACCGCGCGGTGGTTAGCAACCTCGCAGTCGCACGTCTGCTCTGCGTTCCATTTAGGTTGAAACTGATTTACCTAACTAACTATCACGTGACTCGCGAGATTCCCGCCTTTAGGATGAAGTTGGGGTCATAACCGTCACTGGTACATTTCCACCCTCTGATCTGAAAATAATGGCCCCTTAGAATTATCGCTACAGGGCTTCTCAAAAACCCACGCCACCACACAATTATGCAACAGTAAGAATATTATTTTCTCAAATCAATTCCTATTGAGGAGTGTGTTCCGTTCTCATTTGGTGCCTCATAATTGATTTTGTCCCAAATCTAATTTTCACTTTATTTTTTTAAAAGAAGGGCGAGGTGTTTTGTAGCAAATTAGTCTCGTTTATCAATTACTACGGAGCAAGGGGGATCCCCATGGTGTAGTGGTTAACGTGCTGGACTGCGACATCATAGTAAGTGAGTTCGAATTCCAGTCGTTCTATTATGTTCACTTTCAGACTAAAAAGCAAAGAA
>CM042161.1:78294326-78309326 GCA_023376005.1 Doryteuthis pealeii | reverse complement strand
CAACACAATCTTTCTACTGTATTTCTTTGATGTACTTTAATAATAATCAAGACATAAATTATCACACTTTATTTGGCGTGAATGAAAAAAGAAATTAATTTTTCTAAATCATTTTTCTGTATTTACTAAGCTCATCTTGTTAGATACAGCTTCCAAAAAAGATTAATTTATTCTTGATGGAGAAGTCGACGTTATAACGTTTCGGTTTTAGCAACCTTCATCAATATGCCCCAATGAAACACCACACACTTTTCACCGTTTCACGGAACATCTGCATATGGTCCAGAACTCATTGGAACGCTAGATCGGTAAAGACCCTTTTGTCATACAAATAACCATTCTCCCATTTTTTCCCAAGTCTCCCAGACAGTTTACATAATTCGAGTTCTCGTGAAGATTGCTAATACCGAAATGTTATAACGTCGACTTGTCCATCAAAAATAGATTCATCTTTTTGGAATATTTTGCTTTCTATTTTCTACATACTGTTGGATTTATTTCCCTATTTTACATCCATACAGCTTCTTATTATGTTCTCTGCTATGTCTTTTATCTTCTCTGCCCGGTCGGCTGGGGCGTTAGAATTCACCGACTGCACCTCTGCAAAGGGGTATGACTCCCCCAATGAGGCCACCTGTTGACCGTGAGTGGTGACCCGTGATGCCTAAGGATAGAACCCAAGTGGTTGAGCAGTCCATGACTCCGCTTTGGCCCTTTCTTGGGCTATACGGGTGGTCGGAGAGCCCCCCTTCGATCAATCGGCTGGTCACGTTAAACCCAAGCATCTATGTGATTGCCCCAACCCTATTGTCCTTATGGCAAGCCCAACCATTTTTATCATAAAGTTGTTAGAAGGCAGTGGCTGAGGGCCTACATGTCCTGGGAATGGTGTTAAACTCTATCTGATAGTGAAGTTCCAGAGGTTTGGGGAATGGAGAACATCCCTTCATCACCATTGCTCCCTGGTCCACTCTGACCCGGAGTGATAGTACCTGTTAGGGTAGTACCTGTTAAGGTCCCGTCTATGGATTAAATAGAAAAATGTATATATAAAAAAATTGAGTATCCATTAAAAATGAATTTATTTCAAAACTTTACCGTCATTAAATGACCCACTGAGGTTGATATGCCGTAAAACAAAACAAATCAAACCAAACCAAACCAAATATTCTATCTTCTAATCCTCTCTTATCATGAGCAGTTTTATTATTTGGATTATTCGGACTATTGATTGCTGGCCTTCTTCAGGTGTTTCTTGTCAGAACAGTAATCTTCTCTTCAAACTCGGAAACCTTTATGTCATCGGGAGCCTTCACGGAATTACCCTTTATTCAATGATATACTGTTCTCATTCCGTTAACCATGATCGGGTATAAGTGTTAAGCTGTGTTAATTATTCTATATTATTATCGCCGGGATTGAACCTGTAAACATAGAGATGATTGTCACTTGGAATTGTATAAACTCAACACTTATATACGTTGCGTGATGTGTCTATGATAGTATCGTGAGCAGTTAACAGAAATTCTGTCACAAGAAGGAATAAAGACAAGACAAGTAATTGTGTTTTAAAAGGGGTTTATTTGTGGGGTGCGAAGGGTTTGCTAAAACTTAATGCTTTTAGCGGTCTTAAGTCATATATATATATATATATATAGAGAGAGATATATAGAGAGAGTAACGAGTCATGAACACTTATCTTTTGTAGAGTTCTTTGGGGTGAAAAATTCTAGTCATTGGATCATTCGTTCTTGGGTCTGCTGCTAGTTGGGGTGCTGTCTGTGTTCGTTGTAGTAGTCAGCGGTCTCTGCTGCTAAGGATTTCGGCCGTGTAGTCTCTCTGACTACTGATACTGTCCTGCCAGTAGGGCGTCCGCCTTCCTCCACTACTTTTACTGTTCTGATCATTTCTACCCTGTCGGTATTTTCACTTCCGGCTTTTACCCTTTTCGGGTTCTGTCAGGGGAGGATAACCCATATTTTTCCTTACAATGTATCGCATTGCGACCTGACTGTATCATAACACGCCCAGTCAAATTGGTAACAGACTAGTTTTGTATACCATTTTGACTAGGCGTGTTATGATACAGCCAGTTCACAATACGATACGTTGTGTAGATAGCAATAATGATGTGGACAAGAGTCCGAATAATCCAAATAATAAAAACTGCTCATGATTATTTGATATTCATTTGAAAACAGTGATTAGCGGATTCACAAGAGGACGTAGATTGTGATTTTCATACGGTGTCAGTGAATTTTGATCGAATGGCTGCAAAAGTCAGACATCATCGATAGACAAGAAAAAGGTCAATGATATTTCAGTGTGTGACACCCCCACGGGATTGACTGATTGAAGAATCAAAACATTTCAACTTACATCACCTTTAGCTTTTATAAAATCAATTTGTCGATTCTTTGCTTTAGAAAATTACCGCGTCAAACAAACCCAAAAAAATATTTGATTATATTCTTTGATGTTTTTAAGCAATAATATTTAGAAATCATTCTATGTTGAATAATTTATCCATCTATCATTCATTTTGTTTATATTATATATATATATATATATATATATAATATATATATATAAACAAAATGAGAGATAGATAGATAAATTTATGTATATATATATATATATATATATATATATTATATATATATATATAGCTTTTTTCCATATTTAGGATCTTTCCACGTGTGGTTTAACCAAGCTGATGCAGGTAGACCATAAGGAGATCTCAATGTGCCTAATACCAGTGAGTAGAAGGACAGAGCAAGATATTTAGTAAATGAAGAAAAAACTCTAAACTTACTTCATTACAATAATTTATTTCAACCGTATTAATACGGCATCTTCAGGTAATCACAATAACATGACTCTTACATGCCGTATTAATACGGTTGAAATGAATTATTGTAATGAAGCATTTTAGAGTTTTTTCTTCATTTACTATATATATATATATATATATATATATAGTGAAAGAAAACAAAATGTTGAATGGATAAAATAGATTTACTAACACGTGTTTCGACCAGGAGTTTGTTCATGTAGAAAATTATAAAATCTTTAAGTAGAAAAAGAATAACGGCCTTCATCAGAGTAAAATGTTTGATATTTTGATACTCTAATGAAGGCCGTTATTGTTTGTATGCGTAAAGATTTTATAATTTTCGATTATTATTCATTTTATCTGATATTCGAAATAATAATAAATAGAAATCATGTGTACATGAACAAACTCCTGGCAGAAATCACATGTTAGTAAATCTATTTTATCCATTCAACATTTTCTTTCCTTTATTTATTTTTCCTTTCAACATATCGTCGGATTCAATTCCATTTTCAACTTACACACACACACACACACATATATATATATATATATATTTGAGTTAAGGAAGCGTGGACATGGAGTCAACACCTGGTTACTGACAGTTTCTCGTCTATGCGATCTTCTGAATATCGCATAGACGAGAAACTATCAGTAACCGGTGCTGGCTCCCTGTCCACGCTACCCTTACTCAAAATATAAACGCTCTATTCAATGATATTGAGCACTATCTGCTTAGAAATATAGCACCCATATTATTCTACAATATAATATAATATATATATATATATATATATATATATATAATATATATCTTATTATAATGGAGATTTGGTGTTTTTCTGTCTGTAACCGAAACTATATTACTACTCAAGTCACAATTTCCTTAATTATTTACGTCAAATTCTCCATGATTTCATTCTTTTAAACCTTCAGTTACTAATAAAAATTGTTTTACATTATTAATACCGTTGACCATATCTACGTACTTAATAACATGCAATTGTATTTATATATACAAAAAATAGCGGTTTACAGTTTGAACGAGAAGGCTAATTTGCATATTGATATTTAAAATTTTTATTTTGATAAATATGTGCTTGGTATTATTGATTTCTAATTGTTTGGTTTTATCTTAAGAAATATAAACAAAAATCTCGTGGATAAATCTTAAAAAGAATTTATTTACAAGAAGAAATAACTGTAATATTATCCTTTGCTTCCTATTTTAACTAAATAGTTAAATTAGGAAAATTTACCAATGAAAGAGGGGAGTAATGGAAAATGATGGAATAGTTAGTTTCAAAGTTGTTCTATTTTTCGATTATACCCCCTCTGTTCCAGATCTTTTTATCTGCATTCTTAGTCAGTTTCATTAGCCTTTCTAATTTAATATGATATTTTATTATATCAAAACTTAAATACTTGCACCCGGAGGGTGCATATATTTGCTAGTATCCATAATACACACACACACACATACATATATATATATATATATTATATATATATATATATATATGTGTGTGTGTGTGTGTGTGTGTGTGTTATGTTCACATGGCGCTAATACCCATGGGAAAGGCATGAATCCAATTCTCCCTGTGCATTGGCCATACAAGACTTACGTATTCTTTTATGCTTAAGCAGGGGAGGGCAACCACGGTTCGGGACATATCAAATATCCTGCACTGACAAACATGTTCTCATGAAATGTGGAGCTTTCGCTACAATCAGAAAAAATATTTCAACTCAAATAGTATGAGGGATCTGTTTGAGAATACTAAAATGGATGACATTTTATCCTTCTTGCGAGAAATTAGAATATATCGAAAATTATGAATCAGATATAAAATACATCCATTGAAATAGATCTACAAAAATACACCTGTAAAGGAAGCTTGAGTACTAACTTTTATCTCACACTGTAACGATTTTGGCATTAAATAGCCCATAGGAATGATATGCCATTAAACAAACTAAACCAAACCAATCCATTACAGTGTGCAGTTATACTGTACACTGTAATAGATTGGTGTATATATTGCAGTGTGCAGTTTTAGTGCGTGTGTAGGTGTCACTATTGCAAGGTGCAGTTATACTGCCATCTTAGGTATTTCTATTTTTATTGTGCAGTTTTTCTGCATCTTTGGTGTTTCTATTGCAATGCACAGTTTTACTGCATATTTCCCTTGCAAGAAACTAACGTGTGTTGTAACGGTAATTGTCATAGAAAATGAACTCGACAAGCCAAGTTCAAACCTTACAATACGTCCACGAAATACATTTACAAACATGTTTTATCTGAGTTCAAATGGTATATCAAATGCCTTGTAACAAGTATCCAATAGGCACCCCAAATCATCACTTAATGAAAGGTTCATATTTAAACTCATCATCGGTAACTTCGACTTTCAAATATTTGAAAATAAACGAACAGATGATTTTTTAAAACTTATATTGTTTCTGACAAAAACAAATTTTACAAATTTTGTGATACTATTTCTGAACAGCATCCTTTTATTTAAATAAACATAAAAAATATTTTGCAAATAAAAAGTATATTTTTATTTGAATAAACATAATTGCATTTTTCTATTTTAATATAAAAACGTATTTCGTCTTTTCGTGTTGAAAAATACTCATAAAATTCTGATTAAAAAGTAATTATTTAAAAAAAGATTTTGCTATTGAATTTTAATTTGATTACGTGTACCAACCATCTATTTATTTGAATTTATTGTAAGTTCAACATCTCCATAAACTTCCTGTTAAGGAAACTTGAATACCAACTTTTATCTCAAATTCTAACCGTTTTAGCATTAAATAACTACAGGGTTGATAAACCATACAACAAACCAAACCAAACTAATCTATTGCAGTGTGCAGTTTTATTGCATCTTAAATGTCTCTATTGCAATGTGCTCTTGCAAGAACAAAATATGAAACTGAGATTCCATTGAACCACAACCGATCGTTTTGTTGATCTGTGCCAAGTTGAGATTTTGGAAGAGATTTTAACTGTATTAATTGCAAAAACGAGTAAGCTCATTATATATCGGACAAAATATAAAAGATTAAACGCGCATATCAACCTCTTCACTCATTCATGAACAACTATCATGGCTGCCATTTCGCTTGGGCAGAATACAATTACAAATACTAGCCAATATATTTTTTCAGCCTACTCGTCTCTGCCCAACTCTCTCTCTCTCTCTCTCCATCCTGTTCCGTACCCCCCCCCGTCATCCAGAAATTAGTGAGAACCCTCCGCCCTTATAGACTGTAAGAGCATAAAACCCCTGCCTCATTGCCTGTTCCCATATAACGTTTTTCCCGCCAACCCAGAAGCATGGTCGTATCCCGTCAATTTTTATGAGATATCATCGCTTTCTAAATAACTGATCATTAGACATTGTAATGGATTCTATGCTGGAAATCTGATAACCGGGTCGATGACCGAACGGAGATGAGGAAAAAAAATCGATGGATCAATAAAATGTGATTTGTTTATGGATGCTGCAATTGCTTAGTGGATGCATATACATACACACCGCCATACAAAAGACAGTAACGCCAATACAGAGAGAGAGAGAGAGAGAGAGAGAGAGAGAGAGAGAGAGAGAGAGAGAGAGAGAGAGAGAGAGAGAGAGAGAGAGACACACACACACACACACACACACACATATATATATATATATATATATATATATATATATGAATAAATAAAAGTTTTAGCTTTTTTATTATCATTGGAACAATTATTGCCACCATTTAGTTTCTTGCTCTGTTGCAGTCTTCAGGCAACGAAAAAACAATTTCGTTGCCTGAAGACTGCCACAGAAACCAAATGGTGGCAATAATTGTTCCAATGATAATAATTTTAAAAAATAAACCTACATATATATATATATATATATATATATATATATATATATATATATATATACATGAGGAAGAAATAGATTGGGTAAAATCCCTTAAAATGTGATTAAAAGTTGAATAAAAGTTTCACAGAGGGGAAATATTAATTGGCATTAAATAACCTGCGAAGGTTGATATGCAATTAACAAAAGAGACCAAACCAAATATTTTCCAGACAAATCAATAGCAATAGACCCTTTCATGTTCCAGAGGACTCTCACCATGACCTTTTTAACTGATCGCATCGCCCGGAATTTTTTCTTTAGCGGAGAGTCAGTGAGTTTTTATTTCATAGACGGTCTAAACACATGTTTGGCCTATTTGTAAACATTTCTTTGACTAAAACATACCTCTTCGTTCACGTCACATATTCTCCTGTAAATTTCACATGGTTTGCACTTGCCACTAGAAATCTGATAACAGACCTCTGTTCAAGCGAGGGATACTCTGATTTGCTGCCATTTTGAATAGTCTCAAAAGAAATATTCTTGCTTGATTAGAATTTTGCAGTCAACCAATTCCAAACAATACAGACTTTACATTGATGGAACAAAAATCTGAAAAAAAAGATCCCCTTATTTATTGAATGACCCCTCGTAGATATATAACTTTCTTTTAAAAAAAATTAATTTAAAAAAAATAACTATCATATATTATATATTAACCTTGTACTCTGGTACTCTCCTATACAGTAGCGAAGCCTGGATCATGTACTTACGCCACGTGAAGAAACTGGACAGCTTCCACCTCATATGCCTACGCCGCATTCTACGCATTCACTGGCAGCACAAAGTGCACAGCACAGACGTGCTAGAACGAGCAAACATAAACAGCATGCCCGCCATCATCTGTGAGAGACGCCTGCGCTGGCTTGGCCACATCAGGAGGATGGACAAAGCCGCATCCTCAAAGACCTACTGTATGGTGAACTAGTTGAGGGCACCCGACCAGTAGCGAGACCACGCCTACGTTTTAAAGATGTCTGCAAGAGAGACATGAAGACATGCCACATCGACATAAACACATGGGAGGCTTGTGCAGAAGACCGTGCGACCTGGCGTCTCCTAGTCAAACAAAGAACGAAAGGGAGTGAAAAATAGGGGAAAGAAGCCGCCTCAGAAAAGAGAGTTAAAAGGAAGGAGAGACAACTATCTCCAGCAAGCATTATCTTTTGTTTGCAATCACTGTACCAGAGACTGCCATTAAAAAATTGGTCTGCTGTAGATAAAAAAAAGTGGACTCTACTCCATCGTCTTTAATAGACGCAAGGACGCCAAAGTTTGTAGCTGTATTTACCAAGAAAGAAATGAACAATGAATGGAGCGTTAATATTTTTCTGAATACAAGGTGTGTCATAAAAGTACCGAGTTTGAAGCTGTATTTACCGAGATAGAAATAAACAATGAATGGAACGTTAATATTTTTCAGAATATAAGGTGTGTCAAAAAGTACAAAAAATCTTGATACTTTTTTGACACACCTTGTATATGCATAGGAAAGGCATGAACTGCTATAAACAGATGATCAATCCTATGGAAATGTCATGTTACAATATCAAAGAACAAATTGAAATAATAGAATTTCATATTCAACTAAGTGGTTTATAATTTCATCAAAAATAAATGTTTGATGGCAGAATAATTTCAAGAATTTCAGAATTCAACCCCCCCCCCTATTTGTCTGCTTTGTCTGCCTGGCTTTTTTTATGAGGTTATTTTAAAGAGTCTGTATATTTGAATACGCTTTGGGCCGGGTTAGCTAAAGTCGGTAGAGCGTTCGGCTAGGAATCGCAAGGTTCTTGGTTCGATACCAGCCCTCGCCAATTCAGCGTATGAGTAGCACATGGATCCATGTGGTAAAGTGAGGAGCTGCTGGTAGGTGTGGCCCCCTCCTCAGACGCTAAAAACTATCTCCTTGGTCTAGCGCTAGTGAACGGGGGATATACTCCCTCGCTGTTCGGCTGATACCGACATTAGGCCGTCCCGACGACTTTCCTTTTTTACTTACTAAAACATTGCTACAACTCAAGAATAATATTTGTACAGAGATAAGAGGATTGACTACAAACACCTTGAGCAAAGTCATACAAAGTGCTCGAATTAAGGTGCAACTTTGTATCTGTGAAAATGGAGCCAATATACAATATATCATTTTTCGCAAATAGCTAAAATATATTTCCTTTGATTATATTTTAAGAACTAGTACAAAATAAAAAAACGCCCCCCGGGCAATGTAAAAATAGATTTTTGAAACATATTGCCGGGGGGGGGGAGTAAAAAATTCAATGTCAGCGAGTTTGTAGCCTAAGTAAGTAAAATCATCAAATTCATTAAAGGATTAAAAAGTAAAACAATTTGAAATGTAAACTTTAAATATGTATTAAAATAAAACAAACTATATATAGATATATAATACCAGTCATTTATTTATTAAAACTTGTTTTAAAAAAACAATGAGGACTGTCTAATGTTGCATATTCAAATTTTGAGTGTATCTATTCTATGTTATAACGATTTTGGGTAATGTGACGTAAGCAGTGACGTAATTTTTGTTACAGACAAAAACCGGAAGCGAATATCCATTATTAATAGATAAATGATTAATTTTTTTTGTGTCAGTCTTTTATGGCCACGAAATAAACTCGTAAGTCAAGATACCATTTTATTATTAAAATCAAAAAATAATGGAAGTTAAAAACAATACGTAGCGGTGACAAGACTTTCGGACAATTCTGTAGATAATTTGGATATTTCGGACTGTTGTCCTCATCTTTATTGTGGTATGTATAAACTCAATGTTCAGGCCACTGTAATCTCAGGCCTTGTTTAGGTATTTCTTAATTACCTTAAAATAAACTCATCATCAGACGATAACCTTGAATTCAAACGTGGTTTCGGAGCTAAAATATCATTACCACTGGTTAAAAGCGCTTCAAGCAGCATAAACGACACCACACTTATTGACAGAAATGTGATTAGATATAGAAAAAATGGAAGAAAAATTACATATTCTAAAATAGAAATTTAAAAATATGTCTTACCAAACCGTTTTCATCTGATTTGGAATTTGAAATAAGGTCTCAAAAATATAGTAATTGTATCTTAAAACCTCCAGTTAAGAATATTCTATGGATCCTAGCCGTTAAAATATCTAGAGTAAATAGGTTTTAATTTTTTGTATCGTCTGATGATGAATTTATTTTAAGGTAATTAAAAACACATAAACAAAGCCCGAGGTTACAATGGTCTAAACATTGTTTTTATACATACCACAATAAAGATGAGGACAACAGTCAAAATATCAATATTATTCACATCAAGCCTCATCTCATAAATGCACAAAAACACCTTGTTGATGATTTATAACAAGAAAGTATATGGTAGCATAAGAAAACGGATGAGAGAATTAGATTAATTTTGTTTATCTATTCGTATATAAATGGCAGTTGTGTGTATCTGTATGTCCGGAGGAAACTTCGAAAATAAAACAATTAACTACAAAGTATAATATATATATATATATATATATATATATATATATATATATATATACACATTAAATATCACCAGGGCTTGGTTTTTGAGCAAAAATAATGAAGATTTGATTTATATTTAAAAATTCCTATTTGAAAAGTAACAGAAAGGAAAGTCATTTGCATGTTATTTTGTTTATCTTTTTTTTTTTTCACTTTGAAATCTAATATTGATTGATTAAATTATTGCATAATTTATATCTTTTTTTTAAATTGTAAATCATTGAATGGAAATTTCTTACCATATTGTGATCTATTTCCGCGGGATTTTTATGGGGCAATCAGCGAGGACGTTACTCTCGATAAGTAATAATGGATCTGCGAGATTAACATTTTAAAAATCCCCCACTATCCAGGCGACGCCGGGTAACCACTTCTAGTTTAAAATAAACAATAGTTGGAAAATGTACAAATGATAGTCTTTCTTTCACTCGGTGAAGTGAGAGTAGGTTAGGGGTTGAAAACCTGTTTCTTGACCGGGTGACTTGGTTGTAGGTGACATGGGGATGTGGCGTGGGCCGGTAGGTTCAGCAGTCCTTTGATCTTGTCCGAAAACATGACGCTACATACCAGTGCTGGAGTCAACTGCTTTCGTGATTTTTAATCTACCGTTTTTATAACTATGTTCAGGATCGAAATTCGTTTTAAAAAGCTTTGGGGTGAAAGTTTGTGAATAGTTAAAAAAAATTAAAAAGGCGACTTTTTTAATTGTTTGTAAATTTGGTTTTTCACCCGGAAGCTTGTGTGGAGCCTTATGCGCAGAATATGTTTTGTTCTTTTTGTTTGACGCTATTGTCAGATCAACATGTGTTTGAAGTTACATTTCTTCAATCAAATATCTTAGATTCTGTTCCGAAGTGTTTTTTTTTAATTTGTTTTGTTGGTGAGTGAATGCATTGAGTTATTGAATTTGTGAATCAGGAGAGATATCTATTTCTGTTATATAACATTGATATTATCATTTTATTCTATAAATTGTTCAACTGTGCATACAGCTTCATTTCAAATTTTAAATATTAAAAGCAAACATACGTTTTCTTTGTCTTTTAAATAAACCACAAATATTTGTCGCCTAATTAATTTTCCAGTTCCTTTGAAGTTTACATTAGAGGTGTGTAGAGAAACGAATCGTCTTATGACCCCATGACAATTAATGACTTAAAAAAAAAAGATTTTTTTTCTTCTTCTCAGAGGCGTTGATTTAAGCAAAGATATTATTGTCCTAACCCATTTAATTAACACAGTTAAAATCAATACTCGTAGTTTTATATTGAAAAGCAGCGCTAAACAACACCACATAAAGAAACCGTATAAATAAAGCAGACAAATGGGGGAGGTTATTTGTATTCTGAATTTCTTGAAATTATTCTGCCATCAAAAAATAAGTTGGGCATCTCCAATGGCGTAATGTTGGTTGGTTGGTTGGTTTTCCGGCATGTCAACCCTTGTTGGGTTATTTTATACCGAAGACATTTTTGTTTTATTCATTCTTGTTGGGCATATCATTTTTTAAAACTCATTTTAAAATGGGTGAAACTTAAGTAGGTTTACTACCTATAACTTTTACTAAATCCGCTCTACTAATGTACTGAGCACTCTTATAGTCTATATAACCCCACTTATTCGGTTCATTATTTATCGACGGTCGAAGTTGTGACTAACTCGATATTATATTCCCTGCTTAGTCACCCTTTATATATATATATATATATATATATATATATATATATATATATATATATATATATATATATATACTTAACTTAAACAAGCTGAGTATAAGAGCAATTGTATCCGCTTAGAGTAATGCCACCAATAACTGCAATTTCCACCCGTTCTTTTATTTCGATTTTTCTATAGTCGAACATCAACACTGGCTTATTTTTTTTCTCAGCCACTAAAGGACTAATAATTTTTTAATAGCATTTATCGATTAGTTTCGTCTCGAGTCTGATAAATGCGATCTGTCTTTTCTGGCACCGCGTTTATTTTGGTCTGATCAGTTTGTTCAACTGAAATGATCGTCCGCACTAACCTTTCATTTCGACACGATGAGAGAAAAAAAAATTACTAACGCCTTTCTTTTAACTGTTCATTACTCGATTTCGTCTTTCAGTTCTCGTTTTTTTTTCAGTTAACTCATTTGACAATAATGACTACCATTTTGTTTTTAGGGAGTAACACCCGCACTGGATAGGTTGGTTGGTTGGTTGGATTTTACGGCATGTCAACCCTTGTTGGGTCATTTTATGCCGAAGACGTTTTTGTTTTATTTATTCTTGATGGGTATTCCGGATTTAAGGTTTTCTGTAAGAAACTATTCAATCTAATGGTGTAAGATTTTAATTAACTAACAATACAATATCATTGAATGGGTTTGGTTTAGTTTGTTGGTTTTTTACGGCACGTCAACCCTGTTGGGTCATTTTATGCCAAAGACGTTTTTGTTTTATTCATTCTTGATGGTTATTCAATTTTTTAAACACAATTTTTAAACACATCTTTTAAAACTCACCTGACAACTCTGACCCGTAATGGTAGTACTTGTTAGGGCCCCATAATTTTGTTAATTTATTTTTTAATAAGAAACATTCCACTATATTGTCTCAGTCCTTGTGGTAGTACCTGTTAGGGTCCCACTACGGGGTGTTGGTTAGTTGGTTGGATTTTACGGCATGCTAAAGCCCCATCCGAGGGGGCTCACTGGATAGTGCTAGGGCTTGACATGACAAGCCGATTGATCGGCGGGGCCTCTCCGACCACCCGTCTAGCCTAAGTAAGGGCCAAAGTGGAGTGTTGCATGTCATGGATTGCTCAGCCACTGGAGCCCCATCCTTAAACATCATGGGCCGTGATCCATCAAAGGGTTAAATAGAAAAAAGGGAGATGAAAAAAGGGTTTTGTTGAAAGAATTGAGTTTGAATAAATGTTGAATTTCCATCAAGATTGAATAAAAGAAAATGTATTCAGTATAAAATAACCCATCAAGGGTTGACATGCCAAACAAAAACCCCACACTGGATAGGAATTAATATACAGTGGTACCTTGACTTACGAGTTTAATTCTTTCAGCCCGTAACTAAATTTCCTCGTATATCAAATCAATTTTTCCCATTGAAATAAACTGAAATGTCATTAATCCGTTCCTGCCCCGCCCACCAGAATCAACCTAATGTTTTTGTTACGTTTCTTTTTTTAAATAAGAATCATAGCACTGTATTGTATAAAAAACATAATAAAATAGAATGTAATGAATCATGTGCTGTAATATTTTTATGTTGATTTTTTTATAAATATTTTTCTTTGGCCTAATAAATTTTGAAACTTAAATGTTCATAGTGTAAAGGAGGGTAGCGTGGACATGAATGGAACGGTGCTTGATAACTGCGATTTTGGAACCACACACACACACACACACACACAAACACACACACACACACACACACATATATATATATATATATATACATGTGTGTGTGTGTGTGTGTGTGTGTGTGTGTAAGTTGAAAATGAAAGCGAATCCGACAGTATGTTGAAATGAAAAATAAAGAAAAGAAAATGTTGAATTGATAAAATTAGGATTTATTTTATTTAATTTTACTGACACGTGTTTCGGCCAGGAGTTTATTCATGCATACATGTATTCTATCTATTATTATTTTAAATACAAAATAAAATGACAATAACAATAATAGAAAAAACTGCATAACTTTTTAGTATACAAAGAAATAGTTGCCTTCGTCAGAGTATCGGAAACTATGTTAATTTTATTCATTTGTTTTTTGAGGAAGTCAGTTGAACAAGAAATTAGGATATACATTGTATCTTTTTCTTAGACTTTGAATTTTAACTTTATACTTGCTGTCTGACATAAATTTTGTGAATTTTCTGGTTATATAACTCCTTTTTTAAGTGAATCCCTTTATTTTTGTAAAATCCGTCTGATGATTCTGAGCTCTTAAGAATTTTTAAAAAGTAAAAATTAAAAAAAAAATCTTTTGAGTTTCTGGTTGAAATAAATTATTACGGAATGACGGTTTGTTAAGTTTTTCTTTCTTTGGAAGTTAAATATTGCTCTGTATTTAATCTAATTTATTGATTATTATACATTGAGCTCTCTTTAGGGATTTATAAAAATCCTCGTATGAATATATGTTTGCACCTACAAGAGTATATAGTATGGTTATTCAGTGAGATTTGAAGATCCCAAATAGAATCAAACCTTACAACCAGTCATTTGGATTACCTTACACACACACACACACACACACACACACACACATATATATATATATATATATATATATATATAATATATATGTATAATAAATATGATAGAAAGAAGGAAAGAAACATAAGATAGATAGATAGGAACGGAATGAGTAGATAGATAGAAAGGTTGATACACAGAAATGAATGAGTAGCTAGCTAGATATCTATCTATCAATATATATATATATATATAAGGTGACTCATTGCAGGAGTGTATCTATCCAAGCATGTTTCAAGGATGTCTATAACTCAGTTGTAGCTTTTCGATTCGGCTGTAGGGAATTTATTGAGGTTCTCAACATGTTACATGCACATTCAATAGACTTTACATTTGGCCCTTTTTTTTACTCTACTCTCTCTCTCTCTGCCTCTCTCTCGCTCCCTTTCTCTCTCACTCTCACTGTCTCTCTCACTCTCTTACATACACTCACTCTCTCTC
>CM042161.1:78281826-78284326 GCA_023376005.1 Doryteuthis pealeii | reverse complement strand
CCTCAATTTGGGGGAATGTCCTAACTTAACACACTCCACATCTGGTACAGAAAATTGAAGGGGTGGGTGACAATTTTTTTAGCTTTTTTTTCTGGATGATTTGACATGGAATAACTCCTATAGATTGATTTGTTTGTGTTGCATAGGGTCTGCGCAAAAATGTCGTCTGCTTTTCATTTTTAAAAACGAATTAAAATTAATTAAATTGAATTATTTAAGGTTCAAATTTGTTGTTAAGGTTCGAAAAAGTAGTAACATAATTTCATTAGTCGAAAAAAAGGCAAAAATAGATATTACACCTTTATTTTAATACATTTTCGTCAATTTTGGTTCAATATATCTAAACATGGGCGACAAAGATGACGTAAATCCGTAATTTTAACAAATAAATTACCCCCGCCTCCTTGAAAAAAATACGCAAACATCAGGGAATTAATCCGATTTTAAAATGAAATTTTTCTTGTTGATTATCAATGAATGAATTTTATAAAAGGTGTGTGAGTGACGTTGTCTGTAACACTGTTACAAGACAAACGCCCTTTCCTATGTCTCCCCCTCCTGTTTATATTAAACACTTTTCACGCTGTAAAATTTTTTGTCGTTTTTTAAAAAATTCTATTTATTAAAATTTTTTTATCATAATTAAGAAACATTTATATATCAATGCTCGTATTCCTTAACATTTACGGCCGATATCATCTTGCCAACACCTTCTGGTTAAAAATGAGACGTCAAATTGCCCCAAGATAAAATCCAAAAAATGTAAATCTTGATTTATCTGGTGTTGCTTATACGTCAAATTCTTTATTTCTTATGAGTGGTTGTCACTTCAAGGTAAATCAATGAACCATTCTGTTTTTTTAGAAAAAAGGGAAAAAAAAGGAATGTGCCACAACGAAGAAGAAATATAACGTAAGAAAGAAAGAAAGTCGAGGAAAGAATTGAGGGGTGAGCGCGCGGCAAGCGATGATGGTAATATGTTTCAATTCGGGAGCAAACCACAATGAAAAGATTAAAAGAAGGAAGAAAGAAAAAAGTGTGTGTGTGTGTGTGTGAGAGAGAGAGAGAGAGAGAGAGAGTTAAATCAAGATATATTGTGATATGTTTACTTAAGAGCTATTGCAATATTTCAAATATTATAATATTGAAATATTCTGCATAGCCCTTAAGTAACATATCAACCATTGTAATAATCAAATTTATCATACTGTGGTATATCTACTGGTCCTGCATGTAGATAATAATATCTAAAAGTAATTAAGGAAAAAAATAGGTGTTCATTAGGATCTGCAATTTTACGTGTCAATTTACCGTCTCCCCCACCCCCCCCAAATATTTACACAATGAACTTGAATAAACGTTTATATTATCTTGAAAAAATTTTAAAGCCATTCAAAAGAAGAAATACATTAAAAAAACTCCCTGGTTTTTTTTTTTTTTAATTCAATCTTTATTTAAAGTTTCATTGTGTTAAATATGGGGGGGGGGGGGAGACCGGTAATTTTGACAGCGTAAAATTGCAGATACCTATAATGAACACCTATTTTTCTTAATTACTTTTAGATATTATTATCTACATGCAGGACGCAGTAGATATACCAAAGTATAATAATTGATTATTACATGGTTGATATGTTTTTACTTAAGGGCTATTGCAGAATAATTTCAATATCTTACATATTGAAATATTGCAATAGCTCTTAGTAACATATCACAATAATCTTGATTTAACTCCTCTCTTCTCTCTCTCTCTCTCACAACACACAACACACACACTTTTTTCTTCTTTTCCTTCTTTTATCTTTTCATTGTTCCCGATTGAAACATATTACCATAGTCGCTTCCGCGCGCTCACCCCTCAATCTTTCCTCGACTTTCTTTCTTTCTTGTTATAATTTTCTCGTGTGGCACATCCTTTTTTTTTCCCTTCTTATAATAAAAACAGAATGGTTCATTATTTACCTGAAGTGACAAACACTATAAGAAATAAGATTTTGACGTATAAGCAACACCAGATAACAAGATTTACATTTTTGGATTTTTATCTTGGGGCAATTTGGACGTCTCATTTTTTAACCAGAAGGGTTGCAAGATGATATCGGTCGTACAATTAAGGAATACGAGATTGATATATAAAATGTTTCTACTTAATGAATAAAAAATTTTTAATAAATAGAATTTTTAAAAACGGACAAAAGAATTTACAGCGTGAATTTAATATAAAAGGAGGGGGAACATAGAAGGGCGTTGTCTTGTAACAGTGTTACAAGACAACGTCACTCACAACCTTTATAAAATTCATTCATTGATAAATCAACAATGAAAATTTCATTAAAATCGGATAATTCCCTGATGTTTGGTATTTTTTCAAAGGGGCGGGGGTAATTTATTTTGTTAAAATACGGATTTTTACGTCATCTTTGTCGCCCCATGGTTTTAGGATATATTTTGAACAAATTGACGAAAATGTATTAAATAAAGGTGTAATATTATTTTGCTT
>CM042161.1:78264012-78281726 GCA_023376005.1 Doryteuthis pealeii | reverse complement strand
CAAGAAGAAGAAGCAAAAGAATTACAAAGTGCATGAAGAAGAAGAAGAATTAAATTGCCAAGAAGAAGAAGAAGGAAGGAAAGAAGTAAGAGAGAGATTAAGCAAGAAGAGAAGAAGAGAAGAGAAGAGAAGAAAAGAATAAGTGATGGAAGAAAGAAAAACGAATTAAGTGAAAGAAGAGAGAAGAAGAAGGGAAGGGAAAGAAAAGGCGGAAGAAGAGCAAAAGAAGAAGAAGAAGAAGAAGAGAAGAAAGAAGAAGAAGAAGAATTAAGCAGAAGAAGAAGAAGAAGAGAAGAAGAAGAAGAAGAAGAAGAGAAGAAGGAAGAAGAAAGAAATTAGTGATGAAGAAGAAAAAGAATTAAGTGAAGAAGAAGAAGAAGAAAGGAAAAGAAAGAAGAAGAAGAAGAGAGAAGAAAGAAGAAAAAGAAGAAGAAGAGAAGAAGAGAAGAAGAAGAAGGAGAGAGAAGAAGAGAAGGAAAAGAAGAAAAGGAGAGGAGAAGAAGAAGAAGAAGAAGAAGAAGAAGAGAAGAAAAAGGAAAGAAGAAGAAGAGAGAAGAAGAAGAAGAAGAAGAAGAAAGAAGCCCGAGTAAGTAAAAGATGAAAATATAAGAGAAATAGCAAGGAATGAGATGAAAAGACAAAGAAGAAGAATGAGAGTCTGAAAATATCTGCAAAAATTGAATGAAGTTCCGAATGAAAAGAAGAATAGGGAAAAGATATAAAAATATTGTTTTACGTTTTTTATGCCATTTTTGTATTTTCTTCTTTTTTTCTTTTTTGTTTTCTTCTTCTTTCTTTCTCATTATTTTCTTTTTCAAATCCGACTCAACCTTTCAAATTCGTTTACGCGTCCAAGTCACAAAACACATTTCGTGCTACCATTCTTTTCTTTTCTTTTTCTTTTTTTTTTTTTTTTTTTTTTTTTTGTAAATCACACACATGTGCATTTCATCTCCGAAGAGACATTTCTGTTCGCGCATGCGCTGAGCATAAAACAACGTTTTTGTTTTTTGTTTTTGTTTTTTTTTTCTTGTCAACATTTATACAGGTGATACAATCTGCTTTTCTATGACGTCCTCTCGTTGTCAGCCTCGTTTTGAACAAATGATTATTTGAAAATTCGCCAATAATGCACATTAGTCGTCAGCTTTATTAAAATCGCGAAACGAACTTTAAACATCGCTTAGTCGGTAAAACTGGTTAACACAATAATGGAAAAAGTGTATTCTATCTTATTATAATAAAGATTCGGTGTATGTCTCTAACTGAAACTACGTCACTGCATTCGTTATAATAACATCAAAAATTACGTAAGTGTATCAATGTGTATTTAATTTATTGTCCAAATCACGAATACATATAATAAATCTTATTTATTAACGATGTCTCTATGAAAATCTGAGTTAGAGTTGCCTCAAACAGGCCATGTTATTAGTGCGTTTAAAATCCTACAATGTGCTTTATATATCACTAAAAGAATAAAGGCTTGCGTAATATAAGGTGTGATTAATTTGCTTACTGCTTTTAACAAAACTGAGTTTAATAAATAATTACTTGGTTTTATTTATCTCTTATATTATTGTCTTATTCTCCAACGTATTAAAATCAATCCTATGAATGATTTTATATAGAAACCAATTAAATTGGGGCACTCATAAGTCAAGGTACCACTGTCTAATATGGTGTGGTTAATTTGCATACTGGTTTTAACAAAATTGGGTTTAATAAATAATTATTTGATGTTATTGATCTCTAATATTATTGTCTTATTCTCCAACGTATTGAAATCAATCCTATGAATGATTTTATATAGAAACCAATTAAAATATAATTTAGATAAGAGTAATCTTTTTATATGCGTTCTTATTTAATTTCTTTAGTCTTTTTAATCTAATATATTTCATTACATTAAAATTTACATACTTACGCTCGGAGGACGCATATTCTTGTTAGTTTTTATTAAGAAATACTGCTGTTATTACGTCAGGCTTTATATAAGGCGAATCATACGACTGGATTTAACTATACACCACGTCAATTGTAGTCCTCGACACATGGTCATATTAGAGTGGGGTATGAATATATAGGAAAATGTATAAGAAATTTATTATATAGTAAGTAAAAAGTAAAGTCGTCGGGGTGGCCTAAAGTCGGTATCAGCTAATCAACGTGGGAGTATATCCCCTTTTCACTAGCGCTAGACAAAGGAGATTGTTGTTGCGTCTGAGGTGGAGTGCCATGCCTACCATCAGCTCCTTACTTTACCGCACAGATCCCTGTGCTACTCATACGCTGTGTTGGCGAGGGCCGGTATCTAACTAGGAACCTTGTGGTTTCTAGCCGAACGCTCTACCGACTAAGATAACCCGGCCCTTATATAGTAAGCAACTCAAAAATTTTGTTTGGAGCAGAAAGAAGCAGTTGTTTTGGCTACACAATTTTATGAGAGAAGTTCATATGAACTGTTGATGACATTTTTTACCAAGGGTATCCAAGCACTGCAACACCGATGGAAAAAGTCTGTGTACCGCAAGGGAGACATTGCTGAAAAATAAACCTCATTTGGTTACATTCCATGCGAGCATCTTAGTCAGCCTACGAACTTTTCAGCCGACTTCCATATTGAGAGGGGGGTCTCTGTGGCATAGTGGCTAATATGCTGGTCAACAACATCATAGTAAGCGAGTTCAAACACCGGTTGCGGCATTTCGTTCACTTTTGGACCAATGCCCTTGTGAAAAATGTACTTCTTAGTCGACAGAGCATCAGCATCGGTTCTGGGTTCGATACTGGCCCATCCCAAAAGCGCATGAGTAGCATAGCTTTGATCTGTACGATAACGTGGGAGACTGATAGTAGGTCTGACGCTACATCTCAGGCATAAATTAGTAATCCTAGTCAGTAATGAGTGAGTAATTCTCTGTAATATATATAGTATATATATATATATATATATTATATATATATATATATATATATTTAAAAATTTGTTTTGGGGTGAAACAAAGAAATCACAGTGCTCAACCACAAATTTGTAGGAGCTTTATTTATTTATTGAATTTTATAAATATAAAAGTTTTTCATAAGCAACTACCCAGGTTTCAGGTTATTTCACCATCGTCAGGCTACTCAATCTCCTGGTGTTTATTTAAAGAGATTCTGTGTTGTTATATATATATATATATATATATATATATATATATATGTGTGTGTGTGTGTGTGTGTGTGTGTGTGTGTGTGTGTGTGTGTTTCTGTGTGTGTGTACGGCGGAGTGTTTGAAATTTCCATCTTACGTTTGCAAAATAAAAAAATTGTATGGCATTCAAGCAGATATGCTAGATTCATATATTTGTGAATTCTGCGAGGGTGTGCATGGTGCAATGGTTAAAGTTGTAGGAAATGGTCTCGTTGACCCGAGTTCAATTTCTGGACGAAGCTGTTTGCATTTCACATGGCGCTAATACCCTTGGGAAACGCTGAATCCAATTCTCCCTCCAGTTATGGGTAAATAGGAGGGCAGACTGGGCTCTTTACCATGGATAGGTAACCAGTCTAAGAGAAGGAAAACTCTGAATTCAAACCTGTTAAACTCCGCTTAAGAAATTGGCCCTCTGTCGCATCCTACTCGTGCGGAGGGGTTGGTAAATATATATATTTGTGAATTCTTGTATCGCGAGAACAAGAAAGAAAGTAACACTTTCAATAAAATTCTTAATGATATAGTTGACTCACAATAAAGCAAGTGAAGTGACCTATTGTCAGTATCAGCCGAACTGCGAGGAAGTCTATCCCCTTTTCACTAGCGCTAGATCTGGGAGATTGTTTTTGTGTGTCTGAGATGCAGCACCACACTTACCATCAGCTTCCCACTACTACACAGATCCAAGCCATGCTTACTCAGGTGCTGGTATCAAACCTTGTTGACCCTAGGCAGATGCTCTACCAACTGAGTTAAACCATCCAAAAGAAAAATTCTGTCTGTTTGTACAATGGTTGTGCACATGTCTTTTTAAAAAGGAAATTGGTGGAGAGAAGCATATCCTGCTAACGGTCTTTTTTTTTTAGATATAACTATTTACTGAACACCGTTCCTACAAAACAAAATAAAAGTGAAACGGTCGAAAAAATTTAAGAGTGTCTGCAAGGTTCATTGACTTCACCGCTCTGTTGGCTGGGACATTAGAATGCACCGACTGTACCTCTGCAGAGGGGTAAGACTCCCCCAATGGGGCCACCTGTTGGCCGTGGGTGGCGACCCATGATGCTTAAGGATAGAACTCAGGTGGTGAGCAGTCCATGATTTGCAATACTCTACTTTGGCCCTTTCTTGGGCTAGACGGGCTGGGAATGACATTAAACTCTATCTGATGGTGAGGTTCCAGTTTTGGAGGTTTAGGGAGCAGCCCTTCATCACCATTGCTCCCAGGTTCACTCTGACCCGGAGTGGTAGTACCTGTTAGGGTCTCATCTGTGGGTTACATAGAAAAATGTGTTTATAAAAAAATGAGTATCCATTAAGAATGAATTTATTTCAAAACTTTATCGGCATTAAATGACCCACTGAGGTTGATATGCCGTAAAACAAAACAAACAAACAAACAATATACTATCTATATCTAAGTTCAGGTAGCCTGGACATGGTGTCAACGGCGCTTATTACTGGTGGTTTCTCGACTATACCATCTTCAGACCAAGTCTTATTATTATTATATATATATATATATATATATATATATATATATATATATATGTGTGTGTGTGTGTGTGTGTGTGTGTGTGTGTGTTGGAAAAAATGGAAGTAAATCCGACAATATGTAATATTGTATAAATTGAAAAAAAAACACAAGTTTCATTAATGTTTAATACAGCAATAAAACACTACAGCATATGTTTATTAAACATCACTCAGTAATGAAACTTGTGTTTTTTCAATTTTTACATTACACACACACACACACACACACACACACACTATATATATATATATATTATAATATATATATAAATTGGTTAGTTGCTTGGATTTTGTGTGGCATGTCAAACTTTGGTTATTTTATGCCGAAGACGCGTTTGTTTTATTCATTCTTGTTGGGTATTCAAATGTTTTCAAAATCTTTTTTAAACGTCGTTTTTAACTAATTTTCAAAACTATTTAAGTCATAGATGAGATCATAACAGGTACTACAATTCCAAGTCAGAGTGGAACTGGAGTAAATGGCGATGAAGGGGTACTCCATACTCCCCAGAGCTCCAGAATTGGAACTTCATAACTACATACAATCTAACGTCATCCCCAGGACACTAAGACCCTCAGCCACCACTTTCTAGCATATATATTATATATATATATATATATATATATATATATATATGTACTTACCACCCTTCCGCACGAGCAGGATGTGACACAAGGTCTATTTCTTAACAGGGTTGAATTTAGAGTTTTCCCTCTCCTAGTCCTGTTACCTAGCCAAAGTTAAAGAGCCCAATCTACCCTACTATTTACCCATAGCTGGAGGGAGAGTAGTTGGATCCATACCTTTTCCAAGGGTATTAGCACTATGTGAAATGCAAACAGCCTTTTCTAGGATTTGAAATCCGGTCGACGAGTCCATTTCCTACAACTCTAACCATTACGTCACTCGCTTCTGCACATATATAATAAAAAAGGTCGGGTGAAGTAGAATATTGCATGTCATAGACTGCTCAGAAACCAGGATTCCATCCTTAAGCATCACGGTTCGCCACTAGAAGCCAACAGGTGGCCGTATATAGGCATTATGGGTCTTATTCCTCTGTAGAGGTGCAGTCGCCTGGATGGTTTAAGATTTGGTGAAATAGTTGTGCTAGCGATTGTTACAAACATACCGAAGAAATAAACACGTTATTGATAATAAGTGAGAATTGAATTCCTTCGAGCTGACCTTAAGTGCCAATAATTCGAATGTTTTGTGCGAAGAATGGTAATTACTCAAAGACAGGGAATTAAATGAAATTCGTACGTTGCGTGGCGGGAGACGCGTGGCGAGGAGAGACGCGTGGTTTTATGGTCGTCGCAGTGCAGAGTGCGGAGCTGAACTCTTCGTGACCTTTGTTGGTGAGACATTCTAATTAGCCAAAGATTTTAGCCAGTCACTAAGCAATGAGGGTTCGATTTTATGGAACGAGCATCAAACTGAAATCTGAAGTCAATGGTTTGCTTTTGGTTTGGTTTGTTTTGTCTTGCGGCATATCAACCTCAGTGGGTCATTTAATGCCGATAAAGTTTTAAAATAAAGTCATTCTTAATGGATATTCAATTTTTTTATAAATACATTTTTTCTATTTAACCCATAGAGTGGACCCTAACATGTACTACCACTCCGGGTCAGAGTGGACCAGGGAGAAATGGTGATGAAGGGGTGCTCCACATTCCCAAGAACCCCAGAACTGGAACCTCACCATCAGATAGAGTTTAACGTCATTCCCAGGACATGTAGACTTTCAGCCACCGCCTTCTAGTACCCATATGATAAAAAGGGGTTGGGGGCTTGCCATAAGAGCAATAGGGTTGGGGCAATCATATAGGTGCTAGAGCTTGACGTGACCAGCCGATTGCTGGGAGTAAATGGTATATCCATGATACTGAGCGCTGTTTATTTATAAATATAGCAGCCATATTATCTATATAATATATCATCATCACCATCATCATCATCATCATATCCCTGACAATCTCTCGCCAACCTTCCCTATCACTCATTGCCCCTGTGAGGTTCTCTGTGCAGCATCCAGAATCCTCGCATAGTTGGTCAATGTAGGTCCTTAGTGGGCGTCCTACGTTAGCATGTCCATGTGTTGGCTTCCATGGGAGAACGTCGCTTATGAGCTCGTCCCCGCTTCTCTAACGGTGTTCTGCATGCTTAGTCCGTCTCACCCAGATGATTTGTGAGATGGGGGGCAGGTGACCATATAGTTGCTTCTTTGTGAGGTGCTGCCTTCATGACTTGTTCAGGACGGCACGCACATTCTTGGTGCAGGTCCATCTAGCTTATTCTCAAGGTGCTTTGTTGGGTCCAGGTGGTGCAGCCATACAGCAGTACTGATATAACCACAGTCTGAAGAATTGTCACTTTAGCTTGTCAGTGAGATAGGATTCCATATTACTGATAATGTGTTTGTTTCTTAGTGTTAAAGCCTTTTTCTTTTATGGTATCTAATGATGTTCGAAACCCCCACACACACACACACACACACACACACACACACACATTATATATATATATATATATATATATATATAAAGATAAAGTATTGAGTACTTTTTACTTATTAGCTTTTGTCTCCTGGCGGTTTTATATGAATATATATATCTTATATATATATATGCATATAAATTGTTTTTTTTTTGGCCAAAATATGTACTAATAGATTATTTTTTGTTGGTACGATTATCTTGGTCTTTTCTTTTTTTCCAAAAATTTTTTCTTCCCGGTTGATTAGTATATTTTTACAATCAAACTATTTGCTGTTTTTTTTTACCGCGGAATTTACCAACAAGTTTGATATATAATATAATATATTATATAGTCATGGATATAGTCATGTTCTTGTGATTACCTGAAGATGCCGTATTAATGCGGTTGAAATAAATTATTGTAATGAAGCAAGTTTTAGAGTTTTTCTTCATTTACTAAATTAAATATATATATATATATATATATATAGTAAACAAAAAGTAATAGACAAACGGAATATTATGTTATTTTTCTCAACTAGTTTTGACCTTAGGTCATCGTCATTCTTGTTTGAAGAAATTGTTTTTAGAGAGATTTTGAGGGGTGCATTATAAAAGAATAAAAGTTGAGTATTTTTTGGGTTTAGCATGCTATTATAATCCGGAAGTGTGTTAGTAGTAGCAGGTCCATCTGTTCCGTGAAAAAATCTTCTTTGAGGTGGTTCTTTTTGAATGCTCTTAAAGATGTGAGGAGGGTTCTTGGGAGTTGTGTATAACCATATATGTTATACATATAAATGTGTGTGTGTGCATACATATATGTGTGTGAATGTCAGTGTGTGTGTGTTGTGTGTGTCTCGGTTAGTGTGTGCGTGACTTTTAGGTTTTCAAATGGGTTAAGGGGAGTTTGTTTTTGGTGTGGGACGGTCGGTTTTTGTTTTGGTGTTATTGGCCCCACATAACTGTGGAGTCTGTATATAGTAGACTGTATATAGTTTTTTAGATGTACTTATATAATAGATGGTAACAATATATTCGTCTCAGAAATGCAGAAAAATGTCTTTTGAATAAATAAATAAACAGGCCTTATATGAGGGGAGACAAATGATCAACTTACATAAACTTCTAAAGAATGAAAAAAAAAACGAAATTCAGAGGAAAAAAAATTCTAAATTGTAAAAAATAAATAAAAAAACAATCAATCGAAAGATTGAAATGATGGATTTGCAATTGGTTTGTGATCGATGAGTTGGCGGTTGTATTAGCACTTCATTCTCATTCGAACAGAAACTTGAGAAAGAAAGAAATAATGAAGAAAAAGAAAGAAAGAAAGAAAGAAATAATGAAAGAAAAAAGGAAGAAAGGAAAAATGATGGCTTGAAAAATTGCATATCATATAAGTTTCAAAATGGCCGTCTTTCTCAGATAAATTTCTTAAAACGGAAGTGGTCAAAGCCAAAAAGGTGAGAGACATTGAAGAGGAAGTTAGAATTATTCTGCGCATATGCAGACGATCGGACCACAAATGGCGTCATCTCGCAAATTTTCGTTCAATCTCTCAATACTCAATCGCACAATATATATTATATATATTATATATATTATATATATATATATATAATATTTATATATATAAATTTATATATATATATAATATTATATTGAAAGATTTAACGATAATTATATATATATATATATATATATATATATGCTTTGAAATTGAACGAAAATTTGAGATGGTGACGCCATCTTTGGTCCAATATATATTATATATATATATATATATATATATATATATATATATATGTATGTGTGTGGTGTGTGTTGTGTGTGTCTGCGTCTGTCTGTCTGTCTGTGTCTGTGGTTTGTGGGGGGTTATATGCGTGTGTTTAAATTTGAAATGAGAAAAATTTTAAATCCGGACATGTTGGGTATTATAAATATTTTTTTAACCAAACTTTTCTTTAAAAGAAGTCTCGCATCTTCACAAATTCATTATGGAGAGAGAACAGAAAAGAACACATATTTTTTACAGTAGACTTTCTTCTCTGGTTTTCTAAAGTTTATTTATTATATGCATCTAAATTCCGTGTTTGTATTTTGTTTCAATGTGTTGCTGGTTGTAAGGGCCTGTTACTGTATATCTTTTACAGTGAATCATCTTTTAATTATCTATCATCTAATCCCTTCACTCCACTATGTTCAAAAAACAACAACACAATAGCTTAATGTGATCTGCTCAAAACCCTTATTAGGTTATAGTTTGAATTCTAACCCTAATTAAAATTGTATATTTTAATCGTTTTTAACCCTCTCCAAAGGCTATTACAGTAACAAAAACTTTTCTTATTTTAACTTATATTAAAAATCTAGCTAATTCTTACAGAAGTAAGCTTGATCTTTCAATAAACAAAGTTTAGTCATATATATTTACAACCCCTCCGCACGAGCAGGATGCGACACAAGGTCAATTCCTTAAGCGGAGTTTAACAGGTTTTGAATTCAAAGTTTTCCTTCTCCTATAGTGGTTACTAGCCATGGTTAAAGAGTCCAGTCTGCCCTGCTATTTACCCATAACTGGAGGAGAATTGGATTCATACCTTTCCCAAGGGTACTAGCGTCACGTGAATGCCAACGGCTTCGTCCAGGAATTGAACACGGTGTTGATGAGTCCATTTCCTAACAACTCTAACCATTACACCAGGCGCCTCCAAGTAGTCAACTATATAGTGTTTAATTAATATTATAGTGTTTTAATAATATATAGTGCGCAGTGATTAAACTTGAGAATTTTTTTTATAAACTTTAGAAATGGAACTTTATAAATTTACTAGGAATGGCATCAACTGTTTTCATGATAGGATTCAACCAGAATTGAGATCTCCCACTGAGATAGAAATGTTTTGTTGTTTGTTTTACGGCATAACACCCTTTTCGGGTCATTTAATGCCGAATCATGTTCATATTCGGTTTACTCACAGTACCTACTATGCTTAAATGGTCACCCATCTAAGTATTGAACAGGTTCCTTGTTGCTTACTTCGGTAATTTAGCTAGAAATTGGCTTTAATGGCTGACATAATCCAATAGATAGATAGATAGATAGAAGATAGATAGGAACAGACTGACAAAGGAAGATAGATAGATAAATAGATAAATATGGACAGACTGATACACATAGATAGATAGATAGATAGATAGATAGAAGAAACAGACTGAGATAGATGTGAACAATAGATAGATAGATAGATAGATAGATAGATAGCAAGCATATATTACAGATCACTGCCGCCCTTATAATCCTATAACCCCACCACCAGAACCTTTCCTCTCATAAGCCCTCATGAATACATACATACATACATACATACATGTGAACATAGATAGATAGATAGATAGATAGATATAGATAGAAACTGACTGAGATAATAAATAGAAATAGACTGAGATAGATAGATAGATAGATAGATAGATAGATAGATAGATAGATATGACAGACTGGATAGATAGATAGATAGATGAATAGATAGATAGATAGAAAGAACAGACTGGATAGATAGATAGATAGATAGATTAGATAGATAAGATAATGATGGGATTAGATAGATAGATAGATAGATAGATATGAACAGACTGGGATAGATTAGATAGATAGATAGATAGATAATAGATAGATAGATAGATAGATATGAACAGACTGGATAGATAGATAGATTAGATAGATAGATATGAACAGACTGGGATAGATAGATAGATAGATAGATAGATGGATAGATAGATAGATAGATAGATAGATAGATAGCAATAAGCATAATTTTTACAGATCACTGCCGTCCCTCACAATCATTATAACCCCACCACCAGACCTTTCTTCTCATGAGCCTTCATGATACATACATACATACATAACATTAAACATGTGAACATAGATAGATAGATAGATAGATGATAGCAGATAGATAGATAGAGAAACTGACCGAGATTAGATAATAGAAATAGACTGAGATAGATAGATAGATAGATAGATAGATAGATAGATAGATATGAACAGACTGGGATAGATAGATAGATAGATAGATAGATAGATAGATAGATAGATAGATAGATAGATAGATAAAACAGACTGGGATAGGATAGATAGATAGATAGAAGAAGATAGATAGATAGATAGATAATATGAACAGACTGGGATAGATAGATAGATAGATAGAATAGATAGATTAGCAATAGCATAATTTTACAGATCACTGCCGTCCCTACAATCATATAAACCCCCCAACAGAACCTTTCCTCTCTGAGCCTTCATGTAACATAATGTGAACATAGATAGATAGATAGATAGATAGATAGATAAACCTGACTGAGATGGATAAATAGAAAAAGACTGAGATAGCATAGATAGATGATAGATAGATATGAACAGACTGGATAGATAGATAGATAGATAGATAGATAGATTAGATAGATAAATGAAAGACTGGGCATAGTATAGTAGATTAGATAGATAGATAGATGGATGATAGATTAGATAGTAGATAGATGGATAGCATAGCATAATCTTTACAGAATCACTGCTGCTCCCTCCACAATCATAATAACCCCACCCCAGAACCTTCTTTCTCATGAGCCTTCATGATACATACATACATACATACATACATACATGTGTAACATAGATAGAATAGATAGATAGATAGATAAGAAATGACCGAGAAGATAAATAGAAATAGACTGAGATTAGATAGTAGATAGATAGCATAGAATTATGAACAGACTGGGATAGATAGATAGTAGCATAGATAGAACAGACTGGGATAGACTAGATAGATAGATAGCATAGAATAGATAGATAGATATGAACAAACAGATAAAGATAGATAGATAGATAGAATGAACAGCTGGGAAGATAGATAGATAGATAGCCAATGCATATTTTACAGATCACTGCCGTCCCTCACAATCATATAACCCCACCACCAGGAAACCTTTCTTTCATGGCCTTCATGATACATACTACATACATACATACATAACATAACATACATTACATGTGAACATTGATAGATAGATAGATAGATAGATATAACAAAACGAGATAGATAGATAGATAGATTTAGATAGATAATAGATAGATATGAACAGACTTGAGATAGATAGATAGATAGATGATAGATGACTATGAACAAACTGAGATAGATTAGATAGATAGATAGATAGATAGAATATGAACAGGACTTGAGATAGATAGATAGATAGATATGAACAGACGAGATAGATAGAAGATAGATAGATAGTATGAACAGACTGAGAAGATAGATAGATAGATAGATAGATAGTAGATAGATAGATTATGAACAGACTGAGATAGATAGATAATTAGATAGAATAGATAGATAGATGATAGATATTCACAAACTGAGATAGATGGATAGATAGTAGATTAGAATAGATAGATATGACAGACTGAGATAGTAGATAGATATGAACAGACTAAGATGATAGATAGATAGATAGATAGATAGATAGATAGATAATGACAAAACGGATAGATAGATAGATAGATAGATAGATAAGATAGATGTGATGTTTATTTTTCTCGATTTTCTTCTGCATCCAAAGAGATACGATCATTCAGCATGAAACGTCAAGGAGACGAATAAAAAGAAAAGCACAAAAATAAAAGTTGAAAAAAAAAAGGTTTTGATTAACTGGAAAATGAAGAAGAAGAAGAACACGATCGAGTGAATGATAATTATGCCAGATGTGAAGACACGAACACGCCGAAATGTTTAAATTTGATTTCCAGTCACATCGATAGGGAATGGCAAAGGTTAACCACTGTTATACGGGGATCGAATGCCTTTCAAAAGTGCGCTTCCAAACATTATTGACATTAAACATATCATTAATGTCATATAATATATATATTATATATATATATATATATATATACATTATATGTTTGTGTTGATTTGTGTGTATGCGTGCTGTGTGTAAATATATATAATTATATATATAGTATATATATATATATATTTAAAATAATATATACTATATATTATATACTTATATATAAGGTAAAGTAAAGTAAAGTAAATAAAGTTCGCGAGGTGGCCTAAAGCGCTACAGTCATCAGCGAGGAGTCGTATTTCCCTTTTCCTCTCGCTACACAGGAGATTTGTTTTGAGTCTGGGTGGCGTGCCAACCTACCATCAGCTCCTTGTTTTTACGCGCATAGGCCCGTGCTACCATACTCTGAGTTTGGTGGGCTGTGTTATATATCAAATCGGGTATATAAATGAGAGAGTGAGAGGACTTCTTAGATGCATAGAGAGAGAGGGGGGAGACGATAGAGACTTACTTTAGAGATGATTTTTGGTGTCATTTCCCTGGTTATTGCTGATTCTTTTAACTTCTTCTTCTTCTTCTTCTTCTATCTTCTTCTCTTCTTCTGAACTAAGGGACTGTCTTATTTTGGGTTGATCTGTCCATTGTAATTAAAGGAACTAACAAGACTCAGTTTTTCTCTGATCAAGTTTATTATTTAGCCCATGATTTTCCGCGCGGATGAGAGACGCACCTCAGCGCGACACGTTCTGCCTCTGCTCTGCCCTCAAAGTCAAGGCGAATCTAAACTGAAACTCTAACTAAATCACGTGTCTCATGCGTCGTGAAGAATCCGCCTCTAGTGATCAATAGTTATTAACAGTCTAGTGGTAAATTTCACTTTCCTGACTTTAACATGACAGACCTGAATTAATATCTACTTACAGTACTGCTCCCAATTTATGAACTCCTATAAATTGAGTTTACGTTGAGTACATGAAGAATGAATTAAAAAAAACGTCTACCATATAAAATAACCTAATGGATTGATATGCCATAAAAACCAACCAACCAACGTGTTACAATTATGAGGAGTCATAAATTGCGGAGCAGTACCTGTAAGTAGAATTAAATTCGGGTCTGTCATGTTAAAGTCAAGGGAATCAGTGAAATTCCACTAACTGTTAATACTCTGATCACTAGAGGCGACGATTCTTCTCGAACATGAAAACACGTGATTGAGTTAGAGATTCAGTTTAGATTCGACCTGACTTTGGAGCAGAGCAGAGCAGACGTATGTTCGCTGCTGAGGTCGAATCTCTCATCGCGCGGAAATCATGCGCTAAAATAATAAAACTTGATCAAGAGAAAAAACTTGAGTCTTGTTAGTCCTTTAATTACAATGGCCAAAATCAACCCAAAATAGACAAGCCCTTGTTAGAAGAAGAAAGAAGAAAAGAAGAAGAAGGAAAAAAAGGGGAAAGAGAGAAGAAGTTAAAAGAATCAGCAACATAACCAGGGAATGAACACCAAAATCATCTCTTAAAGTAAGTCTCTAATCGGTCTCCCCCCCTCTCTCTCTATCATCTAAGAAGTCTCTCACTCTCTCATTTATATACCCGATTGTGAATATAAAAACACAGCCACCAACTCAGATATGGTAGCACAGGGGCCTATGCGGTAAAACCAAGGAGCTTGATGTAGGCTATGGCACGCACCCCAGACTCAAAAAAATCTCCTTGTGTGTTAGCGCGAGTGAAAAGGGAATCGACTCCCTCGCTGATGAGCTGGGTAGGACTTAGGCCACCTCGACGACTTATTTACTTTACTTTACTTTACTTATATATAAAATATAATTATATATATATATATTTAAATATATATTATATATATTATATTATATATAATATATAACAACACACAACGCATACACACAATACACACAAACATATATAGATATATATTTATTATATATTATATATATATATATATATGACATGTTTAATATATGCTTTAATGTCAATAATGTTTTGGAAGCGCACTTTTGAAGGCACTTTCGATCCCGTATAACAGTGCGTTAACCTTGCCATTTCCCCCTATCATGTGACTGGAATCAAAATGATAACATTTCGCGTGTTCGTGTCTTACATCTGCATAATTATATTCACTTCGATCGTTTCTTCTTCTTCTCATTTCTTTCCAGTGTAATCAAACCTTTTTTTTTCAACTTTATTTTTGTCTTTTCTTTATTTATTCGTTCTCTTGACGTTTCATGCCTGAATGTATCGTATCTCTTTTGATGCCAGAAGAAATCGAGAAAAATAAACATCACACATCTATCTATTATCTATCTATCATCTATCTATCCCAGTTTTTCATTAATCTACTATCTATCTATTCTATTATCTATCTATCTATCTTGTCTGTTCATATCTATCTATCTATCTCATCTGTTATATCTATCTATCTATCTATTCTATCTACATCTATCTCAGTTGTGATATCTATCTATCTAATCTATCTGATTCTTTTTTTTTATATCTATCTAGCTATCTATCTCAGTTCTGTTCATATCTATCTATCTATTCTATCTATTATTCTATCTTATCTATCTATCTCAGTCTGTCTATCTATTATCTATCTATCTATCTATCTCAGTCTGTTCATATCTATTCTATCTATATCTCATGTATATCTATCTATCTATCTATCTAATCTAATCATCTCAGTTTGTTCATTATCTATCTATCTATCTATCTATCTATCTATCTCAGTCTGTTCATATCTATCTATCTATCTATCTAATCTATCTATCTATCTACTCAGTTTTTCATATCTATCTATTATCTATCATCTATGTTCACATGTATCTGTATGTATGTATGATATGTATGTATGTATGTATGTATCATGAAGGCTCATGAGAAGAAAGGTTCTGGTGGTGGGGTTATATGATTGTGAGGGACGGCAGTGATCTGTAATAAAAATTTATGCTTATTGCGTATCTATCTATCTATCTATCCCAGTCTGTTCATATCTATCTATCTATCTATCTATCTATCTCAGTTTGTTCATATCTATCTATCTATCTATCTATCTATCTATCTATCTATCCCAGGTCTGTTCTTATCTATCTATCTATCTATCTATCCCAGTCTGTTCATATCTATCTATCTATCTATCTATCTATCTCAGTCTATTCTTATTTATCTATCTCGGTCAGTTTCTATCTTATCTATCTATCTTCTATCTATGTTCACATGTATGTTGTATGTATGTATGTATGTATCATGAAGGCTCATGAGAAGAAAGGTTTCTGGTGGTGGGTTATATGATTGTGAGGGACAGCAGTGATCTGTAAAGATTATGCTATTGCTATCCATCTATCTATCTATCTATATCTATCCATCTATTATCTTATCTATCTATCTATCTATTCCCAGGTCTGTTCATATCTATCTATCTATCTATCTATCATCTATCTATCTATCTATCCCAGTCTGTTTCATATCTATCTATCTATCTATCTATCTATCTCAGTCTATTTCTATTTATCCATCTCAGTCAGGTTCTATCTATCTATCTATCTATCTATCTATCTATGTTCACATGTATGTATCATGAAGGCTCATGAGAGGAAAGGTTCTGTTTGGGGTTATATGATTGTGAGGGACGGCAGTGATCTGTAAAAATTATGCTATTCTATCTATCTATCTATCTATCTATCTATCTATCCCGTCTGTTCATATCTATCTATCTATCTATCTATCTATCTATCTATCTATCTATCTATCTATCCCAGTCTGTTCTTATCTATCTATCTATCTATCTATCTATCTATCTATCTATCTATCTATCTATCTATCCCAGTCTGTTCATATCTATCTATCTATCTATCTATCTATCTATCTATCTATTCTCAGTCTATTTCTATTTATCTATCTCGGTCAGTTTCTATCTATCTATCTATCTATCTATCTATCTATCTATCTATCTATGTTCACATGTATGTATGTATGTATGTATGTATGTATCATGAAGGTCATGAGAAGAAGTTCTGGTGGTGGGGTTATATGATTGTGAGGACGCAGTGATCTGTAAAAAATTATGCTATTGCTATCTATCTATCTATCTATCTATCTTCTATCCATCTATCTATCTATCTATCTATCTATCCCAGTCGTTATATCTATCTATCTATCTATCTATCTATCCCAGTCTGTTCATATCTATCTATCTATCTATCTATCTATCTATCATATCTATCTATCTATCTATCTATCCCAGTCGTTCTATCTATCTATCTATCTATCTATCTATCCCAGTTTGTTCATTATCTATCTATCTATCTATCTATCTATCTATCTATCCAGTCTGTTCTTATCTATCTATCTATCTATCTATCTATCTATCTATCTATCCCAGTCTGTTCATATCTATCTATCTATCTATCTATCTATCTATCTATCTATCTATCTCAGTCTATTTCTATTTATCTATCTCAGTCAGTTTCTATCTATATCTATCTATCTATCTATCTATCTATGTTCACATGTATGTATGTATGTATGTATGTATCATGAGGGCTTATGAGAGGAAAGGTTCTGGTGGTGGGGTTATAGGATTATAAGGGGCGGCAGTGATCTGTAAATATTATGCTATTGCTATCTAT
>CM042161.1:78241512-78261512 GCA_023376005.1 Doryteuthis pealeii | reverse complement strand
TTTATATGTATACATATATGGTCATATACACAACTCCCAAGAACCCTCCCTCACATCTTTAAGAGCATTCAAAAAAGAACCCACCTCAAAGAAGATTTTTTCACGGAACAGATGGACCTGCTACTACTAACACACTTCCCGGATTATAATAGCATGCTAAAACCCAAAAAATACTTCAACTTCTATAATTCTTTTATAATGCACCCTTTCAAAAAATCTCTCTAAAAACAATTTCTTCAAACAAGAATGACGATGACCTAAGGTCAAAACTAGTTGAGAATAAATAACATAAAAATATTCCTGTTTGTCTTATTACTTTTTGTTCATACTATATATATATATATATATATATATATATTTAGTAAATGAAGAAAAACTCTAAACTTGCTTCATTACAATAATTTATTTCAACCGCATTAATACGGCATCTTCAGGTAATCACAAGAACATGACTATATACATGACTATATATATATATATATATAATATACCAAACTTGTTGGTAAATCCTCGCGGTAAGAAAAAAAAACAGCAAATAGTTTGATTGTAAAAATATACTACCAAACATCAACCGGGAAGAAAAAAAAATTTTGGAAAAAAGAAAAGACCAAGATAATCGTACCAACAAAAAATAATCTATAGTACAATATTTTGGCCAAAGAAAAACAATATTGCAATATATATATAAGATATATATATTCATATAAACCGCCAGGAGACAAAAGCTAATAAGTAAAAAGTACTCAATACTTTATCTTTTATATATATATATATATATATATATATATATGTGTGTGTGTGTGTGTGTGTGTGTGTGTGTGTGTGTTGGGTTTCGAACATCATTAGATACCATAAAAGAAAAAGGCTTTACACTAAGAAACAACACATTATCAGTAATATGGAAATCCTATCTCACTGACAAGCTAAAGTGACAATTATTCCAGACTGTGGTTATATCAGTACTGCTGTATGGCTGCACCACCTGGACCCTAACAAAGCACCTTGAGAATAAGCTAGATGGGACCTGCACAAGAATGTTGCGTGCAGTCCTGAACAAGTCATGGAAGCAGCACCCACAAAGAAGCAACTATATGGTCACCTGCCCCCCATCTCACAAATCATCTGGGTGAGACGGACTAAGCATGCAGAACACCGTTAGAGAAGCGGGGACGAGCTCATAAGCGACGTTCTCCCATGGAAGCCAACACATGGACATGCTAACGTAGGACGCCCACTAAGGACCTACATTGACCAACTATGCGAGGATTCTGGATGCTGCACAGAGGACCTCACAGGGGCAATGAGTGATAGGGAAGGTTGGCGAGAGATTGTCAGGGATATGATGATGATGATGATGATGATGATATATAATATAGATAATATGGCTGCTATATTTATAAATAATCAGCGCTCAGTATCATGGATATACCATTTACTCCCAGCAATCGGCTGGTCACGTCAAGCTCTAGCACCTATATGATTGCCCCAACCCTATTGCTCTTATGGCAAGCCCCCAACCCTTTTTATCATATGGGTACTAGAAGGTGGTGGCTGAAAGTCTACATGTCCTGGGAATGACGTTAAACTCTATCTGATGGTGAGGTTCCAGTTCTGGAGTTCTGGGGAATGTGGAGCACCCCTTCATCACCATTTCTCTCGGGTACACTCTGACCCGGAGTGGTAGTACCTGTTAGGGTCCCATCTATGGGTTAAATAGAAAAATGTATTTATAAAAAAAATGAATATCCATTAAGAATGACTTTATTTTAAAACTTTATCGGCATTAAATGACCCACTGAGGTTGATATGCCGTAAGACAAAACAAACCAAACCAAAAGCAAACCATTGACTTCAGATTTCAGTTCGATGCTCGTTCCATAAAATCGAACCCTCATTGCTTAGTAACTGGCTAAAATCTTTGGCTAATTAGAATGTCTCACCAACAAAGGTCATCAAGAGTTCAGCTCCGCACTCTGCACTTCGACGACCATAAAACCACGCGTCTCCCCTCGCCACGCGTCTCCCGCCACGCAACGTACGAATTTCATTTAATTCCCTGTCTTTGAGTAATTACCATTCTTCGCACAAAACATTCGAATTATTGGCACTTAAGGTCAGCTCGAAGGAATTCAATTCTCACTTATTATCAATAACGTGTTTATTTCTTCGGTATGTTTGTAACAATCGCTAGCACAACTATTTCACCAAATCTTAAACCATCCAGGCGACTGCACCTCTACAGAGGAATAAGACCCATAATGCCTATATACGGCCACCTGTTGGCTTTTAGTGGCGAAGCGTGATGCTTAAGGATGGAATCCTGGTTTCTGAGCAGTATGACATGCAACATTCTACTTCACCCCGACCTTTTTTTATTATATATGTGCAGAGGCGAGTGACGGAATGGTTAGAGTAGTAGGAAATGGACTCGTCGACCCGATTTCAAATCCTAGACGAGGCTGTTTGCATTTCCCATAATGCTAATACCCTTGGAAAAGGTATGGATCCAACTACTCTCCCTCCAGCTATGGGTAAATAGTAGGGTAGATTGGGCTTTTTAACTTTGTCTAGGTAACAAGACCAGGAGAGGGAAAACTCTAAATTCAACCCTGTTAAGAAATAGACCTTGTGTCACATCCTGCTCGTGCGGAAGGGTGGTAAGTAATATATATATATATATATATATATATATATGCTAGAAAGTGGTGGCTGAGGGTCTTAGTGTCCTGGGGATGACGTTAGATTGTATGTAGTTATGAAGTTCCAATTCTGGAGCTCTGGGGAGTATGGAGTACCCCTTCATCGCCATTACTCCCAGTTCCACTCTGACTTGGAATTGTAGTACCTGTTATGATCTCATCTATGACTTAAATAGTTTTTGAAAATTAGTTAAAAACGACGTTTAAAAAAGATTTTGAAAACATTTGAATACCCAACAAGAATGAATAAAACAAACGCGTCTTCGGCATAAAATAACCCAAAGTTTGACATGCCACAAAAATCCAAGCAACTAACCAATTATATATATATATATATATATATATATATATATATATGTGTGTGTGTGTGTGTGTGTGTGTGTGTGTGTAATGTAAAAATTGAAAAAACACAAGTTTCATTACTGAGTGATGTTTAATAAACATATGCTGTAGTGTTTATTGCAGTATTAAACATTAATGAAACTTGTGTTTTTTTTCAATTTATACAATATTACATATTGTCGGATTTACTTCCATTTTTTTCACACACACACACACACACACACACGCACACACACACACACACATATATATATATATATATATATATATATATATATATATATATATATAAAATAAATAAGACTTGGTCTGAAGATGGCATAGTCGAGAAACCACCAGTAGTAAGCGCCGTTGACACCATGTCCAGGCTACCTGAACTTAGATATAAATAGTATATTGTTTGTTTGTTTGTTTGTTTTGTTTTACGGCATATCAACCTCAGTGGGTCATTTAATGCCAACAAAGTTTTGAAATAAATTCATTCTTAATGGATACTCATTTTTTTATAAACACATTTTTCTATGTAACCCACAGATGAGACCCTAACAGGTACTACCACTCCGGGTCAGAGTGAACCTGGGAGCAATGGTGATGAAGGGCTGCTCCCTAAACCTCCAAAACTGGAACCTCACCATCAGATAGAGTTTAATGTCATTCCCAGCCCGTCTAGCCCAAGAAAGGGCCAAAGTGGAGTATTGCAAATCATGGACTGCTCACCACCTGAGTTCTATCCTTAAGCATCATGGGTCGCCACCCACGGCCAACAGGTGACCCCATTGGGAGAGTCTTACCCCTTTGCAGAGGTACAATCGGTGCATTCTAATGTCCCAGCCAACAGAGCGGTGAAGTCAATGAACCTTGCAGACACTCTTAAATTTTTTCGATCGTTTCACTTTTATTTTGTTTTGTAGGAACGGTGTTCAGTAAATAGTTATATCTTAAAAAAAAGACCGTTAGCAGGATATGCTTCTCTCCACCAATCTCCTTTTTAAAAAGACATGTGCACAACCATTGTACAAACAGACAGAATTTTTATTTTGGATGGTTTAGCTCAGTTGGTAGTGCATCTGCCTAGGGGCAACAAGGTTTGATACCAGCACCTGAGTAAGCATGGCTTGGATCTGTGCAGTAGTGGGAAGCTGATGGTAAGTGTGGTGCTGCATCAGACACACAAAAACAATCTCCCAGATCTAGCGCTAGTGAAAAGGGGATAGACTTCCTCGCAGTTCGGCTGATACTGACAACAGGCCACTTCACTTGCTTTATTGTGAGTCAACTATATCATTAAGAATTTTATTGAAAGTGTTACTTTCTTTCTTGTTCTCGCGATACAAGAATTCACAAATATATATATTTACCAACCCCTCTGCACGAGTAGGATGCGACAGAGGGCCAATTTCTTAAGCGGAGTTTAACAGGTTTGAATTCAGAGTTTTCCTTCTCTTAGACTGGTTACCTATCCATGGTAAAGAGCCCAGTCTGCCCTCCGATTTACCCATAACTGGAGGGAGAATTGGATTCAGCGTTTCCCAAGGGTATTAGCGCCATGTGAAATGCAAACAGCTTCGTCCAGAAATTGAACTCGGGTCAACGAGTCCATTTCCTACAACTTTAACCATTGCACCATGCACACCCTCGCAGAATTCACAAAGATATGAATCTAGCATATCTGCTTGAATGCCATACAATTTTTTTATTTGCAAACGTAAGATGGAAATTTCAAACACTCCGCCGTACACACACACACACACACACACACACACACACACACACACACACACACACACACACATATATATATATATATATATATTATATTATATATATAACAACACAGAATCTCTTTAAAAAACACCAGGAGATTGAGCAGCCTGACGATGTTGAAATAACCTGAAACCTGGGTAGTTGCTTATGAAAAACTTTTATATTTATAAAATTCAACAAATAAATAAAGCTCCTACAAATTTGTGGTTGAGCACTGTGATTTCTTTGTTTCATCCCAAAACAAATTTTTAAATATATATATATATATATATATATATATATATATATATATATATATATTACAGAGAATTACTCACTCATTACAGACTAGGATTACTAATTTATGCCTGAGATGTAGCGTCAGACCTACTATCAGTCTCCCACGTTATCGTACAGATCAAAGCTATGCTACTCATGCGCTTTTGGGATGGGCCAGTATCGAACCCAGAACCGATGCTGATGCTCTGTCGACTAAGAAGTACATTTTTCACAAGGGCATTGGTCCAAAAGTGAACGAAATGCCGGAACCGGTGTTTGAACTCGCTTACTATGATGTTGTTGACCAGCATATTAGCCACTATGCCACAGAACCCCCCCCCTCTCAATATGAAAGTCGGCTGAAAAGTTCGTAGGCTGACTAAGATGCTCGCATGGAATGTAACCAAATGAGGTTTATTTTTCAGCATTGTCTCCCTTGCGGTACACACACTTTTTCCATCGGTGTTGCAGTGCTTGGATACCCTTGGTAAAAAATGTCATCAACAGTTCATATGAACTTCTCTCATGAAATTGTGTAGCCAAAACAACTGCTTCTTTCTGCTCCAAACAAAATTTTTGAGTTGCTTACTATATAAGGGCCGGGTTAGCTCAGTAGGTAGAGCGTTCGGCTAGAAACCACAAGGTTCCTAGTTAGATACCGGCCCTCGCCAACTCAGCGTATGAGTAGCACAGGGATCTGTGCGGTAAAGTAAGGAGCTGATGGTAGGCATGGCGTTCCACCTCAGACGCAACAACAATCTCCTTCGTGAAAAGGGGATAGACTCCTACGTTGATTAGCTGATACCGACTTTAGGCCACCCCGACGACTTTACTTTTTATTACTATATAATAAATTTCTTATACATTTTCCTATATATTCATACCCCACTCTAATATGACCATGTGTCGAGGACTACAATTGACGTGGTGTATAGTTAAATCCAGTCGTATGATTCGCCTTAGATAAAGCCTGACGTAATAACAGCAGTATTTCTTAATAAAAACTAGCAAGAATATGCGCCCTCCGAGCGTAAGTATGTAAATTTTAATGTAATGAAATATATTAGATTAAAAAGACTAAAGAAATTAAATAAGAACGCATATAAAAAGATTACTCTTATTTAAATTATATTTTAATTGGTTTCTATATAAAATCAATCATAGGATTGATTTTAATACGTTGTAGAATAAAAGCAATAATCTTAGAGATAAATAAGTAAGTAAAGTCGTCGGGGCGGCCTAAAGTTGGTATCAGCCAATCAGCGAGGGAGTCTATCCCCTTTTCAATAGCGCTAGACCAAGGAGATTGTTTTTGGCTCTACCGACTGGGCTAACCCGTCTCTAAAGAGATAAATAAAAGCAAGTAATTATTCATTAAACTCAGTTTTGTTAAAAGCAGTAAGCAAAATAATCACACCTTATATTACGCAAGCCTTTATTCTTTTAGTGATATATAAAGCACATTGTAGGATTTTAAACGTACTAATAACATGGCCTGTTTGAGGCAACTCTAACTTAGATTTTCATAGAGACATCGTTAATAAATAAGATTTATTATATGTATTCGTGATTTGGACAATAAATTAAATACACATTGATACACTTACGTAATTTTTGATGTTATTATAACGAATGCAGTGACGTAGTTTCAGTTAGAGACATACACCGAATCTTTATTATAATAAGATAGAATACACTTTTTCCATTATTGTGTTAACCAGTTTTACCGACTAAGCGATGTTTAAAGTTCGTTTCGCGATTTTAATAAAGCTGACGACTAATGTGCATTATTGGAGAATTTTCAAATAATCATTTGTTCAAAACGAGGCTGACAACGAGAGGACGTCATAGAAAAGCAGATTGTATCACCTGTATAAATGTTGACAAGAAAAAAAACAAAAACAAAAACGTTGTTTTATGCTCAGCGCATGCGCGAACAGAAATGTCTCTTCGGAGATGAAATGCACATGTGTGTGATTTACAAAAAAAAAAAAAAAAAAAAAAAAAAAAGAAAAGAAAAGAATGGTAGCACGAAATGTGTTTTGTGACTTGGACGCGTAAACGAATTTGAAAGGTTGAGTCGGATTTGAAAAAGAAAAAATAATGAGAAAGAAAGAAGAAGAAAACGAAAAAAGAAAAAAAAAAAGAAAATACAAAAATGGCATAAAAAACGTAAAACAATATTTTTATATCTTTTCCCTATTCTTCTTTTTCATTCTGAACTTCATTCAATTTTTGCAGATATTTTTCAGACTCTCATTCTTCTTCTTTGTCTTTTCATCTCATTCCTTGCTATTTCCTCTTATATTTTCATCTTTTAATTACTCGGGCTTCTTCTTCTTCTTCTTCTTCTTCTTCTTCTTCTTCTTCTTCTTCACTTAATTCTTCTTCTTCTTCATCACTTAATTCTTCTTCTTCTTCTTCTTCTTCTTCTTCTTCTTCTTCTTCTTCTTCTTCTTCTTCTTCTTTTCTTCCTTCTTCTTCTTCTTCTTCTTCTTCTTTCTTCTTCTTCTTTCTTCTTTTCTTTCTCTTTCTTCTTCTTCTTCTTCTTCTTCTTCTTCTTCTTCTTCTTCTTCACTTAATTCTTCTCTTCTTCATCACTTAATTCTTCTTCTTCTTCTTCTTCTTCTTCTTCTTCTTCTTCTTCTTCTTCTTCTTCTTCTTCTTCTTCTTCTTCTTCTTCTTCTTCTTCTTCTTCTTCTTCTTCTTCTTCTTCTTCTTCTTCTTCTTCTTCTTCTTCTTCTTCTTCTTCTTCACTTAATTCTTCTTCTTCACTTAATTCTTCTTCTTCTTCACTTAATTTTTCTTCTCTTCACTTAATTCTTCTTCTTCACTTAATTCTTCTTCTTCTTCTTCTTCTTCTTCTTCTTCTTCTTCTTCTTCTTCTTCTTCTTCTTCTTCTTCTTCTAATACTAAAGCTAAATTTAAACCTAACCTTAGCCGTAACCCTAACCCTAACCCTAAACCTAACCCTTCTTTGTGTCTTGCCTTAATTTTAGAACACCATACTCCCTTTCCCCCTTACTCCACATCGTCTCTCTCTCTCTCTCACCTTGAGGCAGTTTCTACAAAAAAGTAGCCTTGTGCCAAACCGAGACTTATATAGAAAGACAATTTGCTATGAAATCGTTTTATCGTAAATCTCTTCTTTCCGACCAAATTCTCCATTCTATTCGTCATTTAGAAGAGAAAAAAGACAAAAACAAAACAACAAAACAAACACAATGAATAAATGGGGAAGTTTGACAGACACGCAACAAGATGATAAAAGGAGAAGAAGAAAAAAAGAACCGAACTGATTTATTAAATACCTTCCTTTATAGATTTATCTTGGTGTGTGGAAAAGACAGTGCATTAAAATGGTGGATACGTTAGTTGTTTGGTTGCTTACTTGGTTTTACGACATGTTAAGCCGTGTTGGGTTATTTTATGCAGGGTTTAAATTTACCTTGGTGCGTAACAGAGAATCAAAATTGGTTACTTTTACGGCATGTCAAACCGTGTTGGGTTATTTATCCGGGTTAAATTTACCTTGGTTCGTAGAAGAGACAGAAAATCAAAATGGCGGACACCTTGGTTAGTTGCTTACTTGGTTTTACGGCATGACAAGTCTTGATGGGTTATTTTATGCCGGGTTAAATTTACCTTGGTGCGTAGAAGAGACAGAAATCAAAATGGCGGACACCTTGGTTAGTTGCTTACTTGGTTTTACGGCATGACAAGTCTTGATGGGTTATTTTATGCCGGGTTAAATTTACCTTGTTCGTAGAAGAGACAGAGAATCAAAATGGCGGACACCTGGTTAATTGCTTACTTGGTTTTACGGCATAACAAGTTTTATTGGGTATTTTATGCGGGTTAAATTTACCTTGGTGCGTAGAAGAGACAAAGAATCAAAATTGAGAACACCTTGGTTAGTTGCTTACTTGGTTTTACGGCATGTCAAACCTTGCTGGGTTATTTTATACCGAAGTCAGTAAAAAACAATAACGACGGTTTGTTTAATTTGTTTCATAAAAATAATCCTCTCTTTTCAGAATGCGTATCGAAAATCATATCCGCATTCGTAATATTATGCTCAACGTCTTCGAGTAAGATTGGAATGGTGGACAGTCATTTCGTGATCTCAATGGACTTTTTGGTGATGGAGTAATCAGCAAAAGCCAAATTGATAAGAAGTTTAAATTGGGTGATATCTTGCATAATCTATGGGATAGCATAGATTATTGGTAACACCCTGTAGGAGAATTCTAAGGGGCCAGTTTTTTTTCATATGACGAAATTGAAAATCACTGGACAGTTGAAATCTCGCACGTCATGTGATTTTGACTTAGTTAGGTCAGTTTCAGTCGAGATGTTAAGTAGGACAGACGTGTTAAAACAAAGATGAAAAAAAAAAAAAATAAAGATGAAATAAAGAAAGAAAGAAAAAAATGAAAAAGAAAAAGACAAAGACGAAAAAAGAAAAAACGAAGGCAAACGAAAGAAAGAAGATGAAAAAAAAAAGATGAAAGAAAGAAAAACAAAGATGGACAAAGATGAACGAAGGAAAAATGAAGATAAAGGAAAAAACAACGAAAGAAAGAAAAGAAAAGAAAGTGATGGATGATTACGATGAAACTTGTAAAGGACAATGAATAATTCGATATTATCAGTAGAAAATATTGAAATATTATATCCACATTGAAGCATTAATTCACAAAATACTACCCTAGTTATGTGATTTTCACTTAGTTAGGTCAGTTTCAGCCGAGATGTTAAGTAGGACAGACGTGTTATACGGTGGTCGGACTCACTCCGCGCGATGAGTTACGGGCAAATAAATCTTGTGCAAGAAAATAAGTCTTGTAGTTAATTAATTGCATGACGAAAAGAGTTAGGCCAGAAGAAGCCCGTAGAATTAAAAGATGAAGCAGCCAGACTCAGCAGAAGCAGTTAAGGCAGTTTCAGCTGAGATGTGATGCAGGACAGATGTGTCTACGATGGTTGGACTCACTCCACGCGATGAGTTACGGGCAAATAAATCTTGTGCAAGAAAATAAGACTTGTAGTTAATTAATTGCATGACGAAAAGAGTTAACCCAGAAGAAGTCTTAGAAGTAAAGATGAAACAGCCAGACTCAGCAGAAGCAGTAAAGAAAGAAGTAACAAACAAGTAAGTCTCAACTCCGTATCTGTGTGTCTCTCTCTATCACCGAGTCTCTCTTTACACTCACAGACTTATATAAGGAGTAGTTATTCGATATATATATAGAGAGGTGGAAAATGCCAGGCAGAATGTGAAGTAAGAGACAGGTCTGTTTTTTTACTTAATTGTAATATTAAAATGTTATAAACACACACATATATAAACACATACATACATATGTATATATGTATAATATATAATATGTATGTACATACAAATATGTATATCTGTGCACAGACAGACACCACAACACACACACACACACACCACACACAATATATATATATATATATATATATATATATATATATATACATAAGCACGCAAACACAGATATACATTTAAATATATCCAAACATATAATATATTTTATGTATGTGTGTGCATGTGTGTGCGTGCACGCGCGCGTGTGTGTGTAAATATATGAATACATATGTACATTAGACATGATCATACACGAACACACGTACTTACATACACACATATATACATGTACACACACACACATATATATATATATATATATATATATCGATTATATACCCGATGTTGGGTATATACGACGATGACTATACAACAGATACAAACCACGCAGATGACGAAGGTAGATGTCGACCATCAAATTTCAATAACCCGGCAATTTTGGCAGCCATGGAAGAGGAAGAAAGCTTGACATTGAGAATGTTGACTAAAAACTTGATTGTTGCTTACTTACTTGGTTATGCGGCATATCAAGCCTTGTTGGGTTATCTTATACCGAAGTCAGTCAAATCATCTTCTATTATTATACTAAAGCTGAGTGAATCAGAGATTTTCCCTCAAGGTTTTCTTTCCTGTTTTGTTTAATGACACAAAATACATACCAATTATATTCCTTAGTTTTGGGATTGAGTATGTTTGAAAAAAGATCCATTTTAATTGGTTCTAATTAGTGGTAATTTACAATTAAGTAAAAAACAGACCTGTCTCTTACCTCACATTCTGCCTGTCATTTTCCACCTCTCTCTATATATATCGAATAACTACTTATATACGTCTGTGAGTGTAGAGAGAGAGAGAGAGAGAGAGAGAGAGAGAGAGAGAGAGAGAGAGAGAGAGAGAAGAAGAAGAGAGAGAGAGAGAGAGAGATTGAACTTTCTTCTTATTTGTATATTAATTTTCATCAACAGCCAGAAGCTTAGGGCTGGCTTATAATAACATTTTTGAAATGTTAACAGCCTCACTAGGATTTGAACTCAAGTCACCTGGTCCATTCCTTGCTACAATAAACGATAGCAAAATGTTTTATAAGGGAAGATATTTCCACTACATGAAAGCTTAACTCGTCCAACGAAACATTAATAATATGGACTGCACAAGGGTATAAAGTAGTCGAATAATAGCTAGTCTTGCTACATAGATTTTAATTACTGTTGCTAAAGAGCTGCGTGTTAGGGTCTGTATCTTATCTATATCTTTTGTACCAAATGGTAATAAACTTATGCTAACGTTTCTTCCGGATTTCAATGTTGTGTTTGATAACTTAGTCACGACAAAATGATTAGTAGTTATTAGTACCTTGTAAACCATTATTGCCGATCCCAAGTTATTTTGGGGAGGAACGTAGGCACTGGCGTGTGTATCTTTTTTTTTTACTTGTGCCACCATCAAAAAGCCAGCAAGGGACTCTAAGAATCTTTCAGCTCATGGAAGCGAGCGACTAGACTACCAAACAAACATGTACGTCTGCATGTAGGTAAAAACAAAAAAAAAAAGCTACTAATGGACGCTTGGAATTTAGCGTGACCGAAAAATAATGGATTTTCACTTTGGGATTTTTAGGTTGTTTTTTTTTTGTTTTTTTTTTTTTTTTGAGGGGGGGGTATTCTTTTTCTTGTTTTCGGTTTTCTTATTTATAAAAGTTTCTTCCCATCAGAAAATCAGCCGCGAAGGCAAAGATAAAAGATAGCACTCCCGGTTGCAAGAGAGAGAGAGAGAGAGAGCTATCGGTAAACATAGCAAGAAGAAGGGCAATATATATATATATATATGTGTGTGTGTGTGTGTGTGTGTGTGTGTGTGCAGTATGATTGAAGAATACGCCTGTGGACCTTAAGTGCAGAAATGGCGGTTATATATCAGAAAGCAAAATGCACATCTTATTGAGGAGTAAGTTTACGCATGCGTACTTATAGCAAACCGTGCAAATAGTCTTCACCATTTTATGTGTATATATATATATATATATATATATATATATATATATATATATATAACGTGTATTTATATACAAAGATATATGTATATACAAACCATACGTATATATACACATATATATATATATTTATGTGTATACATACATAAAAACACACATACGTGCACACACACACACACACACACACACACACACACACATATATATATATATATATATATATATATATATGGAGGCGCATGGTCTAATGGTTAGAGTCATAGGAAATGGACTCGTCGACTAGAGTTCAGTTCCTGGACGAAGCTGTTTGCATTTCACATAGCACTAATACCATTGGGAAAGGTATGAATCCAATTCTTCTTACAGCTATGGGTAAATAGCAGGGCAGACTGAGCTCTTTAACCTTGGCTATATATATATATATATATATACATAAGCACGCACACACAGATATACATTTAAATATATCCAAACATATAATATATTTATGTATGTGTGTGCGTGTATGTGAGTGTGTGTGCACGCGCGCGCGTGTGTGTGTAAATATATGAATACATATGTACATATAGACATGATCATACACGAACGCACGTACTTACATACACACATATATACATGTACACACACACAACACACACACACACACATATATATATATATATATATGATGTTTGTGATATGGCTATTTTCAGCCGACAATATTTGGGAGAATATGTGTTTAAATGAAGTCGAACCTAATTTATGAAAGTTAATTAATTAATAATTAATTAATTAGGCGGGATTACCTATTAAATTTAAGGCTAAACAAATCGAGAAAAATCAATCTCTGTATGTACATTTCGGCCTATTAGGCCTCATCAGCAGAGCTATAGATACAAAGACCGCCCCGTGTGCGATTCGAAACCTGATTGTCAAGCTGACTTGTCAAGCGTCTTACCACCACACCAAACGGACTTAGCAGATTTCTTCGTTTTGTTAAGGAGTAGGTATTTATATTCCTCTTAAGTGACCTCTACACGAACTTACGTGAAGTAAACAAACAGACGATGTTTGTGATATGGCTATTTTCAGCCGACAATATTTGGGAGAATATGTGTTTAACTTTTGCAATAACTTTTGCAAAGATCAAAATCTCAACACCCATAATAACAGATGGCTTGCATACAGTCTAAAGGACACTCCTTGTGTCATGCAGACTAAATTTCCCCAAACTGTGGTGGTTTTCGGATGTGTGTTAGCTGAGGGTGATGCGATGCGGAGAGGGTGTCAGGTTGAATTCAAATGCCTACGTGAAGTTGTTAAACACTGTAGTCAAGCCCTGGATAAAAAGAGTAGCCAATAGTAGGCCATATGTATGGCAGCAGGATTCAACCCCGTGCCACACCTCTGGGAAAAGTCAGAAATGGTTGTCGGCGAATCTTTACGACTACACCAGTCCCAACGTTTGGCCTCCGAACTTCCCAGGTCTTATCCCCATGGATTATTATGTATGGGGCGCTGTTGAAAAAAGACACCAATCACCGTGCCAGTAGTACAAATGCCCAGTTAATCGACAGAATTAAGGTAGTTTTTTAGAACCTTCCCAAGGAAACTGTAATATCAGCTTACTCCAGGTTCTGGTGCAGCATTGAGGCTGTGATCGATGCTAGTGGTGGTTATTTTCATTGAAACTTGTTGACAGTAGTTTAATTTCTGTGCCTTTTTTTCTTTTTCCTTTTCCTTATGAAACTGTCAAATTTTTCCTGAACACCCTGTATATATGTAAACAAACATATATGTATATATGATGTACACACACACATACACACACACACACACACACACACCACAACACACACACACACACTCATATATATATCCATTTTTGGTACAGGCAAATTTATATAATATATTTATTAAGGATATCATGTAAAGTAATCTACACTATGATAATAAATAGGTGACAGAAAGAAGGGATAAAAGTTGTTTTATTGATATAAAACTAGGACCCTTTCATCCGGTGCTTTTTCAAGTTTTACACCCGGAGAACGATTAAAAGTCCCAATAGTAAATTAAATCAAATGGGGGCAAATGATATGAAATTAGGTTAGACGAGAGGGGGGGGACGAAATAAATAAATAAAATAAAATAAATTTTCACCCCCCCCCCTCAGATCACATCCAACCCAAGTCCCTCACCTAATAAAAACAGTGAGTGCTTGGGTCTTATCTGCCTACACAAGGAAGGACGGGAAAAGAAAATCGAAACGGCCTCGAGAACGTTTAGATGTTGTTTCGTTCTCGCCTATATATATATATATATATATATATATATATATATATATATATCATGCAATATAATATGCATATAAATAGTGTGAAAGTGTGCGCATTTAAGTGTATGTTAAAAAGTGTGATGAACACCATCCAAAATTTATTCGATGAATGAAGATACCGTATTTGATGGCCTATAAGACCCACGGGCATATAAGACCACCCTGTCCCCCCCCCCCGACACACCCCAGCCGCCCGCGCTGCAAATTTTCAGCGGGGAATATTATGAACCGAACTTTAGCGTATTTAGTCGTAAACATTTTCTGTTATTGAAATGTGTAGTTTGAGTATCGCCGCCGGTGATCCCTCAGCACCTCCCCTACCAAGTCTCACTGTCGATCCATTACCATACTTAGTACAGTTTTATCACTTTCAGATTGTATTTCAGAGTTTAGGTGCGTCCCACCAGTCAACATGTTCAATAGGGAAGTACGAATCGAAGATGTTACTCCTAGGGCATCCACCTTTCTGTTTTAAGATGAATATTTGTTAACACGTTGCCCACGTTTGTTCAAATGGCAGTTTCTTCCTGATTCACTTTGCCACAAATATATATATATATATATCATCATCATGTCGCGCTGTTGGCACGGATATCCATGACAATCTCTCTCCATCCGTCCCTATTGCTCATCATTTGTTACATAATCTATGCGGTTGCATAAGATTATTGTCAATCCCCTGTATTTCTAAAGGGATGGCCCTTTTCATATCACGGGCGGGACTTTCCATGGAATAGTACAGAAAGCCCGCGAAATGCGTGAAGTCACGTGGGACCTGGTTGGGTCCTCAGTTTCAGTTTAGACGTCAGGCAGAGAAGATGTCCTGCCTTAACTGGAAATCACACTGCATCCGCGCGCTATGTTAGTCAGATATTTAGTTACATGAAATGTATAGTTAAGTAAATAAAGCTTAAGAAAATAACACAGTTTTGTGATTAATGAATGTCTTGGTAACAAGACTGATATAGAAGAAGAAATGAGTTAAGTGCGACCGACCACCAAGACGAAGTCCAGATGTTAGAAGAGATGCTAGAAGAAGACGTAAGATAGAAAAGACGTCAGAAGAAAAATAGAAGAAGTAAAGAAAAGGGTATACAACACATTCTCACAGAGCTGATCAATGTAGGTCTTTGCTGGTCGGCCCACACTGGCGTGCCCATGTGCTGGCTTCCACAAGAGGACGTCGCTTATGAGTTCGTCCTTGCTTCTCCAGCAGTGTCCCGCGTGCATTTTCCGTCTTACTCGGATGGTTTGGGTGATATGTGGTAGGTGGCTGTACAGCTGCTTTCTCGTGGGGTGCTGTTTCCACGTCTTGTTCAGGATCACCCGCAGCATTCTTGTGCAGCTCCCATCTAGTTTATTCTCAAGTCGCTTCGTTCGGGTCCAGGTGGTGCAGCCATACAGCAGCACTGATACGACAACGGCCTGGAAGAACTGTCTTTTTAACTTGGCTGTGAGATTGGATTTCCATATATATATATATATATATATATATATATATATATATATATATATATATATATACATACACGCGTGCAATCGGTTGTAATTAATCAATATCTTGATTAATTCAGTGGATTTAACCCTGACGATCCTTATGGTGAAACTCGAGTAGGTTATTACTGTGTACCATTATAATAATAAATTTGCTCTACTCACGTATTGAGCACTTTATATTTGATATATCGCTGTCTTGTCATTGTGAAACTTGCATCAACTAACCATTGTGACCAATTTCACCGGTAAGTCACCATTTCCATATAAAATCATATATATATTATATATATATATATATATATATATATTCCTTAATTGTCGGACCGTTATAATCTTGCAAAAGCCCTCTGGTTAAAAACGAGACCATCCAAATCATCCAAGATGAAATGTAAAAATGTAAATCATGATTATATATATATATATATATATATATATATATATATATATATATATATATACAAATATGTATATATATATGTATACATATATATATATATATAGAGAGATAGATAGATAGATAAATAGATAGATAGATACTCCTATAAAATGGATGGAGCACTCTCTGGCGGCCTTTACACATATACAGATGTGTATATTTTCAGTTAAAATGCCCCTGCAGGTTGTAGGTAACGATGGTCGAGTGGTTAAGAAGCCTAACTAAGGAGGAATCGATCGGGTTTCTATCTCTGCAATTGGCTAGCCACACTGAAGTGACGTGATACGTCGAAACACTGTGTTTGTGGATGACTATGAATATATATATTTTGGGGTGAGGATTTATTATATTGACAGTCAGAGAGAGAAACCAAAATAGAGAGAGAAACCAAGAGAGAGAGAGAGAGAAAAGAGAGAGAGAGAGAGAGAGAGAGAGAGAGAGAGAGTGTGTGTGTGTTGCAGACAGACAGACAGACAAACAATTTTGTTTTTGCCCACAGATAGTATTTTTAAATTTGTTTATTCGAAAACGGCCATTACTCCTCCATCCCTGTATTTCTGAAGTGTCACCTTCGAACATATACGGATATTATCTTCATTTTAAATCGGAAAGCATGTCCATATACTTCGTGACAAATCGGAAGTATCCGTTTATTTCCGTCGCATCCGGCTAGCATCGTAACAAATCGGAAGTTTCTTGACAACGCTGTTGTGTCGCAGATCGCCTTACCATTCTAAATCAAACGTTTTCTGCCTATCTTAATATAATAGGGATTGTGTGTTTTAGTGTCAGTAACTGAAACTATATTACTACTCTAGTCACAATTCCCACAATTATTTACGTCAGATTCTCCATAATTCTATTTTTATTTAAACCTAAATTATTAATAAAAATCATTCTATATTATTAATACTGTTGGCCTTATCTACATACTAATAACATGCAATTGTATTTATATATACAACAAAATATCGGTTTACAGTGTGAACGGGAAGGCTAATTTGCAGATTGATATTAAAAATTTGATTTTAATAAATATGTGCTTCATATTAATGATTTCTGATTGTTTGGTTTTATCTTAATGAATATTAGCAAAAATCTCGTGGATAAATCTTAAAAGAAATCCATTAACAAAAAGAAATAACTATGATTTTATTCTTTACTTCCTATTTTAACTAAATAGTTTAGGAAAATTCTGCAATGAAAAGACAGAAGTGATGGAAGAGTAAGTTTCAGTTCTATTCGGTTATACTCCTGTTTTAAATCTGCATTCTTATTTAGTTTCATTAGCTTTTCTAATTTAATATAATATCTTACATTAAAACTTGAATACTCGCGACCGGAGGGTGCATATATTTGCTAGTTCCTATAATGCCATGTCCAAAATGTTTTCCTTACAATTGTGTAACATCACAACAGAACTGACACAGTGCAAGATCAGTATTCAAACATTATTTGTTAAAAAATTATGGGTAATTTTCACTTTTAGTTGGCTAAATTCCTAGCATAAAATTGTGCGTGCGCATTATCTGAAATGAACTTAATTATTATTAAAAACACATTTTATGATATTTTTGTGTTAAAGCATGCAATTGTATTGTTTTCGAAAAGTTCCTTTGTCTTTCATTAATCTTCATCCCACATTGTTCTTTCTTTCTTTCTTTCTTTCATTTTCTTTCATTCACATTGCCCTTTTCTTCTTTCTTTCTTTCTTTCTTTCTTTCTTTCCTTATCCAACAATGTTCTTTTCTTTTTTCGTTCCGTTTCCTTCATGTCACATTGTTCTTTCTTTTTCTTCTTTCGTTCTTTCTTTCGTTCTATCTTTCTTTCTTTCATTTCTTTCATTCACATTGCCCTTTTCTTTCTTTCTTTCTTTCTCCACAATGTTCTTTCTTTCTTCTCTTTTCTGTTCCTTCATGTCACAATGTTCTTTCTTTCTTTCTTTCTTTCTTTCTTTCTTTCTTTCTTTCTTTCATTTTCTTTCATTCACATTGCCCTTTTCTTTCTTTCTTTCTTTCTTTTCTTTCTTCTTTCCTTATCCAACAATGTTCTTTCTTTTTTCGTTCCGTTTCCTTCATGTCACGTTGTTCTTCTTTCTTTCTTTCTTTCGTTCTTTCTTTCTTTCTTTCTTTCTTTCTTTCTTTCTTTCTTCTTTTCTTCATAAAACAATGTTCTTTCTTTCTTCTCTTTTCATTTCCTTCAGGTCACATTGTTCTTCTTTCTCTTCTTTCTTTCTTTCTTTCTTTCATTCACATTGCCCTTTTTCTTTCTTTCTTTCTTTCTTTTCTTTCTTTCTTTCCTTATCCAACAATTTCTTTCTTTTTTTCGTTCCGTTTCCTTCATGTCACATTGTTCTTTCTTCTTTCTTTCTTTCTTTCTTTCTTTCATTTTCTTTCATTCACATTGCCCTTTTCTTTCTTTCTTTCTTTCTTTCTTTCTTTCTTTTCTTCATTCACATTGCCCTTTTCTTTCTTTCTTTCTTTCTTTCTTTCTTTCTTTTTTTCTTGCTTTCTTTCATTCTTTCTTTCCTTATCCAAACAATGTTCTTTCTTTTTTTTCGTTCGTTTCCTTCATGTCACATTGTCTTTCTTTCTTTCTTCTTTCTTTCTTCTTTCTTTATACAACAACATTCTTTCTTCTTCTCTTTCCGTTCCTTCAGGTCACATTGTTCTTTGTTGTTTGTTGTTTTTCTTTCTTCATAAAACAATGTTCTTCTCTTCTTCTCTTTCCTCTCTTCAGGTCACATTGTTCTTTCTCTTCTTTCTTTCTTCTTTCTTTCTTTCATTTTCTTTCATTCACATTGCCCTTTTCTTTCTTTCTTTCTTTCTTTCTTTCTTTCTTTCCTTATCCAACAATGTTCTTTCTTTTTTCGTTCCGTTTCCTTCATGTCACATGTTCTTTCTTTCTTTCTTTCTTTCTTTCTTTCTTTCTTTCTTCTCTTCCGTTTCTTCAGGTCACATTGTCTTTCTTTCTTTCTTTCATTTTCTTTCATTCACATTGCCCTTTTCTTTCTTTCTTTCTTTCTTTTCTTTCTTTCTTTCTTTCTCCAACAATGTTCTTTCTTTCTTCTCTTTCTGTTTCCTTCATGTCACATTGTTATCTCTTTCTTTCTTTCTTTCTTTCTTCTTTCTTTCTCCAACAATGTTCTTTCTTTTTCTCGTTCCGTTTCCTTCATGTCACATTGTTCTTTCTTCTTCTTTCTTTCTTTCTTTCTTTCTTTCTTTCTTCTTTCTTCTAATTTTATAAAACCTGCATCAATTGCAATTTTTGGTCGGTTCTTCCCGAATGTGTTTATCTCTCTTCTTTTT
>CM042161.1:78223625-78241412 GCA_023376005.1 Doryteuthis pealeii | reverse complement strand
CGAAACCTGAGTCAAGCTGACTTGTCAAGCGTCTTACCCACCACACCAAACGGGACTAGCAGATTTCTTCGTTTTGTTAAGGAGTAGAGTATTTATATTCCTCTTAAGTGACCTCTAACACGAACTTACGTGAAGTTAAACAACAGACGATGTTTGTGATATGGCTATTTTCAGCGCAATATTTGGGAGGAATATGTGTTTAACTTTGCAATAACTTTTGCAAAGATTCAAAATCCAAACACCAAATAACAGATGCTTGCATACAGTCTAAAGGACACTCCTCTGTGTCATGCAGACTAAATTTTCCCCAAACTGTGGTGGTTTTCGGATGTGTGTTAGCTGAGGGTGATGCGATGCGTGAGAGGGGTCAGGTTGAATTCAAATGCCACGTGAATGTTAAACACTGTAGTCAAGCCCTGGATAAAAGATGCCAATAGTAGGCATGTATGACACAGGATTCAACCCGTGCCCACCACCTCTGGGAAAAGTCAGAAATGGTTGTCGGCGAATCTTTACGGACTACACCAGTCCAACGTTTGGCCTCCGAACTTCCAGGTCTTATTCCCATGGATTATTATGTATGGGCGCTGTTGAAAAAAGACACCAATCACACGTCCAGTAGTACAAATGCCCAGTTAATCGACAGAATTAAGGTAGTTTTTTAGAACCTTCCAAGGAAACTGTAATATCAGGCTTACCCAGGTTCTGGTGCAGCATGAGGCTGGATCGATGCTAGTGAGTGGTTATTTTTCATTGAAACTTGTTGCAGTAGTTTATTTCTGTGCCTTTTTTTCTTTTTCCTTTTCCTATGAAAACTGTAAATTTGTAATTCCTAGAACTACCGCGATGATATATATAGGTAAAAGGAGACAAAAAGCAATATATCGTTATTAGTTATGTTTACACAATTAGAATAAACACACACACACACACACAACACAACAAGCACACAGAACAAGAACACTCAATGAATATAAGAGTATCAGACATTTGGAGAACGAAGAAAATTGATAAGAAAGAGGAAAGAGATACGAATAAATAATAATAATAATTAAGAAAGAACAAAGTATCATGGTAAGGACTCAAATCCAAATAACAACAAGATATACCATGATATATAATAAAGATAAGAGATAGAACAGAAAGAAGAAGAAAGAAAAAGAGAAGTACAAAAAATTAAGAATAGTTATAATTGAATATGAAATAAAAATAAAAACTAAAGAACACACGAAAGTTAATCATAACACGACAAATGCTACTAGTAGTAGAATACAGAATAATTAATCAACACGTGCGGAGAGAAAAAAAACAAGAAACAATTAAAGTCACCAAAAGAGTAAAAATATAATAACAAAATGAGGAGCCAAAATAGAAGAAAATAGGAATGAACAAAAAGAATGAATAGACCAGACGACGAAAGAAGAGGAGCAAAAAATAAAACTAAAAATTAAAATAAAATAATTATCAGACAACACACCCACCCTACAGATACAACAATCCACCCCAAGTCCTCACCTATAAATAAAAGAAACAAGATATAGATAGCATAATGAGGTCATATATCGTGGCCTAAACACAAGACAGAGAAAGGACGGGAAAGAAAATCTAAACCGACCATCGCCGCACAGTTAGAATCGTCTGTTTCGTTCTCGACGAACCCACAACAAATATTAAAAAATAATAATTACATACCACCTACAAACAATAAGATCTACTAAAACAAATAATTATATAATATATAACATATATAGCATCAAATATAAGTATGGCATATAAAATAAGTGGAAAGTGTGCGCATTTAAGTGTATGCTAAAGTGGCAGAAACACTACACCAAAATTAAATTCAAGATGAAATGAAGTAACCGATATGTTGATGGACCATATAAGACACCGACGGGCATAAAATAAAAGATCCCACACTGTCCCCCGCCCAAGCCCGAAAGACAAACAACATATCCACAAAGGACAAACCGACAACAACGATAAAACGCACGGCTAAAGCAAAAAATTAATTCTCCAGCGAGGTGTAAAGAAACAAAATTACTCCCATACACGAACCCCCACTTTAATAGCGCCCTAAAAAACTTTAAGACGAAAAAAGTTTTAAATAGGTATAATTCGAGAAAACGTGAATAGTATCTGGATATACTGCAACGCCAGGTGATTCCCTCAGTCACCTCAAACCCTACCAAGTCTCACTGATCAAGCATCACCAAAACCTAATAACCAATACCTATAGTACAAAAGTTACTCCACTTTAACAGATTGATTTAAGAGTTAGGTGCATCCCACCAGTCACCATGCTTACAATAGGGAGAAAGTACGCAATCGAAGATCCGATACTCCTAGGGAATCCCCTCTGTTTAAGATGAATATTATTGTTAACACCTTGCCCACGTGTTCAATGCAGTTTCTCCTGATTATACACTTGCCCCACAAATATAAAATATATTATATCAATCCTACATGTTCGCGTCTGTTGGCACGGATTTCCATGACAATCTCTCTCCATCCGTCCCTTTGCTCAATCATTTGTTATCATAAATCTATGCGGTGCTAAGATTATTGTCAATCCCCTGTTTTCTATAAAGGAGATGGCCCTTCTACATATCACGGGCGGGACTTTCCATGGAAATAGTACATGAAAGCCCGCTAATGCGTGACTAGTCACGTGGAACCTGGTTGGGTCTCAGTTTCGTTTAGACATCCCAGGCAGAGAAGATGTCCTTGCCTTACTGGAAATTCACACTGCATCCGCGCGCTCATTGTTAGTCAATATTTAGTTACATGAAATGTATGCTTAAGTAAAATATAGCTTAAAGACAATATAAACAGTTTGTGATTAAAATGAATAGTCTTCGTAACAAGACATGAAAGAAGAAGAAATGATTAAGTGGACCGACCACCAAGACGAGTCCAGATCTTAGAAAGGTCTTGAAGAAGACGTAAGATAAAAGACGATTCAGAGAAAAATCAGCAAGAAAGTAAAGAAAAAGGGTATACAAAACACATTTCTCACAGAGCTGATCAATGTAGGTCCTTTGCTGTTCGGCCACACACTGGCGTGCCCATGTGCTGGCTTCCACAAGTAAAGCGTCGCTCTACTCGCAGTCGATACCATTAGCTTCTCTCAGCTTAGTGATGTTCAATAGAACTGCGATCGCATTTTCCGTCTATACATCGTGTATGCGTTTGAAGGTGATATGTGCTAACGGTCAGCTGTACAGTGCGTCTTTTCTCATGGGGCTCATAGCTGTATTCTCTCGCTACTGGGATCAGGATCACCGAACGCGCAGTTGTATGTGCAGCTCCTCCTAGCTAGTGTGGTGACTTCTCTCTAAGAGTCAGCTCCCGTCGTCCGCGGATTCCAGCTCGGTGTTGCAGCCCTTACCAAGCCTGCAGGCACTGCATATTATCGAACTGACAAGGGCACATGTGAATAACTGTCTCTTTACATCTTAAGGCTTGAGTGACTGTGTAGATTAGAGAGTCCTGCCCAGAGAGCTCTTACTATATCGCATTTATAGGTGATATCTATCTATTACTATATATTTATCTATTCATATTTCTAATCCTCTACTATATATATATATAATATATATATATTATATTATTTAATATGTTAATATAACAATATTACAATTAACGCGTGATAGCCATATCTGTTTTGTAACTTTAATCAATAGTTCTTGATCTAATCAGTGGGATTTTAACCCTGACGTCCTTATGGTTGAAACTCGAGTAGGTTATTACTGTGTACCATTATTAATAAATTTGCTCTACTCACGTATTGAGCACTTTATATTTGATATATCGCTGTCTTGTCATTGTGAAACTTGCATCAACTAACCATTGTGACCAATTTCACCGGTAAGTCACCATTTCCATATAAAATTCATAATAATTATATATATATTAATTATATATATTATATATATATTCCTTAATTGTCGGACCGTTATAATCTTGCAAAAGCCCTTCTGGTTAAAAACGAGACCATCCAAATCATCCAAGATGAAATTTGTAAAAAATGTAAATCATGATTATATATATATATAATATATATAAATATATATTATATAATTATATACAAAAGTTATAATTATGTTACATATATATATATATAACTAGAGAGATAGATAGTAGATAAATAGATAGATAGATACTCCTATAAAATGGATGGAGCACTCTCTGGGGCCTTTACACATATACAGATGTGTATATTTTCAGTTAAAATGCCCCTGCAGGTTGTAGGTAACGATGGTCGTGGTTAAGAAGCCTAACTAAGGAGGAAATCGATCGGGTTTCTATCTCTGCAATGGCTAGCCACACTGAAGTGACGTGATACGTTCGAACACTGTGTTTGTGGATGACTATGAATATATATATTTGGGGTGAGGATTTATTATATTGACAGTCAGAGAGAGGAAACCAATAGAGAGAGAAACCAAGAGAGAGAGAGAGAGGAAACCAAAGAGAGAGAGAGAGAGAGAGAGAGAGAGAGAGAGAGTGTGTGTGTGTTGCAGACAGACAACAAGACAAAACAATTTTGTTTTTGCCCACAGATAGTATTTTTTAAATTGTTTATTCGAAAACGGCATTACTCCTCCATCCCTGTATTTCTGAAGTGTCACCTTCGAACATTATACGGATATTATCTTCATTTTAAATCGGAAAGCATGTCCATATACTTCGTGACAAATCGGAAGTATCCGTTTATTTCCGTCGCATCCGGCTAGCATCGTAACAAATCGGAAGTTTCTTGACAACGCTGTTGTGTCGCAGATCGCCTTACCATTTCTAAATCAAACGTTTTCTGCCTATCTTAATATAATAGGATTGTGTGTTTTAGTGTCAGTAACTGAAACTATATTACTACTCTAGTCACAATTCCCACAATTATTTACGTCAGATTCTCCATAATTCTATTTTATTTTAAACCTAAATTATTAATAAAAATCATTCTATATTATTAATACTGTTGGCCTTATCTACATACTAATAACATGCAATTGTATTTATATATACAACAAAATATCGGTTTACAGTGTGAACGGGAAGGCTAATTTGCAGATTGATATTAAAAATTTGATTTTAATAAATATGTGCTTCATATTAATGATTTCTGATTGTTTGGTTTTATCTTAATGAATATTAGCAAAAATCTCGTGGATAAATCTTAAAAGAAATCCATTAACAAAAAGAAATAACTATGATTTTATTCTTTACTTCCTATTTTAACTAAATAGTTAAATTAGGAAAATTCTGCAATGAAAGACAGAAGTGATGGAAGAGTAAGTTTCAGTTCTATTTTTCGGTTATACTCCTGTTTTAAATCTGCATTCTTATTTAGTTTCATTAGCTTTTCTAATTTAATATAATATCTTATTACATTAAAACTTGAATACTCGTGACCGGAGGGTGCATATATTTGCTAGTTCCTATAATGCCATGTCCAAAATGTTTTCCTTTACAATTGTGTAACATCACAACAGAACTGACACAGTGCAAGATCAGTATTCAAACATTATTTGTTAAAAAATTATGGGTAATTTTCACTTTTAGTTGGCTAAATTCCTAGCATAAAATTGTGCGTGCGCATTATCTGAAATGAACTTAATTATTATTAAAAACACATTTTATGATATTTTTGTGTTAAAGCATGCAATTGTATTGTTTTCGAAAAGTTCCTTTGTCTTTCATTAATCTTCATCCACATTGTTCTTTCTTTCTTTCTTTCTTTCATTTTCTTCATTCACATTGCCCTTTTCTTTCTTTCTTTCTTTTTCTTTCTTTCTTTCCTTATCCAACAATGTTCTTCTTTTTTTTTCGTTCCGTTTCCTTCATGTCACATTGTTTCTTTCTTTCTTTCTTTCGTTCTTTCTTTCGTTCTATCTTTCTTTCTTTCATTTTCTTTCATTCACATTGCCCTTTTCTTTCTTTCTTTCTTTCTCCAACAATGTTCTTTCTTTCTTCTCTTTCTGTTTCCTTCATTGTCACAATGTTTTCTTTCTTTCTTTCTTTCTCTCTTTCTTTTCTTCTTTCATTTTCTTTCATTCACATTGCCTTTCTTTCTTTCTTTCTTTCTTTCTTTCTTTCTTTCCTTATCCAACAATGTTCTTTCTTTTTTTTTCGTTCCGTTTCCTTCATGTCACGTTGTTCTTTTCTTTCTTTCTTTCTTTCGTTCTTTCTTTTCTTTCTTTCTTTCTTTCTTTCTTTCTTTCTTTCTTTCTTTCTTTCTTCATAAAACAATGTTCTTTCTTTCTTCTCTTTTCATTTCCTTCAGGTCACATTGTTCTTCTTTCTTTCTTTCTTTCTTTCTTTCTTTCCATTCACATTGCCCTTTTCTTTCTTCTTTCTTTCTTTCTTTCTTTCTTTTCTTCCTTATCCAACAATTTTCTTTTCTTTTTTTCGTTCCGTTCCTTCATGTCACATTGTCTTTCTTTCTTTCTTTCTTTCTTTCTTCTTTTCATTTCTTTCATTCACATTGCCCCTTTTCTTTCTTTCTTCTTTCTTTCTTTCTTTCTTTCTTTCTTTCATTCACATTGCCCTTTCTTTCTTTTTCTTTCTTCTTCTTTCTTTTCTTCTTGCTTCTTTCATTCTTTCTTTCCTTATCCAACAATGTTCTTTCTTTTTTTCGTTCGTTTCCTTCATGTCACATTGTTCTTTCTTCTTTCTTTCTTCTTTCTTTCTTTATATACAACAACATTCTTTCTTTCTTTCTCTTTCCGTTTCCTTCAGGTCACATTGTTCTTTGTTGTTGTTTGTTTGTCTTTCTTCATAAACAATGTTCTTTCTTTCTTCTCTTTCCGTTTCTTCAGGTCACATTGTTCTTTCTTTCTTTCTTTCTTCTTTTCTTTCTTTCATTTTCTTTCATTCACATTGCCCTTTTCTTCTTTTCTTCTTTCTTTCTTTCTTTCTTTCCTTATCCAACAATGTTCTTTCTTTTTTTCGTTCCGTTTCCTTCATGTCACATTGTTCTTTCTTCTTTCTTTCTTTCTTTCTTCTTTCTTTCTTCTCTTTCCGTTTCCTTCAGGTCACATTGTTCTTTCTTTCTTTCTTTCATTTTCTTTCATTCACATTGCCCTTTTCTTTCTTTCTTTCTTTCTTTCTTTCTTTCTTTCTTTCTCCAACAATGTTCTTTCTTTCTTCTCTTTCTGTTTCCTTCATGTCACATTGTTATCTCTTTCTTTCTTTCTTTCTTTCTTTCTTTCTCCAACAATGTTCTTTCTTTTTCTCGTTCCGTTTCCTTCATGTCACATTGTTCTTTCTTTCTTTCTTTCTTTCTTTCTTTCTTTCTTTCTTTCTTTCTTTCTTCTAATTTTATAAAACCTGCATCATTGCAATTTTTGGTCGGTTCGTTCCCGAATGTTTTTTTCTTTTCTTTGCTGTGTCATCATTTATCAATTTTTTTTTATTCATTTACTTTTCTTTCTTTCTTCCTTTCTTTCTATTTACTTTTTGAGACTTTTTTTATTACTTCCTCCTCTTTTCTTTCTTTCTCACTTTTTTCTTTTCTTTTCTTTCTTTCTTTCTTTCTTTCTTTCTGTTTACCTTTTAATACATGTCCTAATGTCTGTCAAAAGAAACAAAAGCAAAATAACCAGACATTCTATTAAAAACAAACATTAAAAAGCACACAATATTAAGATGAAAAAAAATTATCCCCCTCAAGTACCGAAAACAGATTTTAGATGAAAAAATCAATATGGCCGACGGACAGTGACTCATCAAAATCTTGAAGTTTGAAAAAAAAAATGATACAAGCAGCCGATGCATCTTCTGCTTGTCCACTTTCTCTATTCACTGGAAGAGACGACAGAAAAATGATCAGATATTTTTCATTAATCAAAAGTCACTAGACTTTCGCTCTCTTGTTTCGTGTTAAACAGAAATGTTTAAAACTTCTTTTCTTTTCTTTTTAAATATTTTTATTTGTTTTTTTCCCATTTGGTCTCTTACACGAAGCGTCTAAGATGCAACTTTATATCAGTTATTTCAATATATCTTGGGATTGATTCGTCATTTTAAACTCATTTATTTAAATTTTCAGTATAACTGCAGTTCGTGTCGACACCAATAAATTATCAAATTTTTACAATTAAAAATCACATTATGTGGAAAAATATATAAACCAGAGATGCTGATAGGTATGCGTCCTGCGTAACTGACGCAAAAAATCTAAAAGGACGCAGTAAAATTTTATCCATGCGTCCCAGAGTTTTTTCTTCCCCCTCGATTTCCAGTTTACTGTAAATACATTTTAATATTTTCTTGGAAATGAATTACACGCTATGGGGTGCAAAAGTAGGGGTTAGATAGCTTTAGTTGTTCATAGATAAAAACAATACAATTTATTAATAATATTTAGTTGGGACCCATCAAATTTACCGGGGACTCATTCAAATTAAAAACAGGCTTTAGTTGTTCATAGATGAAAAAAATATACAATTTATTAATAATCTTTAGTTGGGACCCATCAAATTTACCGGGGACTCATTCAAATTAAAAACAGGCTTTAGTTGTTCATAGATGAAAAAAAATATACAATTTATTAATAATTTTAGTTGGGACCCATCAAATTTACCGGGACTCATTCAAATTAAAAACAGGCTTTAGTTGTTCATAGATGAAAAAAAATATACAATTTATTAATAATTTAGTTGGGACCCATCAAATTTACCGGGGACTCATTCAAATTAAAACAGGCTTTAGTTGTTCATAGATAAAAAAAATTACAAATTATTAATAATATTTAGTTGGGACCCATCAAATTTACCGGACTCATTCAAATTAAAAACAGGCTTTAGTGTTCATAGATAAAAAAAAATATACAATTTATTAATAATCTTTAGTTGGGACCCATCAAATTTACCGGGGACTCATTCAAATTGAAAAACATGCATCCCAGGACGCACTAAATTAAAAAAAGCTATCGGCATCACTGATAGACAAACACGAAATGTTCCAAAGGATGAGTATCTATTCTTGATGGTAATGTCGACGCTATAAAGTTTCGGTTTTTGTAACCTTCTTCAGGACAGTGGTGATATCTTGTGTGCGACCCAACACTTTCCCCCACAAACCTCCATCCTAGATTAAGAAAAACTACACCAGATGACTCCGACCACTACACAAAAAGCAGTATCTTAACATCTCCTACACAAGATCTCACCATTGTCTTGACGAAGGTTGCAAAAACCGAAACTTTATAGCGTCGTCTTTATCATTAAGAATAGATATTCATCCTTTGGAACATTTCGTGTTTGTCTCTATATTTTCCCACATATTGTTGGATTAAATTCCCCATTTTACTCCCCAAAAGGGGCCGGGTTAGCTCAGTAGGTAGAGCGTTCGGCTAGAAACCACAAAGTTCCTAGTTCGATACCGGTCCTCGCCAACTCAGCGTATGAGTAGCACAGGGATCTGTGCGGTAAAGTAAGGAGCTGATGGTAGGTGTGGCGTTCCACCTCAGATGCTAAGATAATCTACTTGGTCTAGCGCTAGTGAAAAGGGGATAGACTCCCTCGCTGATACCGACATTAGGCCGCCCCGACGACTTTACTTTACATATTAATAGTTGTGTTCCTTAATTGTAATACCATTATCATCTTGCAACACCCTCTGGTTACAAATGAAACCATCCAAATCGTCCAAGATGAAATGCAAAAATGTAAATCCTGATTATCTGCTAGTTGGTTATCGATCGAATTCTTATTTCTTATGAGTGTTGTCGCCTCAGCTAAATAAAGGACTATTCCGTTTTAATCATAAAGAAAGAAAGAGACAAAAAAGGAAGTGCTACACAGTAAATTATATAAGAAAAAAAAAGAGAAGGGGAAAGATAGAGAGAGGGGGTAAGTGCTTGGAAGCGATAACGCTAATCTGTTTCAATCGATCGAACATAATGAAAAGATGTAAAGAAGGAAAGAAAGAAAAAAGAAAGAATTATATTAAAATTATTGTACTTTGTACATATTGAACTATTTGTAATAGCTCTTAAGTAAACATATCAAACGTTATAATTAATAAATTATCATACTGTGGTATATCTCACAAGTCCCGCTTGTAAATTGATAAATATTCAATAAATATAACCTTTGGTAACACTTCCAGGATTTGAACTCGTGTCGCTGTGTCCATTTCGGTTATTTCCTATAACTCCAACGTAAAAAAGGGGAACCACTTGATTATTATTTTCCCATTAAACTAACCCTAAACCCTAAACTCTAACCCTAACTCCGTCTTCTTTTTTCTTACTAGATCAATAAATAGATAAATAATTTATCAGTCAATCAGAGTGCTTCCCCTTTTTTATGTTGAAGTTATATGAAATAACCTCCATTTCCTACGACCATAACCGTTACAATAGTGACGCCTCACGTGTGTCTAGGAATAGGACGTCGCATTACGACTCAACCAACTTAGTTACCGACTTGACCCTCTTAAAGATTGGACATGTTTTACGGTGCACAAAAGACAACGTAATGATCTATGAATGCCGAATCGACAATAATCTTGCCGGTGACGTGACAGAAAAGCGGCCATAAAGCAAAAACGGAGATTCGCATTTCCTCCCAGCATCACGCCAGTTTTAGGCCGATTAATGTCCGATGTTGAAAAAAGAGATGTTTTAATAAGCCAAGCGAAGCAAATGGCCCAGGAGACGTTAACGGGCTAAAGTATAGTCAAAAATGTATATCCAACCAATAATAAGGCTGTGTTGGTAGGGCTAAGATTACGCCAACCGCAAGAGACCTGCACCCCTCCCCCCTCCTGTCTCCCAAATCAAAAATATTAGTATGACTGAACAGTATCAAGTTCTAGAGCTTTGTTACATACCGAGGCGAAATATCAGTTGAATGAAGTTGTTTTGTGTTTTATCTGTTTTTCCTCAATTTTCAATTACACACACACACACACACACACACACACACACACACACACACACATATATATATATAATATATATATATATATATGAGAGTACGTAAATTAACACTGTGTTTATTTGATATGGCTTTTAGCCGACAATTTTGGAGGATATGTGCTTAACTGAAGTCATACCTAATTTTTGAAAATTAATTAGTTAATAATTAATGAATTTAGGCGGGCATCTGTTTAGCCTTACATTTGAACATATATGCCCGCCTAAATTCATTAATTATTAAATAATTAATTTTCAAAAATTAGATATGACTTCAATTAAGCACATATCCTCCATATATATATATATATATATATATATATATATATATATATATATATAATATATAATAGAATTGTATTATTCACTTCTGTGGTTGTCTTTAATTAATAAATTTCTTGATTAATTCATTACGATTAACCCTGATGATCTATTTTTGGTGAAACTTAAGTAGGTTATCTATCTATACCTTTCTACTAAAACGCTCTACTAACGTATTGAGCATTTTTATATTCTTTATAACCCTAACGTATTCGATTAATATTTGTATCCACCGTCGATGTTGCGATTAACTCGATATTCTCTTTCCCGGAAAGTCATCTTCTTTATCATATTACATATAAAGTAAGTCGTCGGGGTGGCCTAAAGTCGGTATCAGCCAATCAGGGAGGGAGTTTATCCCCTTTTCACTAGCGCTAGATCAAGGAGATTGTTTTTGCATCTGGGGTAAACTCTTTACTTTAGCGCACAGATCCATGTGCTACTCGGAGTTAGTTGGTTGTGTGTCTAGCCACACTGATGAGACATAAAACGTCGAAACACGGTGTCTGTGGATGACATATATATATATATATATATATATATATATTGATGATGATTAATTGATAGATAGATAGATAGATAGGAACAGAGATAGATAGTAACAGAGCAAATAAATATATATATATATATATATATATATATATACATGGTGTATCAAAAAAGTAACGAGATTTTTTGTACTTTTTGACACACCTTGTATTCTGAAAAAATGAAAGTTCCATTCATTGTTCATTTCTATCTTGGTAAATCTCAATCAATCTCGATACTGTGATGACACACCACTCTCTCTCTCTCTCTCTCTCTCTCTCTCTCTATATATATATATATATATATATATATATAGAGAGAGAGAGAGAGAGAGAGAGATAGATAGAGAATTAGATAGATAGATAGAAGAGATGAGAGAGAGAGAAGAGAGAGAGAGAGAGAGAGAGAGAGAGAGAGAGAGAGAGAGAGAGAGGAGAGAACATACTGAACTGAATAGAAAAAATAGATAGATATTATGTTTAATGGCACATAAACACTTGTGGGCTACCTAATGCCAGATCCTGCCTTTCCGCATATATGATTTTGGCGTTTTCAACGTGACCGTAAGCATAAATAGTGGAATAATTGTAATTCGACGAAGATACAGGATAAGACAAATATAGCAAAAGGAAGAATTGTAGTTCCTCCTCTCACCGCCACCTTTTACGCGCGAACATTACACCTTCATTAAAATTAATTGACAAGATGTTAAGGGACCAAAACAAGAGAGAGTAAGGTTTGGAGAGTAAGGCTTGGAGAGTAAGGTTTGGAGAGCAAGGCTTGGAGAGTAAGGTTCGGAGAGTATGGATGTGTTGTATGCTTAAAATCAGTTAAATCCATAGTCTTATTTTTTTTTTGTTTTTATTTTTTGTGATCATGTAATCTTTTCTTCTTTCTTCTTGATAGAAATTAATTTGTTCATATGGTTCATCTTATTTCTTTTCTTTTGTTTTATTTCTATTTCTATTTCGTTTCCCATCCAACCCCAAACACACTCAGTCAACCCCCTACACTCCCCCGGATCCCACAATTCCTGATGAAAATCCGAGAGTGTAGAATGAAGTCGAAACGTCGTCGTCGTCGTCTTCGCTGGGGCAATTGATTAGAACGCGGTGGAGCTTTTCACTGTCAGGGGCAGATGGGATGAGTCATTTCCAACGACAAACGGACACCCTTTCCCAACAAAATGTCCGATACCATTCCCTAACCCGCCTCCGTGTAACGAACTCATCATGAATTCCCGCCAACCGTCAAACCTGATGTCGCTCATCCCCCACCCTGTTACCTTGACGATTGCTCATGGCTTCCATGTTTCGATTTCGCGCGCAAAATCTTTATGGGACGTTTCGTTTGCAACAGTCCAATCTATTTGTGTTGGCTCTACAATTATATGTGCAGTGTCAACAAACCATCCCCTCCGTCTCACTCTCTCTCCCCTCTTCTCTCTCTCTCTCTTTCTCTACTCTTTCTATCTCTCTCTTTCTCTCTCCCCTCTCACTTTCTCTCTCTCTCTTTTCTCACTCTCATTATTTCTTTCTCTTTCACTCTTTCTCTGTCTTTCTCTCTCTCCCCTCTTTCTTTCTCTCCCTCTATTTCATTTCCTCTCTTTATTTCTCTCTCTCTCTCTTTCTACCTATCTATCTAGCTATCGATTATCTAAACACATACCTGCACACTCATATCTGTATACAAACTTAAAAAAACATGCCATATATATATATATATATATATATATAATATATATATATATATATATATATATATAGTAGGAGGTAGCCTGCGAAGTCTAGTCACCCTGAGGACACGTGATACGTCTAAACACGGTGTCTGCGGATGACTATATATATATATATATATATATATATATATAATATATATTATATATATATGTATGTATGTTGTTTATATATTTGGTATGTGCATGTGCGTGTATTGGTATGTACGAATAGTATATAAATAGATATATATCTTCTCACTCTCTCTCTCTCTCTCTCTCTCTTTCTCTCTCTTTTTCTTTCATCCTTTCTATCTATCTATCAATCAATCTATTATCCATATCTACACATGAACAAAAACCTACCTATATGTCTACATACAAACAAACCCTCTCTCTCTCTCTCTCTCTCTCTCTCTCTCTCTATATATATATATATATATATATATATATATATATATATATATATCGCACACACTCTGTCTATAACTATCTCAGTAATTTATCTTATCCACAGATACACCCACATGCACACATACATATACATACCTATATATCTATATTACACACATATATACACATATATATATATCACACATCACTTTCTCTCTCTCTTTTTATATCTAAATCTCTTCCGAAATCCGAAAACACACACGCCCTCCATATATAAGATATATATCACGCACATAGATACTCTAGCTTATATATATATATATATATATATATATATATATATATACAATGAAAAAACACTCATTACCTATACATCGAACTCAATCTTTTTTTCCGTATACACACATAAATATTACACACACACACACACACACACACACACACACACACACACACACACTAGACACACACACCTATATATATATATATATATATATATATATATATATATATATATATATATAACAGATGACTCATTCAAAAGTTGAAACTATTTTGAATAACAATAAAATCAAAACCCATGGCAAACCAATATCAACAAGTATTACATATACGTGTGCTTCTGTGTAGGTGCGCACTCGCCTATCGTGTGTGTATCTGTGTGTGTGTATGAGTGTGTGCATGTGTGTGCGCACGTGTGTGCGCACGTGTGTGTGAGTGTATGTATGCACGCGCCGCGTGTGTGTATGTGTGTATGTGTACATGATATGAATTCGTTCGCTTACGTAGAGAAACGCAGAAAGTTGTGCCCCCTCTTTTTTTTTGTTGTAATGTCTACATCGTTGTAAATTATAATGAGACCCTGTGTTTCCTTCCGGGGAAACTTGCCTCTCCATTTCATATGGTTTATTGCCCTTTTTTCGACTACGCCCCCCACATCGCCCCCACACACACTTACCATTTCATGATATACATTTCAATGGCGCTCACCGCACATTGTGTTCAATATTTAAGTTTCTAATTTTTCAGCACGCCTCTCCTTGTTCCTCTTCATTTTCTTTTCTCACAGAAACTGCTATTCTGTTTCTGGTGGCAGAAGAGAATAACAATTCTTGGAAATTACCAAACTTCTCTTCTTTTTTCATTATTATTTCTTCTTCTTCTTCTCTTCTTCTTCTTCTTCTTCTTCTTCTTCTTCTTCTTCTTCTTCTTCTTCTTCTTCTGTCTGTCTTCTTCTTCTTCTTCCTTAATTTTCTCCTTTTTTTCTTTCTTTCTTCTTCTTTCTTTCTTTTCTTATTCAAATTCTCTTTTTCTTTTTTTTTACCTAATTGCTTACTTTCTTTATATTTCTTTTCTTTCATTCTTACTTCTTATTCTTATTTTTCATTCTCTTATTATTCTCCTTAGGCAATTCTTTCTTTCTTTCTTCTTTCTTTCTTTCTTTCTTTCTTTCTTTTATTCAATTCTCTTTTTCTTTTTTTTTTTTACCTCATTCTCATTTTCCTTCTTTCATTCTTTATTTCTATTTTAATCTTTTGAACTTAAAAAAAATTCTTTATCTGATTCTTTCCTTCCTTTAAATCCTCTTTCCTTCCTATTTCATTCTTTTTGTTCTTTCTTACCTTTTTCTTTTGTTTTATATTTATTTTTCAATAATTTTTTAATTTCTCATTCTATTTTCCTTTCTTATTTAATTATTATTTACTTTTTCATACTTTCGTTCTTTCTTTCCTTTCTTTTCCTTATTCCTCTCCCTATCTCTCTCCCTCTCTCTCTCCTCCATCTGTCTCTCTCCTCTTCTCTCTTGGCAATAACATTTCGAAACATCATTTATCTTTGTATCATTTATTCTTTCTTTTCAAGGCATCCCCACTCTCTCTCTATCTCTCTCTCTCTCTCTCTCTCCTCTCTCTCTCTCTTCATCCCCCCTCTCTTCTCTTCTCTCTTGCACTAACCTTTCGAAACATCATTTGTCTTATCATTTATTATTTCTTTTCAAGGCATCCCCCCCCCCCTCTCTCTCTCTCTCTCTTCTCTCTCTCTCTCTCTCTCTCTCTCTCTCTCTCCACTTTTTATCATGTCTAGAATATTCTATGCCACTAACCTTCCGAAACTCCATTTGTCTCCTTATCATTTACCGCCTTTTTTATTTATTTTTGCAAAATTTATTTCTGGTTTTCCCCGCGTTATTTCCATTGCTAGTTCTTTTTTTCGCCGTTAGAGGTCGCCAACTGTGCGTTACCATGGCATTTGTCTTACATAACACCCACAAACCAACAGTTCCCCCGTTGATTTTTGTCATGTAACTTCGACATTTTCTCGATTTTAAGACAACAAAACGGATTTGATGGTTTCGTTTGGTTATGCGAATATCAGCATCAAATCGATGGAAGTTTTCAATTGGATTTTTATTGTCGATTGAAATTCGATCTTCCATTCTTTCTTTTCGGGAAAAAAAGACGAGTTTCTTTCTCTTTCATTCTAGTTACATTCTTTCTTTCTTTCTTTCTTCCTTCCTTTCTTTCTTTCCTTTATTTCTTTCCTTTCTTTCTTTCTTTCCTTTTCTTATTGCCTTCTTTCTTTCTTTCTTTCCTTCTTTCTTTTTTTTCTTCTTTTCTTCCTTTTCTTTCATTCTATTTTTCTTTCATTCTTTCTCTCTTTCTCAATACCGGGTCAAACTTCATTCCCTCATCCGTCCATTCAGCTCTTATATCTTATCTACCCTCAATATATTCATCGTTCTAAATCATTGGTGGAGACATTACCTTTTTTCACTGTAATTTAAGTAGAAAAAATATTCCCGCTTGAAAACAAATAATCTGCAGCAAAAAAAAGAAAAGAAAAAAAAAAGAAAAGAAAAAAAAAGAAAAGAAAAAAAGGAAAGAAAAAAAATGAACGAAACTAAAAAAAGGAAAAAAAGAAAAGAAAAAATGAATGAAACTAAAAAAAAGAAAAAGAAATAAAACCCACAGTCGACTAAATGGTATTGGATCAATAACTCTAGTTGACTTTACCTTTAGTTGATAGAAATGACATGTGCACTTGGGCCAGCACTTTCAATAAGCAATTACTTTTCGATATTGTTCTTAAGAACGTGAAAGACAATTGCTTTTCCGTTGAGAGAGTGGTCGCTTAATAGCGAGAAAATATACAAGCCTCTCCAAAATGATTTTTCGGACCAATACAGGTTTATTATCCGATGCCTTTCATAACCTGTTAGATCACCGGCGCACTTTTTGCTTTATATGTTTAACGGCACATCAACCTTCTTATTGGTTATTTAAAGCTACAATTCGCACAGTCATGTAGTTTCAAGTGTAAAAGAACGATGGTTGGTTGAATATCGTTTCCCTGTAGAGAATAAATTTGAGAAAAATGAACGACGAATTAATATATTTCTGGAAAGGAAGACATTCAATTGATGTTAAATCACACCCTAATTCTGGGTGTTTTTTTTTTGCTTTTCTCTTTTTTCTTTCTTTTTGTTTTTCATTTCATTTCTTTCCTTTTTTCTTGTTCTTTCTTTCTGTTCTTTTCTCTTCTTTTTCTTTCTTGATATTCTCATCTTTCTTTTTTCTAGTTATCATCTTTTCTTTATCTATTTCTTTTCTGGTTGTCTTTTGCCTTTCCTTTTCTTCTTTCTTTCTTTCCAATTGTCTTTTCTTTCTTTTTGTTCTCTTCTTTCTTTCATTCATTTCTTCTTTCTTTCTTCTTCTTTCTTTCTTTCTTTTCCTTTTTATTTTTCGCCAGTGTTTTCTTATACTTTCTTATCTTTTGTTTCTTTTTCTTTCTTTCTTTTTCTTTCTTTCTTTCTTTCTTTCTTCTGAGAAAGAAAGGGTAAAAGACACCCAGAATATCTTTTTTCTTTCTTTTTGTTTTTCATTTCTTTTTTTTGTTTGTTTAT
>CM042161.1:78216125-78218625 GCA_023376005.1 Doryteuthis pealeii | reverse complement strand
TTACAATTGGTATCACTTTCATCCTCTTTATTATGATCCTTAATATCGCATTAGCAACAATACGAAACTATGATAGCAAAAACTAATTATGCAGTTTTGAAATTCATGTCTTTGTTGCTAACAACATTTATGTCTACACACTCGTTATGAAAATATTAGATATGAAATATTAGATTTGCAACAGTAAAGATGTTTGATCAATAAAAACAAAATGGAATTAGAAATTACTATCGAATTAACAAAGGTTTCATTATCGATGAAAGCTTAATGAAAAAATATCTTTTTGTTCAGCCAATTTACCAAGGTTAATAAAAGAAAATGTATAACAATTAACATAAATGAATAAAGCCGCCATGTTTTATTAATGAATTGGGGAGAAAAGAAGGAAATAAAGATAAGAAAGACGCAATAATGAAGCGAAAAAAAGAGGGAGAATAAATCTTATTATAATGGAAGTTCAGTATCTGTCTGTAACTGAAACTACGTCACTGCTTACATCACAATACCCTAAAAAATTGCGTAAATTTATCAATGAGTATTTAATTTATAGATCGAATAAATCTTATTTAATAACGAGGTCTATTTGAAAATCTGAGTTAACAGCTCATGTTACGTTTAAAATCCCGTAACGTGTCTTATATATCACTAAGAAATAGAAGGTTTACATAAAATATGGTGAGGTTAATTTTCAGAATAATTTTATTTGGTATTATTAATCTTTAATATTATTGTTTTATCTCCATCTTACTTAAAAAGTAGCTTGTCCTTTTTCTTCCCTTTCTTTCTTTATGATAAAAACAGAATACTCCACTATTTAGTTGAGGTGAGGACATTCATAAGAAATAAGAATTATAAACTACACACTAAAAACGCAAGAAGCAGACGATATCTCGCATAAACTATTGAAGACTACGAAGATGATCTAGTGTTTATTGCAAATACCACCTGCCCAAGCCGAATCACGTCTGCATAGCCTGGAGAAGGTAGCAAGAGGCATTGGCCTCTATGTGAACTTAGATGAAACAGGTTTCATGTTTTAAACAAGATGGAGACATTGATCTATATAGATATAGTTCAGAGATGTTTCTATCAACCAGAGTTCAAATCTTGGACGAGGCTGTTTACATTTCACATAAAGCTAATACCCTTGTGAAAAGTATGCATCCCAACTGATCTCTCTCTAGTTATGGGTAAATATTAGGGCAGACAGGGCTCTTTAATCTTAGCTAGGTAACCAGTCTAGGAGAAGGAAAACTCTGAATTTAAACCTTTTAAACTCAGCTTAAGAAATTGACCTTGGTCCACATCCTGCTCGCGCGGAGGGGTTGGTGTATATATATATATATATATATATATATATATATATATATATATATACATATATATATATATATCAATACGCAAATATTATATATATATATATATAGATATATATATAATATATATAACATGCGTATATTTATTTATTATATATATATATATAACTATATATATATATATATATATATATTTTTACTTTATTTTTGTCCGCCGACTTCTTAACTTCTCGGCCATTTGACAGCTAACGTAAGGGGGGTGTTTAAACTATTAAATATATACGTTTGTTTATATATTTATGATCACCAGAGAGATCCAGTCTGTGTACAGACGATCATTGCTTTATATATGTTGGCAAATGTGTACAGAAATAACCTACTCGAGTTTCACCATAAGGAAAACTTATATATATATATATATATGTATATATATATATATATATATATATGAGGAAAGAGGATAGGAATAAATCCGACAGAATGTAGTAGCGATATGAGGAACACAAGGACAGAACTCAGAACAAAAGTGTGTAGGATATATTTCGCTAGAGCTTTGAGCTCGGCATCGTCAATAAAAAGCTGATGATGCCGAGCTCAAAGCTCTAGCGAAATATATCCTGCACACTTTTGTTCTGAGTTCTGTTCTTGTGTTCCTCATATCCCTAATATATAAATATATATATATATATATATATATATATATATATATATATATATATATATGAGTATAGATAAAAGGATATGATAAACACAACAAAATGCTGTTAAAGTGAAAACATTTTATAACATATTTCACTTATTTCCCTTTAACAGCATTTGTGGTGTGTTTCATATCCTTTATCTATACACATATCGTCGGATTACATTTCCTTTCTTTTAACTTATATATATATATATATATATAAAACATATATATATATATTATATATATATATATATATATATATATATATATATATATATATATATATATATATATATTAAAGAGAGACAGAGATAGATAGATAGATAGATAGATAGATGAAGGAAATGGGAGGGGTACTGTTCGGAAAGGAGTGTCGTATCTCGAATTTAAAACGTCGTAAAAATGTCGTAAAGAAAGGGAGAGGAATAATGAAAGGAGTGTCTTTAAAAATAAAAAAAAGATAAAAACAAAAACAAAAACAAAACAAAACAAAGCAAAA
>CM042161.1:78191125-78211125 GCA_023376005.1 Doryteuthis pealeii | reverse complement strand
TGTGAGAGAGAAAAAAAATCTATTTGAAATTGTTGACGAACGCAGCTTCTTTTATATATATATATATATATATATATATATATATATATATATATATATATATATATATATATGTCTGTGTGTGTATGTGTGTGTTGAAACCAAAAATAAAGGAAATAAAATGTTGAATGGATAAAATAGGATTTATTTTTTTATTTTTTTTATTTTACTGACACGTATTTCAACTGATTTGATTTAAAACAATAAGGATTTACTCTGACAAAAGCCGCTATTTCTTTGTATACTAAACATTTCTGTAGTTTTTTCTATTATAGTTATTTTATTTTATTTTGTATTTAAAATAATAATAGATAGAATACACGTATGCATGGATAAACTCCTGGCCGAAACACGTGTTAGTAAAATAAAATAAATCCTATTTTATCCATTCAACATTTTCTTTACTTTATTTTTCATTTCAACATACCGTCGGATTCGCTTCCATTTTCAACTTACACACTTACACACACACACACACACACACACACACACACACATATATATATATATATATATATATATATATATATGTGTTATTTTGGAAAAGGTGACTTACCGGTGAAGATGGTCACAATGGTTAGATGATGCAAATTTCAGAAAGGTAAGACAACGATATAACAAATAAAAAAATGCTCAATACGTTAGTAGAGCAAATGTATTATAATACGGGTACAAGTTATTACTTGTACCTGTATTACAATATATATATATATATATATATATATATATATATATATGAAAGAACAAAACTCAAGAAGCCGAGTTCAATACTCCAGCGAAATATACTACACATTTTTGTCTGAGTTTTGTTCTTTCATTCCTTATATTTTACCTCATTCTGTCGGATTCATTCCAACCCCCTTTTCCTCATATATATAATTTATTTATTTTTTTTTGGGGGGGGGAATATGTGCTTAATTGAAGTTGTACCTAATTTTGAAAGTTAGTTAATTAATAATTAATTAATTAGGCGGGCATACCTATTTAAATGTAAGGCTAAACTAATCGAGAAAAATCAATCTCTGTATGTACATTTCGGCCTATTAGGCCTCATCAGCAGAGCTATAGATAGAATAGGCCGAAATGTACATACAGAGATTGATTTTTCTCGATTTGTTTAGCCTTACATTTAAATAGGTATGCCCGCCTAATTAATTAATTATTAATTGATTAACTTTCAAAATTAGGTACGACTTCAATTAAGCACATATTCTCCCAAAAATTGTCGGCTTAAAAAAGCCATATCATAAACACATCGCTGTTATATTTACTTCTCATATATATATATATATATATATATATATATAAATATATATATATATATATATATATATAATCATCTTCATCTGAGACTTCATCTGCAGCCGTTGTGACAAATTGCAAATCCCTACAACATAAAACAGACTTTAATCATCCTATCTTGTTGCCTGTAGAAACTGACATTAAAAATGAATAATGGATTTAATAACTAGAAAAGATGAAGATGAAACCAAAAACTCATTTACTGTAGGTCGTTGACTGTGTATAGATTTTGAGAGGCACCAAATAAAGTATTCATTCAGCATCCAACGAAGCACTAATGACTTCTATGCTGATTTTCACGTCATGTTACACCTTTCATTATATAGACAGATTTATTGAAAAGTAACTCCCTATTTTAAACTATTACACTGGCCGGCGTTAAAAGCTTTTTCCCCCAAAGGTCAAAGGTTTATCAAGTGATATATTGCTATGTTTTTAATGTACAGATGAAATTATATGCAATAGGAATGATAAGTGCAAGGCAAGGTTATTGGAAAATTAACAAAGGATTTATTAAAACACAGAGTAGAAACTGCTTCTAACTCGCAGACGACTTACTCAGTCTCTCTGAACGATGATCGTTCCAAACATTCGAAAATGTCGACAAACGCTTTTGATAAAGCAAAGGGAAGCAACACTATTTTTGTTTAAGTCTATTTAGGTGTACCTAACATATATAATTGCCATTTCATGCTGAATTAACAAAAACATTCATTGTGTTTAATCAGGTCTGGTTTTTAAAATGTGTCAACTTGTGTTACAATTCAGGAGAAGTCAAGAATTGTGAACAGACTTGTAAGTTGGAATATTTGAATTAGAGTCTGTTGATTTGGAATCAAGGAGTCCCCATGGAAAATTACCAGTGACTGTTAATAACCCTTGATCCCTTAGAGGCACACGATTTGTGCGCCGTGATAGACACGGAATGTAGTTTAGTTAGTTATTCAGATTCGATCCGTTTTTGAAGGAGAGCAGACGTGATTGACAGCTCTCCCCGCGGTGGAATAACTAATATGGGCACATAAAAGTTGATCAAGAACAAACAAGGTCTTTTTGTGTCTGTTAAATAATTAAGACAATAACCAGTTCAGCCCAGCCCAAAGAAGTAAGAAGGAACAAGAAAGAAAGTCAATCACCAGCAGATAGAAGTCGACCAAACAAGATAGAAGTCGAAACAAGTAACCAGCAGAGTACCAAGTAAGAACAACATCTCTAATCTAATATATGTCTCTGCATCTCTCTGTCTATCTGTCTGTCTGTCTGTCTCACTCACTCTGTCTCTCTGTCTCTGTCTCTGTCTCTCTCTCTCTCTATATATATGAAAGTACGCAAACAATTTGTTTGAGATGGCGATAGCCGACAATTTCTGGGAGAATATGTGCTTAATTGAAGTCATACCTGATTTGAAAATTAATTAGTTGATAATTAATGAATTAGGCGAATATATCTGTTCAAATGTAAGGCGTAAACAAATCGAGAAAAAGTCGATCTCTGTATGTACATTTCAGCATAGTATGCTTCATCAGCAGAGTTATGGACAGGAAACTGCTTAGTGTGTGATTCGAACCCTAACTGCCAGGCTGACAGGCGGGGATTCTAACCATTACACTAGCTGGTTTTCTCAGATTTCTCGTTTGTTTTTAAACTGATATATCCTACATTTTTTGGATATATATATATATATATAATATATATATATATATATTATATACCCGAGTATGGCAGAAAGGTATATACGGCTATACAACACTTGTCACAAATAAATAGAGTTATAATATTGTTTTATAAATTTCAAGTAAGAGCTTCTATCTTAGAAATTTAATCTGATTAGAAAAAAAAAATAGTATGATTTTTGGATTCGGCATCAAAAACCGCCTTAAAATCAGGTGTTATATATTCAACCTTGAAAACATTACAGACCAGTGTCATCTGTCCATTTAGCAATGCTTATATATATATATATATATATATATATATATATATATATATATATATATATATATATCAGTGGTCTGAAGAATATCGTGGGCATACTCGCGAGTGGAAATGGTCCATAACCACGATACTCATGGTATTTAAGGCCTTTTATTCCCATATATATATACATAATATATATATATATATATATATATATATATGTGTGTGTGTGTGTGTGTGTGTGTGTGTGTGTTTTCTTCTCATTTTCACAGTTCTGAAGAAGGTTTGCATTGTAAACCGAAATGTTCAAACATCGACTATAAATCCCATCCATCATAACATCCCGTGTTTGTTTTCTAAATGTTCTCCATATATATATATATATATATATTGTAGGCATCTTTCCGTCCACTAAAGACGATGGCGTAGTATTAAAAAAATAAATATATAAATAAATATCTGCAGATATATATATATATATATATATATATATATATATATATATATAGTTGTACGTTGACTTACGAGCTAAATTAGTTCCGCTCGTTACTCAATTACCTTGTATATCAAATCAATTTTCTCCATTGAAATAAACTGAAATACCATTAATCCTTTCCAGTCTTCACCCCAAAAAGATATGTATATATATATATATATATATATATATATATATATATATATATATATATATATATATATATATATATATATATATATATTATATATATATATATATATATAATATAGTTTGTATATACTAATAAAAGTGTACAATTTCCACGGTTTTTGCTTGTACTGAATTAAAGTGAATATAAAAAAATAAAATAGAATTGTGGGAGTAAAAAAGGGGGGCGGTGAATAAAAGTAAACCCCTCGTAAATGTGCTAACAAATAAAATGGCAAACGAACGATGAAATAGCGGGAAAAATCGGTTGTAAAGAAAAAAGAGTCACAAAAAGACAAAAAAAAAACTATATAAAAAGATAAATAAAAAACGCGGGAAATAAAAAAAACGTGGGAAATAAAAAACGCGGGAAATAATAAAGTAAAAAAGTAAAAAAACGCGGGAATTAAAAAAGCGGATAATAAATGAAACGAAAAAAAAAAACTAAAAATGAGAAAAACAAAAAAAAACAAAAACAAACAAATAAATAAAACAGGAAATAAGAAATGCGGGGGTAAAATCGCGATAGAGAAGTAGGATCAATATACAATTTTTTTTTCATTAAGGAAGAAATCAAGAAGGGAGGAACAATGAAGAACTTGCTTAAGAGATTTTTTTTACAAAGAAAAAAAACCCCAAAGAATTGCATTATAAAAAAAAGTTAAAAAAAAAGAAAGAGAAAGAGAAATATCCGAATTTAAACAATAAAACACAGAACAATATAAAGTACAATGCAAGTTAGAAAATTATCTAAATACTAGCAGGACCTGTGGATATACCACAGTATGATATTTACCTCGTACCTCACGTGTACGGGTTAGGCACAAGGCCCTATTAATGTGGGATCACCCACGAGGTGTGACTCATGTGTAGTGGGTGCAAAAATGCATTGATCCCATCCGCATTCAACCTCAAAGGGGTGCCTCAGCCGAATGTTTTAGAAATTTAGGAGACATCTCTCCACTCAATGGTAAACTCCTGAAATCGGTGAAACAATTCACGTACCTAAGTAGTAATATCTCATCAACAGAAATCAACTTCAATGCAAGCATAGGAAAGGCATGGGCTGCTTTAAAAAAATTGTCAGTGATATGGAAATCCGATCTTGCTGACAAATTAAAGCGAAAATTCTTCCAAGCCGTAGTTTTATCATTGTTACTGTACGGTGGCACTACCTGGACTCTAACGAAGCGCCTGGAGAATAAGCTAGATGGGACTTGCACGAAAATGCTGCATGCTATATTAAACAAGACATAGAAACAACACTCCATGAGAACACAGTTGTATGGCCACCTGCCCCATATCACACAAACCATCCGTGTGAGGCGAACAAGACACGCTGGGCACTGCTGGAGAAGCAAGGATGAACTCATAAGTGACATTCTTCTGTGGAAGCCAACACTTAGGCGCACCTGAGTAGGTTGTACAGCAAAAACGTACATATGTCAGCTCTGCTCTGATACTGGATGCTGTGCAGAGGACCCCCAAGGGGTAATAAATGATAGGGAAGGGTGGGAGAGATTGTCATGGATATCCGAGCTGCCAGCGTGACAGGATGATGGTGATGATGAACTCTCTGTCACTCTTTGTTTTTCTTTCTTTCTTTCCTTCTTTTCATCTCATTATCTTCGATAGAAAAAGATTAGCGTTATCGCTTCCACTCACCCCCTCTCTCTATCTTTCTTCTACTCTCTCTCTCTCTCTCTCTCTCTCTCTCTCTCTCTCTCTCTCTCTCACTTTCCTTCTTTCCTTCTATCTTTATTTCTTTGTTTCTTGCATTATGAAAAAGAAAGAGAAAGAGAAATATCCGAAATTAAACAATAAAACACAGATCAATAAAAAACACAAGGCAGTTAGGAAATTATTTAAATGCTAGCAGGACCTGAGGATGTACCATAGTATGATAATTTGATTATTGCAAAGTTTGAAATGTTTACCTAAGAGCTATTGCAAATTGTTCAATATGTAAAAGTATATATATTTTTTTTATTTAACTCTCTCAAAATCTTTTTTTATTTCCTACTTTTCACCATATTCGATTGAAACAGATTAGCGTTATCGTTTCCGCTCACCCCTCTCTCTGTCTTTATCCTAAACTTTCTTTTTTTACCTTTTTCTTTCTTTCTTTTTTGACATACCTTGTATTCTGAAAAAAAAAAGAAGATTAATGAAAGGAACATTATTTTTTTCAGAATACAAAGTGTGTCAAAAAATCTCGATACTTGTATATGGCAAGTCATAGATGGATGTCAAAAACGTCCGCAAATGGTGTAGGGAGTTTACAACGACGACGAGGTTCAACGCTTCCTCAACAATATGGTGGTGAGTTGGCATACAAAAACTGCCATAGCGTCTACAAATTTGCATCGACCGAAATGGCGATTTTGTTGAAAAAAAGATACATGTTGAAAATTCTTTCCTACTTTTCACCATATTCGATTGAAACAGATTAGCGTTATTGCTTCCGCTCACCACTCTCTCTGTTTTTACTTTAAACTATCTTTTTGTCCCCTTTTTTCTTTCTTTCTTTCTTTCTTTCTTTCTTTCATTATAAAAAAAAAAAGAAAGAAAAAGAAAGTGAAAGAGAAGTATCCGAATTTAAACAATAAAACAATAAAAAGTGCAATGCAGTTAGGAAATTATTCAAACAATGCCATTATTTTTTGACTGCATTGATAAATTTGCATATTGATATTAAAAATTTGATTTTCATAAATATGTGCTTAGTATTATTGATTTCTAATTGTTTGGTGTTTTATTTTAATGAATATGAGCCAAAATCTCAGGGATAGATTTTAAAAGAAATTTCAAAAGGAAGCAGACTTCAACAACAATAAACAATAAACGTTTCTATGATTTCTAAATATTTTGGAGCTCAGTTGGTAGAGCGCCCTCCTAGGAATCACAAGGTTCCAGGTTCGATACCGACCTTCGCCAACTCAGCGTATAAGTAGCACAGGGATCTGTGCGGTAAAGTGGTAGGTATGGCGCTCGCTCCACCTCAGACGCTAAAATAATCTCCTTGGTCTAGCGCTAGTGAAAAGGGGATAGACACCCTCGCTGTCTTGCTGATACCGACAATAGGTCACCCCGCTGATTTTACTTACTTTACCATTGGGGTTACATTCGTTTAAGATAGGAATAGTTGATATATAAGTATGTCAAAAAGTCTCTTGAGAAACAACTGTTGTTTAAATCAGTGGTTCCCAACCTATGGCCACATGGCCAAAATGGGCCACAGCGAATTTCAGGTGGGCCAAGGAAATATTATAATTCTATATGATTTCAGAGCATTTTTTTTTATATACAAAATCCAATCATATATGTGGGAAATTTATATTTTCTAGAAAGTGAAATGTCAACTAATTCACGGTGGAGGAGAGTGGGGAGAGATTTACGCCCCCTGATACGCCCCCCTATTGGCCAATTGAATAAGATAATTAACTTTTGAAATTGGTTGATTATTTTAAAGGTGAAGAATCTTTTCTTCATGTCTTATTTTTAGTTTGTGAAAGCTTTGTTATTTTTGCACAGACATATAGAAAAATTGCAAAATTAAACATTGATAATAAATAGTCGTTAAATTTGAACTGAAAAGTACATGTAGTTTAGATACTTGAGATAAAGTGTGCGCGTCAATATGGTTGTATCTTGATTGAATAAATATCTTATGTAAAATGGAAATATTTTTCTATTATGATAATTTCATGGGCCACAAAAAAATTCTGGTTTCAAAGTGGGCCATGAGCTGAAAAGGGTTGGGAACCCCTGGTTTCAATATAGAAAATCGAGGCTGAAAAATCGCTTACCTTAACAGGAAAAGTGGAAAAAGTGAAGTCGAACGTGAGCGAATATTTTATATGTATTAGACCGGAAATGAGGATTGTGGGAGCATGATTGGAGTGACGACATATATAACCAAGGAAAGAGATGGTTGAGACCGTTTTTTTTATCAAAGACAAACCGAGCTAATTGCAAGCACAGAGAAACAGGACGAATAGAGAAAGCGGGAGAAGCTGTCAGAGAAAAAGACAGATGAAATTGCTGGGGAGGAAAATTTTTTCGTGAGCTATCTTAAGACGACAAAAAAAAACATCTAGACATAAAATAACCCTTGACGGGTTGACAAGACATTAAAATTAATCAATCTTACTAGGAAGAAATCGCATTTTTTTATAAAATTAATCGCCACAATTTACTTAACACAAATAATAAACTTAAAAAAAATACATAACAAACAAACAGCCAAAAAACAACAGAAAGAAAGAAGTTATTAAAAAATTAGAAATATGTTTTTTGTGACCTATTTAAGAATTATTCCTTTTTTTTTTCTTTGCTGTATTTTTTTAAACCTCTTTATCTTGTATTCTCTCTGGCAAATCGCCCGGGTGCCAAAATGAGTTTTTTTGGAAACGACAAAAGAAAAATCGAATTCTGCAAATACAGAAAGCTGCTTTCCGTTGATATAGGTTTTTTTTTCAGCGAAAATAGAAGCCACAAAAGAAACGATAAAAACAAAATGCAAGGAGAAAAAAAGACAAAATGGCGGCGAAAGTAGCACCACGCATGCGTAGGTTTAATTACAGACATCGTTAAGCATTAAAACGTAAAGAAAACTCGAGGAAGGCGAGAAACGTTTACGGCAAGCTGATGTCAGGGAATTCATGGGAATTGCTGATGTTGCCAGATAGAAAGGATGGCCGCACTAGTTTTGTAGTCCCTAAAATACAATTTCGATTTTACGAAATTCAATATCGAATATCTATTTGAACAATAGGACCTTATTACCTTTAGGTACCCCTTTTTGATCTCGATTAAAAAAAGGACATGTTTTTCATTTACACCGTCAATATCCGGTTGTTTGTTAGGGGTTGAGGTTAGGGTTAGGGTTAGGGGTTAGTTTTATAATTTAAAAAAGAAATCTGAAAATCGTCTTTTGTTTTAACGGATATTGACGATGTAAATGAAAAACATGTCCTTTCTTAATCGAGATCGAAAAGGGGTGCCTAACGGTTATATGGTCCGAACGATATTAGAAGGATGTCGAAACGAATTCTGTTATTGTTCTTAGTTTTTTCTTAACACTGTTATTAATATAAACTACGGGTCCGGTTTAGCTCAGTCGGTAGAGCACCCGCATAGGAACTCAAAGGTTCCGGGTTCGATACCGGTCCCCGCTAACTCAGCGTATGAGTAGCACTGTTTGAGTAATCTGATCTCTGCGGTAAAGTGGGAAACTGGTGGTAGGTGTGGCGCTTCACCTCAGCAAAAACAATGTCCCCAGTCCACTCCGCCAAATTTACTTCCTTTTAGTGTAGGTTTTTATAAATATAAAGTAGCGGGAACCCAACGGTATGATAATTAGTATATTACAACGTTTGATATGTTTACTTAAGAGCTATTGCAAATTGTTCAATATGTAAAAAGCATGATAATCTCCGTCGAAATTTTTTCTTTCTTTTTCTCTTCTTTTTTCCATTATTTTTTCTTTCTTTTTCTTTCTTTTTTCAATGCTTTTTACTTATTTCACCGAAACAGACGATAGGTGCTATCGCTTCCTATCTCTCACCTTTCTTTCTTTCCTTTTCTCTCTGACGTGTAGCACGTCTTTTTCTTTCCCTTTCTTTCCTCACAATTACAGCGAAATGGTCCATTATTTATCTGAGCTGATGACAAGGCATAGCATTTCAACACACGCATCCATTTCTTACAAATCAAAACGGGATGGCCGATTATTTATCTGAAGTGATGACAGGGTGTGACATACGTAGGTGGGTACTAGCGTATTAATATTTAGATATTAAAAAGAGATTTTAAAGATACAAACCGAATAGTTAAAATCATTTTTATTTAAACACAATCATTGACCAGAAAGAAATGTGCATACTTGTAAACTATATTTACTACTAGCAAGACCTGTGGATATACCACCGTATGATGAATTAATCATTGCAACGTTTGACATGTTTACTTAAGAGCTATTGAAAATAGTTCAATATGTAAGAAGTATAATAATCTTGATTTGACTATCTCCCACTTTTTGCCGTGAAATCTAACCAACCAACTGTTTATTTTTAACACCGAGCTGAATTAGTATAATTTGGATTAATCGGACTATTGTCCTTGTTTTTATTGTTATCTGTACAACGTTTCGGCCGATGTGACCTCCGGCCTTCTTCAGGTATTTCTTGTCGGACTCGGGAGACTTCTCGAACTTGAAACCTTTTTTTCGGACTCGGGAGCCTTCTCGAACACAGGAATATTCTTTTCGAACTCGATGTAAAAAAAAATAATTCAATGTATGAAAACACATACAAATTACATATTTAGAATGATTATTTTCTTTTCTTTCTAACCAAATGGATATTTTTAAGATAGGAACAGAAATATGCGATAAATAAGATTTGATTTTTAGTTAAAATTTAGTATGAAAAAAATCATACTTCAAATTCTAGGCTGTCCGAAGCAAAATATATATATTTTTTAACTTGCTGTAAAAAAATAATTCAATGGATAAAAACACATACAATTATATGTCGCAATCGGCCGAAACATTGTACAGATAACAATAAAGATGAGTACAATAGTCCGATTATCCAAATAATACTAATAATAAAAAAAATCAGCCGTCATCTAAAAGATTTAGTGAAACCAAGCTGAATATTTGCGAAAGGAACAGACAAAAGACATTCCTACCCAATTGAAAAAAAATGGGGAAATTGAAAAAAATTATATGTGGTAATTACTAGCCTCAGTCCCTTGGTTCTCACCTGTAATCAGAATACAGAGTGCGGACGGTGTTTGAAGACAGATTTTAGGATTAGAAAAAAATCACCTATATAACATTAAAAAATAACTGTATTTGAACAAAGATAACAACCATAAAAGTTAATTAAGGATTGAATAATTTTATTGAATGAATCAAGCATTAGCATCAAAAACAGCCTCGATACGATGTTAAAATCAGTTGCAAACTCTAATTAACAGATCCTTTTTAATGTCGGACATTCCTTGAACTATGACAGTCTTTAAAGAGTCTTTGGTGCTACGGGGATGTTCATTAACATCTTTTTCAACAATGCTCTACACATAGTAGTCCAATACATTGAGATCTGGAGATTTAAGGGGCCAAATATTCGTGGTGATGTAATCGTATACTATCTATTCTTGTGTTCTTTGAGTATATATATTAGCTCAGTCGGTAGATTTGGATTAAATTCCCCATTTTACTCCCAAAAAGGGCCGGGTTAGCTCAGTCGGTAGAGCGTTCGGCTAGAAACCACAAGGTTCATAGTTCGATACCGGTCCTCGCCAACTCAGCGTAGGAGTAGCACAGGGATCTGTGCGGTAAAGTAAGGAGCTGATGGTAGGTTTGGCGCTCCACCTCAGACGCAAATCTCCTTGGTCTAGCGCTTGTGAAAAGGGGATAGACCTCCTCGCTGATTGGCTGGTACCGACATTAGGCCGTCCCGACGACTTTACTTACTTTATATATATATATATATATATATATATATATGGAAATACGATGAGGAAAGTAATCCAACAATATGTGAAGAAAATGTTTTCAAAAATATAACAGACACGGGATATTGTAAGTTTTTCCTTTGATCGTAACATCCTGTGTCTGTTATATTTTTGAAAACACACACACACACACACACACACACACATATATATATATATATATATGGGAGAAAATTATGGAATTAAATCCGACAGTATATAGATAATAGAAAAATTGAGGGTTAAGTCGACGTTATAATGTTTTAGTTTTTAACAAACTGATGTGGGTGAAATGTGGAGTGGTGACGGTGGATGATTTCCGAAAAAAACGCTTATAAGGTCGACTTCACCGTCAAGAATAAATTCATGTTTTTGGAATACTAAACACACACACACACACACACACACACACACACACACACATATAAAGTATTCGGTGAATGATTTTATTATAGTTAATGGTATTAGTAAAAATTAAACGCTCGGTTTAAAAAGAAATACTAAACCAACATCAGGGCATTGTTAATATTTGATGTAACTTCTTAATGTTATTGAATTTGAATATGGAAAAAAAGAAAGAGGCAAATCGTAGCATTCTATTGCTGTTAGTAGCGTTCTATTTCAAAACTATGTGACATAATTTTGTATATTTATTTGTTTAAAATGTTTTTTATGTCATTAGACTTACTTTACTTTATATTTAGGAAGTGGGAAAAAATTATTAAAATTTTTAAATTATAAATATTAAGCGCAACGTGCTTGCTACAAATATATTCGTTTATCTAATATATATATATATATATATATATATATATATATATATATATATATATACATGTGTGTGTGTGTGTGTGTGTGTGTGTGTGCGTATATATATTTCTATGTGTGTGTGTTTATTAAGAGGGGATGACTTAATGTAGAAGATGAATACAAAATAAAATAATTAACTGAATAATTTGTGGTTATACACACACACACACACACACACACACACACACACACATATATATATATATATATATATATATAACCACAAATTATTCAGTTAATTATTTTATATTCTACATTAAGTCACCCCCTCTTAATAAACATACACACACACAGACATACACAGACACACACAGACACACACACACACACACACACACACACACATATATATATATATATATTGTAAATAATATGGGTGCTATATTTCTAGCCACATAAAACAATATCTTTGATAGAGAGTTATATTTGTTTAAAGATTGCATAGGTAAGAAACTGTCAGTAACCAGGTGTTGACTTCATGTCCATGCAACGTTAACACAAATATAAATGCTCTGTCAATCATATTGAGCACTATCTAGAAATATAGCATCCATATTATCGGCAATATATATATATATATATATATATATATATATATATATAATCAATGGTAATATTATGGTTTTACACACATGACTTGAAGTTTCATGGTAATCCAATCATCAGATGAGTTCAATGGTTGAGATCTTAAAAACCAGTCGTGAAATGGTTGAGATGTTAAAAATCAAATTTTTTAGCGTTTATATGAAGCGTTTTCACGCGATGGGAAATATAAAGCTAAAAATTGTTTTTTTAATTTTTTAAAATGTGGATTGTTTAATTAATTGTTAAATATAAACATATATATATATGCGCACGCGTGTGTTTGTGTATCTACAAATATAGCACCCATATTATCGGCAATAATATATATATATATATAATATATATATATATATATATATATATATATATATATGTGTGTGTGTGTGTGTGTGTGTGTGCGTAAAGTATCCAAAAGTAGTAGTAAGGGATGATTCTACATGGGATCTTCAAAATCTCACTGTATAATATTGCATGTTTTAGTAGGTGTAAATACAAGGATTTTGATATCCCAAGAGAGAGCTCAATGTATAATAATCTATATTTTAGATTAAATACAGAGCAATATTTACCTTTGAAAGTAAGGAAAAACTCAATAAAAAACTTCAGTCTCATCATGAGACTGAACTGGGGAGTTTTGGAAATTTCTTTAAATTTCTAAAAGCCTTTTAAGTTTTGGTCGAAATAAATTTATTACAGAATGACGGTTTATTGAGTTTTTCCTTTCTTTCAAAGGTATATATATATATATATATATATATATATATATATGCATGTGTGTGTTTATGTGTGTATACATTGAGGCCGTGTATGTTTCACTCGTTAATCAATGTGTAGTGAATATAAACATTTAATAAACTAATAACTGCAATTTTTTTTAATGAGATTTTAATTAATCTTAAAATGGAGGACCATATATTGAAATTTACTATTACTGCAATCAAAACCTATAAATAACTATGCAACATAATGTATACGTCAACCTATTCTTTCTTTATTTCCTGATCTCTCTCTCTCTCTCTCTCTATATATATATATATATATATATATATATATATATATAGGTAATTTTATTTTATGGAAATAATTTTCATTTATTTATATAATTCGATTAATCATGACAAGCAAATTCGTCGAATACCATGTGCGACGTGAGGAACACTGTACAGTGTTTCGACCTAATGTGGTCTCATCAGCAGTGTATACCTACGATCTTCCCCCGACAGAGATCAAACTGGGGAACCCAGAATGCAGAGTAGAGACTCTACCCCTAGGCCACCGGACACGCCACACATGAAACTCGCCAAATCTACTTTTCAATCATAAGTGCGCAACTACTATAACATGATGTGTCGTTTTAGCTGCATCGTTTCGTTACCTATATATATATATGAAGTGGACAAACAATCTGTTTCAGATGGCGACACCGACAATTTTTGGGAGATTATGTGCTTACTTTAAGTCACGTAATTTGAGAATTAATTAGGTATAATTAAATTAATTAGGCGTGCATATCGGTTAAAATGTAAGGCGTAAACAAATCGAGAAAAAGTCAATCTCTGTATGTACATTTCAGTCTATTAGGCCTAATCAGCAGAGTTTTAGACAGGACAGTGCTTTGTGCGTGATTCGAACCCTACCTGCCAGGCTGACATTACACTAGCTGGCTTTCTTAGATTTTCTCGTTTATTTTAAACTGATATATTACATCGCACTTTTTGGTTGACTTACAGCACGACAGTATATATATATATATATATATATATATATATATATATACCTTCCGGCGCTTTATGATGAAGGGTCACACCCAACAGAAGCGATTATCAATCCTTTTCCCAATCTTATTTGGCTGTGACCCCTACCCACCACGACCATTGCATACTGACTATCCATACCCCGCCACACACCTTCCTCGTTTAAAAGTAATGCTTATTTAAGTGAATGTGTTGGGTCTAAGCCATTGAAGTCGTTTACATAATCGGGTTATATAAATAGGGTCATTGTAGCTCAACCCATCTTTAATAAAACCCCGTGAAGGTTCAACTAAAGGAATTAGCAATCTGATTTCGACGTATTTACTTCATTACAACAAATTGTAAAAAAAAAAAAAAGGTTTTAAAACTTTAAAATTTAATTAAAATATTTAACAAATTAAATTACTGTGATTGTCTGATTACAAGGCGTCTGTTTTCCATATACGGTAGATATGGCTTAGGTAGTAAATAAGTTGATGCTGAAGCTAAGTCAAAGTAAAGTCGTCGGGGCGGCCTAAAGTCGGTATCAGCCAATTAGCGAGGGAGTCTATCCGTTTTTCACTAGCACTAGATCAAGAAGATTGTTTTTTGCGTCTGAGGTGGAGCGCCACATCGACCATCAACTCCTTACTTTACTGTACAGTTGTATCGTAGCGCCTTTTCTTTCACGGCACTAAATAGTATTATGTAACGTAGTGGGTTTTTTACTGCGTCTTCAAAGTGCACCAAAATGCATAATTATCGTATATAGGGGTTAGCAACACGCGTTCATTTACAAGCGCATTCTTCCACAACTTGGCTTGTTTACTATATCCAAATATCTAGCAGTTCTTCGTCGCTAGTGGCAGGTCAAGGGAGTATCACCTTACGCACGCCGCGTGCCTTTTCATTTATCGTCCAGCAAGAGGTATCAGGTTTCACGACCGTGGGTTTTTAGTCACGGTCAATTTGGCTTTCTCCACGGGTGTCTAGCGGTCGTCCCATTCACGATACTATCATAGTATCTTTCGTCGTGGTAAAGAAGACTGATAATGCTGTGTTTATTTTTCAGAAGTTTATTATAATAAAAACTTCACTGCAATTCTTGAGAGAGAGGGTCCCTAATAATCTCTGTCTTAACACGAGTTGTATTTTAACTGGATTCAACTTAGGGTTTAAATCCTTAATAAACTTCTCGGTGACAAACTTTTCTTAACAATAATAACAGGCCAGCGCTTTTGGTCATCAGCGACAACAGTTTGCCAAAATGCGCACGGCCTCGACTGACCCTCGATCACTGCCTCTCCGGCCGACTCCTCTAGCTGACTGACTCCAACTGACCGGCTCAGGTTTCTTATATAGTCCGTCAAAAGAATCTTCTGAAAAGTTCTTTTCTTGGACCATCTAGTTCGTTCTCGAAAGAATAGAATGTTCAATTCCTTCGAATCATTCTGGTCAAATAGAGTTCACGGCCTTTCAGATCAAATGACCATTGGTCGTCGAAAAGACTGGATTTTCCTTAAACGTAGAACCAGCGTCACCAAACTCTCATTTAAGTTTTTTATTTCAATTTCGGTGATTCTTCAAAGGCCACCCAAGGTATCAGAGGATCGGGAATACATTTTTGTTTTAAGGTTTCTCCGAGTCTGGCACAAGGCCACAAATATAGGTGCTGGGACGGCCATTATGTAACATAGTAGAATGAAATCGTCTGTTTTTCCAATAAGTAAGTAAGTCGTCGGAGTGGCCTAATGTCGGTATCAGCCAATCAGCGAGAGAGTCTATCCCCTTTTCACTAGCGCTAGACCAAGAAGATTGTTTTTGGCATCTGAGGTGGAGCGCCACATCTACCATCAGCTCCTTACTTTACCGCACAGACCCCTGTGCTACTCATACGCTGATTTGGCGAGAGTCGGTATCGAACTAGGAATCTTGTGGTTTCTAGCCGAACGCTCTACAGAGCTAAAATAATGAGAATTTTGTTTTTGTTTGCTTTATTTTGTTTTACGGCATATGTAACTCAGTGGGTCATTTAATGCCGACAAAGTTTTGAAAAAAATTCATTCTTAATGGAGACTCTGTTTTTTTATAAACATTTTTCTCTCCGACCGCCCGTCTAGCCTAAGTAAGGGTCCAAATTGCATGTCATAGACTGCTCAGCCACCAGGATTCCCTCCTTAAGCATCACTGGTCGCCACCCATGGCCAACAGGTGGTCCCATTGGGAGAGTCTTACCCCTCTGCAGAGGTGCAGTCGGTGTATTCTAACGCCCCAACGGAGAGGGCGGAAATAATGAGAATGAAATCGTCTGTTTTTCCTATAAATAAGTAAGTCGTCGGGGTGGCCTAAAGTTGGTATCAGCCACTCAGCGAGGGAGTCTATCCCTTTTTCACTAGCGCTAGACCAAGGAGATTGTTTTTTTGCATCTGAGGTGGAGCGCCACACCTACCATCAGCTCATGACTTTACCGCATAGATCCCTGTGCTACTCATACGCCTAGTTGGCGAGGACCGGTATCGAACTAGGAACCTTGTGCCTACTAACCGAACGCTCTACCGACTGAGCTAACCCGGCCATTTTAGCTCTATATAGAATGAAAACGGAATCGTCCACGACTTGAACGTAGGTCGCCTGGTCCATTTCTTACGACGATAACTGCATCGAAACGGGCGCCTCTTAATTCAGTTGCGTATATTAATCATATATAGGAGACACGTGGTGTAATGGACACGGCGAGACGAGTTCAAATCCTGGACGAGTTTGCTTGAATTTCGCATAGCCCAATTTCCCTCCAACTTATGGGTAAATAGTAGAGCAGACTGAGCTCTCTAGCCTTGGTTAGGCAACCAGTCTAGATGAATGAAACACTCTGATTTGAAAACTTCGCTGAAGAAACTGAACTTGTGTCACATCCGAGAGGTTGGTTAAATATGTATATTGATCACATAGATTATTCGAACTATTGGCCTCATCTTTATTGTTATCTGTACAATTTGAATAAAGTGTTGGGTTCAAAGTTCCATGATTGCTCCCGATTACGACAAGAAGGTTCCCGAGTTCGAGAAGAAATACCCGAAGAAGGTCGGTGGGGGGGGTCTTATCGACCGAAAGGTCGTGCAGATTGTTGAGATTTTTTTGCATGTAAGGTGTGTGCTAGATCCTCGCTCTTACTTATAGACTAGGCGAGATCATGTGATCTATTTCTTGGCCAATCACTGGCAGTACTCCGAGGCTGATACAATACTTAACCCACTCTACTGGACATAATTACTGCAGCATTCTTTGACGACGGACATAGTATTAAATCACTGGATTTTTACCAATACGTAGGATAGGACTTCTACGATTACCAAAGGATCACCAAAGGATTTCATAACATAGGACTTTCTTTAAGCCCTATTTCAACTGGCCAACGATGGCATTTAAAAACTTTATACAGATAACTATAAAGATGAGGACAATAGTCCGAATAATCCAAATGATACTAATTATCAAGCCTCATCTAAAAATTAAGAGAAATATTGAACATTGTTCAGTGAAAATGTATTACCCATGAATGACAACTGCAACATTTATCTCAGATGAGTTGTCTCCCCTTCCGCCCCCCCCCCCCGTCAGAATCGGTTGTAATGGATTCTGTCTCATTGTGACATCCAATGGCATTTGAGATGACTCTTGAGACCAACATTTCACTTGATATGCATCAGGCATCGATGGCACATGAACTCTGTTGCTTTGATTGGATTCATTCGATCTGGATTTTCTATAATTTTCTTGTGAACGAAAACATACTTCCTTGAGTTTATATATATATATATATTTGGGAGAATATGTGCTTAATTGAAGTCGAACCTAATTTTATGAAAGTTAATTCATTAATAATTAATTAGGCGGGATTTACCTATTTAAATGTAAGGTTAAACAAATCGAGAAAAATCAATCTCTGTATGTACATTTCGGCCTATTAGGCCGGGGCGGTCTTCGTATATATAGCTCTGCTGATGAGGCCTAATAGGCCGAAATGTACATACAGAGATTGATTTTTCTCGATTTGTTTAACCTTACATTTAAATAGTTAAATCCCGCCTAATTAATTATTAATGAATTAACTTTCAAAAAATTAGGTTCAACTTCAATTAAGCACATATTCTCCCAAATATTGTCGGCTGAAAATAGCCATATCACAAACATCATATATATATATATATGTAAAATGAAACTGGAAGTGAATCCGACGGTATGTTGAAAAAATAGATAAAGGAAAGAGACTATAGAATGTATAAAATAGGATATTTTAATCAATTTTACTTACACGTGTTTCGGTCAGGAGTTTATCCATGTGTACATTATTCAAACTATTATTATTTTTAAATAACCAAATGAAATGAAATAATAATAATAGGAAAAAACGTAGAAATGTTCCGCACACAAAGAAAAATTCGACTTTCATCAGAGTAAATCCTTATTTGAAATGAAATTCGTTGGAAAAAGCGGAGAATTTTTGAAATGTTCGAAAAAAGAACTTTTAAAAAAAATTCACGTTCAGACGCGGTCGAGAAAGACGGTTAATGACGTCATATCGCATGCAAACAGATTTTGACGCGGAGAGACGTTTTGTGGAATGCTAAATTTTCAAAGCATGAGGGATTTTATTTATTTATTATAAATATAAATTTATTTATTATATAAGTTCAATTTCTGGACGAATCTGTTTGCATTTTCCATAGCGCTAATACCCTTGAGAAAGGTATGAAACAACCAAATTACACAAATGCACAATCGTTTTGACCATATCTTTAAATTTAAAAATCGTTTTAACCATACCGTTAATTAAAAAAAACATTTCGCTACCCGAAGATTGCTCCACTTAAACAATCAAGTTTAAATAGCATGAAACCAATATGGTAGCAGATATATATATATATATATATATATGCTCTTATCCACACACACACACACACATACACACACACACACACACACACACATATATATATATATATATATATATATATACATATATATATATATATATATATAATATATATATATGAGGATAGGAGGATTAGAGTAAATCCGACAGCATGTGGTAAAGAATAGAGGGAAATTGTGGACAAAAGAACAACTCAAACAAGTAGACGTAGGAAATATATTTCGTCCTGCCTTGAGCAGAACTTCTTCAGTATTTTATTTGAACATTAGTGCATCATACATTTGTTTTTATAGAAGAGAAAGTGAACGGGTGAAGGGTGAGTTTGATGATGAAGTCAGGAAGATGGAGTATCGTTTGTGAGAGTTTGATTGGTCAGAAGAAATCTAGCATGGATACACAACACATACACACACACACACACACACACACACACGCATATATATATATATTTGTGTGTGTGCATATGGATGTGTGTGTGTGTGTTGTGTGTGTGTGTGTGCGTTTTGGGTTC
>CM042161.1:78156125-78183625 GCA_023376005.1 Doryteuthis pealeii | reverse complement strand
CGCGTGTATTTGATTTGAATGAGTCCCCGGAAAATTTGATGGGTCCCAACTAAAGTCTCTAAACCCCTTTCTAAATAAAAACATCAATATCATCATGGACCACTGTTAACTATGGAATCCTAATTAGAATACGTCACTCCTTCCTGAATAGAAGCATCAATATCATCATGGACCGCTGTATAAATAAATTGTAGATTTTTAAAAAAATTATGAACAACTAAAGCTGTCTAACTCCTACCTTGAACCCCATACAATGTAATTCATTTCCAAGAAAATGTATTTACAGTAAGCTGGAAATGGTTGGGAAAGAAAAAATACTTGGACGCCTAGATACAATTTTACAGCGTTCTTTTAGATTTTTATGCACCAGTGACGCAGGATGTGTACCTATCAGTATCTATGTTAGTGTATTGTACTTGGCTAGTTGGTTAGTTGGTTGGATTTTACGACATGTCAATACTTGGGTTATTTTATGCCGAAGTCGTTCTTGTTTTATTCATTCTTCATGGGTACTCATTTTTTTAAAACTCAATTTTTTAAACACGTTCTAAAACTCATGTTTTTCTATTTAACGTATAGATGGGATCCTAACAGGTACTACCATTCTGAGTCAGGATGGACCTGGGAGTAATGGTGATGAACAGGTATTCCACATTCCCGTAATCTCCAGAATCTCCCTTAATATCTTTGGACCTCCCCATTAGATGCAGTTTAACATCATACCTAGGACGCTAAGACCCTCAGCCACCGTCTTCTAGCACATGAACTCTGTTTTATCCGAGTTTACATAGAGGACAATGCCCCTTGTTGCTTTTTCGAGGATACGCAGCAGTGGTTCGGCTTGTGGAAGTGTATTTGTGAGAAGTGTTTGATCATCTGCATAGTCTGCATCTGTAATAGTGGAATATCACCTGCTTCTTGTCTTTAGCGTGAAACCTTTTATTTATTAGATCTAATAACGTTCGTAATTCGTCGTCTAGGAATTTTACGCTGAATCCAAAAGCCCTTTTCACTTTTTTAAATCAGATCAAATTTTTTAGATACAAGCTCTTATTGAAATGTATAGAACAGTATTAAAACTATCTATTTGTGATAAGTAGAGTCCACTGGCTTTTGAATAAGTGTTATTATTATATTATAACTTGTTGTGAAGTATTCAAGCACATCTTAAAAACCAGACCTGACTAAACACAATGAATGGTATTTTTTAATTCAGCATAAAATGGTTATATATTAGTCGGTAGACCTTTGGAAATTTAAAAAAAACATTTATTGAGCATTCTTATAGCAGTAACAGTTTCTTTGGGGAGAACAGTAGTAGTATTTGCTAAAAGATCCTGGTCACCCATTTCTTCATGTCGGCTTCTTTTCTTAGTTCCAGGTATTAAAGATACAATCACCAGACTATTGTGTTTTCCTTAACGATTCTATAATTCTAAGATTCCATCCTACTCTTTTTGCCAGTATTTAACTATGAAATATCAATTAGAAGCGTTAATTCCTTACTAAATATAATCTAATTAGAATCGTTCACCCCTTTTCGGATAGGAGTGTCATTATAATCATGGAACCGTAAACTATGAAATACTAAATATAATCGTTCACCTCTTCCTAAATAGAAGCTTCAATATCATCATGGACCGCGGTTAACTATGGAATGCTAACTATAATCCTTCACTCCTTCATGAATAGAAGCATCAATATACTCATGGTCCACAGTTAAATATGAAATGCTAATTAAAATCATTAACTCCTTCCTGAATAGAAGCATCAATATAATCATGAACCACAGTTAACTATGGAATCCTAATTATAGTCCTTCACCCCTTTCTGAATAGAAACATCAATATCATCATGGACTACTGTTAACTATGGAATCCTAATTAGAATCCTTAACCCTTCATGAATATAAATATCAATATCATCATAGACCGCTGTTAAGCTATTTATTATCTCTCACTCCTTCCTAAATAGAAGCATCAATATAATCATGGACCACTGTTAACTATGGAATCCTAATTATAGTCCTTCACTCCTTCCTGAATAGAAGCATCAATATCATCATGGACCACTGTTAACTATGGAATCCTAATTAGAATACATCACTCCTTCCTGAATAGAAGCATCAATATCATCATGAACCGCTGTTAACTATGAATCCTAATTATAGTCCTTCACTCCTTCCTGAATAGAAGCATCAATATCATCATGAACCGCTGTTAACTATGGAATCCTAATTATAGTCCTTCACTCCTTCCTGAATATCAATATCGCCATGGACCACTATTGACTATCGAATCTAATTATAATCTTTCAACCTTTCCTAAATAGAAGTATCAATATCGTCGGTCACTGTTAACTATGGAACTCTAATTAGAGTCCTTCACTCCTTCCTAAATAGAAGCCTGAATATAATCATGGACCACTTTTAACATTGAAATACTAATTAGAATCATTCACTCCTTCGTGAATAGAAGCATCAATATTATCATGGACCACCATTATCTATGAAATAATAATTAGAATCCTTCACTTTTCCTGAATAGAAGCATAAACATAATCATGGACCACTATTAACTAAGCTATTTATAATCCCTCACTCCTTCCTAAATAGAAGCATCAGTATCATTGTGGACCACTGTTAACTTTGAAATACTAATTAGAATCCTTCACTCCTTCCTGAATAGAAGCATCAATATAATCATGGACCACTCTTAACTATGGAATCCTAATTAGAATCCTTCACTCCTTCATGAATATAAGTATCAATATCATCATGGACCGCTGTTGAGCTATTTATTATCCCTCACTCCTTCCTAAATAGAAGCATCAATATCATGGTGGACCACTCTTAACTATGGAATCCTAATTAGAATCCTTCAGTCCTTCATGAATATAAGTATTAATATCATCATGAACCGCTGTTAAGCTATTTATTATCCCTCACTCCTTCCTAAACAGAAGCATCAATATCATGGTGGACCACTGTTAACTATTGAATCCTAATTAGAATCCTTCAGTCCTTCATGAATATAAGTATCAATATAATCAGGGACCGCTGTTAAGCTATTTATTATCCCTCACTCCTTCCTAAATAGAAGCATCAATATCATCGTGTACCACTGTTAACTATTGAATCCTAATTAGAATCCTTCCTAAATAGCGTCATTTCATTTTTGGACCACCATTAACTATGCAATCCTTATAAGAATCCTTCACTGATTCTTGAATAGAAGTAACAATATCACCATGGACCACTGTTACAACGGTACCCCCAACTGATTCCTCGGTCGTCTACTGACTAAATAAACCTTTTTTTCGTTTGAAAGTGAACTATCTACTTTTTGTTCCACGTGTCTGTCTTTAGTTTAAATCGTTTTATAAGATTATCGGATTAACACGTTATGCTGATAGAATTAGGAGATAATCCGATTTTTATTAAATAGCGAGTTAGTTAGTGGAAACTCAATAACTGTTCTTGTTGTCTTTGTGTAAATCAGAAAAGCAATGAACTTGTATACAATCATAATGTGTGCGTGTGCGTGTGTGGTATCTTGAACGATATGTATGTGTGCAGTACACGGTCGTTTGGTAAGCATCACCCTCAACAATATGTATAAGTTTATAGAAAGCGTTTAGTTGCAGTTGAGAACTTAGTATATGTAGTAAGTACAAGCAACAGTTTTGTGCCCTTGACAATGAAATCTCGTATTAAATCAAATAAAATGTTACATATTGATGGGCGTACCGTCGGTTTTGAACGGGTAGTGTGGAAAAAGATTTGAATTCAGGTGTTGTTGAATTCAAATCTAGACTGTTATATTTGTTTAAATGTGTCATCCTCATGTTATGTATTGATGGGTATACTGTCGGTTTGGGACGGGTAGTGTAGAAAATAGTTTTGAATTCAAATCGAAACGATATTATTTGATTTCAGACCTAGACCGTTATAGGTTTGACTGATGGGTAATAACCTTAGCTCTGACATCCTCTTCCGTTTGCGTGGAACCGTGAGAAGGACTGTTAGAACTATTCAGTTCAAGCTAGGCAGTTGCATGATGAAACGAGTTGGCTCGGCTCCAACAGGTAGTTAAGTTCCGGTGATTAAGAAGATTGAATAAAAATGGGATTCACTGAAGAAATGTTTTGTGTTGTTTATCAAAAGCTAACCAACAACACAGAGCACCTTAAGAGCATTTTAGAAGGAAGGGACCGGAGAAAAAGCCAAGAACTCAGAACCAGACGGATAGCAGAACTACTCCGACGATATATACCAGACTAAATAATGAGGAAGTTCGAAGAACTACTCCGATAAATAAATACCAGCCAAGCTAAAGATAAAGGATAAGCTACACACTCTCAAATAAGAGTAGATATAGAAGTAGAAGATTAAATATGAGAGACATAACCACGGGTGCCTCTCATAATATATATATATATATATATATTATATATATATATATATATATATATATATATATCTTAGAAAGGAAGGAAAAACTCAACACCGTAATTCCATAATGAATTTATTTCGACCAAAATTGGGGCCTATATAAATCTAAGTTGATTTAATATAGCTCCACAAACTCCAGTCTCATCAGATGGAAGATCAGGACTGGATTTTGGGTAGCTATATTAAATCAACTTAGATTTTTATAGGTCCCAATTTTGGTCGAAATAAATTTATTATGGAATTACGGTGTTGAGTTTTTCCTTCCTTTCAAACATAAATATTGCTCTGTATATAATCTAAAAAGTTTATTATACATTGAGCTCTCTTCAGTAATTTAAAGATTCACTGTATTTATACATACTGGATCATACAATAATAAATAAGTGTATCTCAGAAATCACATATAGAATCATCCCTCACTACCAAGTTTTGGATACCTCTCATCTATCTATCTATCTATCTATCTATCTATTTATATATATATATATATATATATATATATATATATATATATATATATATATATATATATCGCAGTTACCATTAAATCTACCAACCAAATAAGTATACAGTCTCAATTACTTCTGGATTTTTTCACTAAAACCGATTAAAAAGTGCTCAATTTAAAGATCCAAATAGAATGGTTTAAAAACTACCGACTTAAGTTTCTCGCAGTAGCGCAAATCTTCAGGGTATTTTCTTCCTACCATCATTATGTATTTTATAGCTGGGTAGTGCCCATTTTCAATACAGATAGCGTGGTACACACCCACCTTCACTCCCTATGTAACACCGGAACTTGCTAGGATGAGCTAACAACTAGGCTCATTGAGAGTGTACCCCTCTGTAGAGGTGCAGTCGGAATTTTCTACTGTCCCAGCCGACAGGGTGGTTAGATCTTCGTAAATACGACCTTATCAATAAGGTCCGACAGACCGTTGTTACTGTGTGGAATTCAAACCTCCTTGGGTACTCTCCTACGGTAGCCTTGTGCCAGACTAGGCTATATATAGTGTTTACTTCTGACCGAGGAGTAGTAAATATTGATGCTGCTCTATTGATTTTAAAGGGGAGCACGCATCAGCTGACTCGCGTTTTCGCGTGCACGTGGTGGAGGAGGCGGGCGGGAGGGAGGAGAGTGGGTATGGCGTTGCCGGCATTCACGTGCACCGACATCAGCTGACTTTGCCCGTTTGCGTACGTGGTCGCTTTTTGCGTTGATTGCGCAAGGCCTTTTGCGCACAAGGTGCGTCTTTCACGCACTGATGGCTTGCCTGTCACTTGTCGCACACTTTGTTTCTATCTACACAGAATGATCAGCTGTAGTTGCCCGGATGTGCATCAGCCCGGTCTCAGTCTCTGACTTTCACTCTCTCTCTCTCCCCCCTCTCTCTCTCTCTCCCCTCCCCCTCTCTCTCTCGTTGTACATACACGCACACACACATACTGCACTTTGGTGGTATTTCAAAATAAACAGAATGATCAGCTGTAGGTGCCCGGATGTGCATCAAACCGGTCTCTGTCTGTCTGTCTGTCTCTCTCGCTATGAATTGGCTTATGCACTGACACAACTGCAACTAGGTATATTCCTAGTGAATGAAGTCTTTCCCAGTCTCTCGCTCTATCCCCCCCCCGCTCTCTGTACATACACAGACACACACATACTGTACTTTTGTGTTATTTCAAAATTTAGTGCAGTGAGCACTGCAATTATTTTATTGTATTTTTATCTAACTTTCAGTTTGTATGCGATGGTGAATTTACGATATATAATATATATATATATATATATATTATGGTGAATTATCATATATATATATATATATATATATATAATATATATATATATACACCACGGGATATCTTTTGTTGATATTCTTTAAAAAATATGGCCTTCTCTACCATCTGCGCCCTGATATACAAAATAACAAAACAAAAACAAAAAAAACAAAACAAAAAAAACATGTAAACTTGAACGTCTACACTTAAAGATATGTACCAACCCCCATGAGCAGGATGCGAAAATTTCTAAAGCGGAGTTTAACAAGTTTGAATTCAAAGTTTTCATTCTCCTAGACTGGTTGCCTAACCAAGGTCCAAGAACCCAGTCTGCGTTACTATTTACCCATACCGGAGGGATAGTTGAATAGTTGGATCCAGACCTTTCCCAAGGGTAATCTAATATAATATGTAAATAAAAAACAGGCATTAATTAATATTTGAATAAACTTCACAAAAAATAGTTACTTGATTAAAATATGTACAAAATAATAAAAAAGAAGGCTCACTTCAATAATAATTATAACAATAATAATAATAATAATAATAATAATAATAATAATCTGAAATAAAGAAACGTAAATATAAATAATATTAATTACAAAAGAAAAGAATTTAATCTAAATTTGAAAGGACGATTCTTGCGGCTCCTGGAAGGATGCTCGCACACCCAGGGGTTGCGAGCGCCCCTGGTTGGGAACCCCTCTTCTAGAAAGTCTTCTATGAGGAGAAAACATGAAAATATCTCTGCAAAAAATCCCTAAAGTTATCTGAAACAAGGAGTCTTCTTCAACATTTATTATGAAAGTGTTTTTAACATTCAATAATCTAAGATGAATTTAAGAGGAAGACTCTGTTGCTTCAAGAGATGGATGCGGGGGTAGGAGGAGAGGGGTGAATCGATTAAGATTGAGAAAACTATTGATGAATTCAGTCACCCTGGCGCAGAAGAAAGTGGCGGCAACAAAGCACCGGCACATCAACATCTTCAGGTTTGGTTTTGGTTAGGTTGTTTTGTTTTACGGCATATCAACCTCAGTGGGTCATTTAATACCGACAAAGTTTTGAAATAAACTCATTCTTAATAGATAATCAGTTTTGTTTATAAACAGGTTTTACTACTTAACCCATAGATGGGACCCTAACAGGTACTACTTCTCCGGGTCAGAGTGGTCCAGGGTGATGCTCCACATTCCCCAGACCTCCATAACTGGAACCTCACCATCAGATAGAGTTTAACGTCATTCCCAGGAAATGTAGACCCTCAGCCACCGCCTTCTAGCACCCATATGATAAAAAGGGTTGGGGCTTGCTATAGGGTTGGGGCAATCATATAAACATTTTCAGGGACAGCCTTCACATGCGACATTTGTGGTCGAGAATGTTTGTCGAACATTAGACTTCACAGTCACAAGAGGCGCTGGCACAAGAACTATATAGTCTTCCGAGACTGCAATGCCGATCAATCTAAGATGAATTCAAGGGGAAGACTCTGTTGCGTCAAGAGATGGAAGCGGGGGTAGGAGGAGGGGAGGGAATCGATTAAGATTGAGAAAACTATCGATGAATTCCTTCAGAAATACGAAAAAGACTGAGATAAATAAATCGATGAAGTCAATTTGATTAATTGATACATTGGAATACAGAAAACAGATAGATTGATATATTGGTAAATAGGAAGAGACTGATATAGATAGATGGATAGATATGAACTGACTGAAATATATATATATATATAATATATATATATTTTTTGGGGGGAGAATATGTGCTTAATTGGAGTCGTACCTAATTTTGAAAATTAATTAATTAATAATTAATTAGGCGGGAATGCTTATTTAAATGTATGGCTAAACAAATCGAGAAAAATCAATTTCTGTTTAGCAATACATATTTCTGTTTAGCCATACATTTAAATAGGCATTCCCGCCTAATTAATTATTAATTAATTAATTTTCAAAATTAGGTACGACTCCAATTAAGCACATATTCTCCCAAAAATTGACGGCAAAAAGCCATATCCAAACACACCGTGTTTACAACTTATCATATATATATATATATATATATATATATATATATATATATATATATTAACCAATGTTTAGGGAACATTGGATAGCAACCATAATCTCCTTACTTTGATGGCCGGCGCAGATCATCATGATACAAGTTATTCTCTTCCATGATTCATGTGGGTTCCAGTCACCCATTCTATCTGTCATCACGTATATGAATGAAGAAGTGTTCAAACTTTTCAATGATGCGTAGTGCGCGCCAATACCTCCAACCTACGGAGAAAAATAACCAAATATAAGTATGTCAAATTTATCCCGAACACCCTGTATATATATATATATATATATATATATATATATATATATATGCAAGTTTGAATAAGGTACACCCAGTCAACGGACTTTGGTAACTCGTGTATATATATATATATATATATATATATATATATATACCAACCTCTCCGCACGAGCAGGATGTGACACAAAGTCAATTTCTAAAGTGGAATTTAACAGGTTTGAATTCAGAGTTTTCCTTCTCCTAGACTGGTTACCTAGCTATGGTTAAAGAACCCAGTCTTTCCTGCTATTTCCCCACAGCTGGAGGGAGAATTAGATTCATACCTTTCCCAAGGTTATTAGCGCCATGTGAAATGCAAACAGCTTTGTCCAGGAATTGAACTCGGGTTTCCTATGATTCTAACCATTAGATCACGCGTCTCCTGAAATAGATATAGTTATTTACTAAACTTGACTTAGTTGTGGCACAAAACCGGATGTATGAGGAACCCAGTGAGACCCGAACTCCCTGATAATAGTCTAGCTGTCTAACTTGCTAACCATGACATCAAGTATAGCACCTCTGAACTGACTGAATTGATAGAAATATATATGGGGATTGTTCTGTTTTACGGCATATCAACCCATTTCGGTTAATTCAATACCGAATCAATTCATTTTTATGAACATACGACTTCAGTATTGCTTACAGTACCAACAGTTGCTTAAGTGGTCATCCAATTAAGCAACGGTGGGTATTGCAAGTATAAAACAGGTTCATTACTGCATAACATCGGTAATTTAGCGGAATCCGGTACATTCAGTATGACTTGAACGTCACAGAAAAATAGGTAGGTAGGAAGATATATAGAGAGTTATATATATATATATATCTTGTTTGAATAAGAGAATTCGTCTAGTGTCGAACTTAGAATATGTCTTCTTTTTTTCAAAAACTGTTACAATAAGAGATACATGATTCGGTGACCGAGATAAGTGGTCATTTTTTAAACTACCACATTACTTTTTTTCAACATCAAGGTTTTCGTTTTGAATTCATATGACTTTCGTCTCCGCTCTTGATAAGCTCTGAAGATGATTTTTATAAAATCGAAATATTGTTCAATGTTAGCTATGAATATTATATAAAATGTTTTCACTTTAACAGCATATTGTGTTGTTTTCATATCCTTCTATCTATCTATCTATCTATCTATATATATATATATATATATATATATATTTGGGAGATGGTCGGCCTTCGCCATTTCAAACACATTGTTTGTTCACTTCATATCTCTCTCTCTCTCTGTCTCTCTCTCTCTCTCTCTCTCTCTCTCTCTCTCTCTCTATATATATATATATATATATATATATATATATATAGTTATTTATTAAGCTTAGCATAGATGTAGCACAAGGCCAAAAGTATGGGGCACCCAGTGAGATTCGAATTCATTAACAATGGTCTGCGAATCCTACTTGCTATGACACCACGTGAGGTGCCCTATATATAAATATGTGTGTGTGTTTGTGTGTGTGTGCGTGTGTTCGAGGGCTAAAAAAGCGATAGAAATAGTGATGAAGAAAGAAGCAGATCGATAAGCAAAGAATGAGATCGATAAATATCAGCAAATGATCATCAATCGATTGTTTGATTGATGATCAGGAAGCGAAAAAATGCGTTTCATCCACACACACACACACACGCACACGCACACGCACGCACGTATATTTTCTGACAGAGAAAAATGCCTTTGTATTGAAAAATGCCCGTGCGTGGGGGGAAGTAGGGTTGGCTGTGCGCATGCGTGTAAGATTGGTGTGCGTGTTTGTGTTCGTGTGTCTATGTACGCATATGTGTGTGCGTGTGTGTGTGTCTAAAATTGGTGTGCGTGTTTGTGTTTGTGTGCCTGTGTACGCGCGTTCGCGTGTGTCTAAAATTGGCGTGCGTGTTTGTGTTCGTATGCCTGTGTACGCGTATGTGTGTGTATGTGTGTGTGTTGTGTGTGTCTAAAATTGGCGTGCGTGTTTGTGCTCGTGTGCCTGTTATGTGTGCGTATGTATGTGTGTGTATGTAAGATGTGTGCGTGTGTGCATAAGATTGGTGTGCGTGTTTGTGTTCCTATGCCTGTTATGTGTGCGTATGTGTGTGTGTACGTGTGTGTGTGTGTGTGTGTGTGTGTGTGTGAGAGAGAGAGAGAGAGAGAGAGAGAGAGAGAGAGAGAGAGAGAGAGAGAGTAAGACTGGTGTGCGTGTTTGTCTGCATGCGTGCGAGCGTGTGTGTGTGTGTGCGTGTGTGTGTGTGTGTGTGTGTGTGTGTGTGTGTGTGTGTGTGTGTGTGTGTGTGTGCTGTCAGCTGCTTCGCTTTATTGAATTTGACTTTGAAAAACAAAACAAAACAAAAAAAAAGAACAAAACAAGAAAACAAGGAATCCATATCACGTGCAACAGATTCGAACGCGCAACCTCGCAAACACAGACACGACAACAATAGAGAGAGAGAGAGAGAGAGAGAGAGAGAGAGAGAGTGAGAGGAGGAGGCGGGCTGCTGCAATCCTCTCGACGTTTACACGGAACGCGTAGGCAGAAGACGTCGGCGGATGCTGGAGGTAGTCGGCGGTGTGTGGCGTTGGGGGTTGGTAGAAGGCGTGCACGCTGCACGCGGCACGTGTGTGCGGTAGGGAACCACCACCAGTAGAACTGAGAATGCAGTTGCGCACACATGGCAGGCACGAGACGAACACGACCGGTCTTTGCCGACAGTTTGAGTGGGCGGTAGAGGGTGGAGGTGGGGGGTAGGAGACCAAGAATTGGTTGGGGGGTGGGGCTGGGGGTCTGAGTTCGTGGAAAATCTTGGCAGGCGCGTTCTCTCACATAGTTTCACTTTATTTTTCTCTTCCTTCTCGAATAAAAACAAAAAGAAAAGAAAAGAAAAGAAATACAGATATGCAGATGAACACAAACACTTTGCATGGTCTGGCACAAGGTCAGGAGTATTGGGCACCCAGTGAGAATCGAACTCACTAACGATAGTAAAGCTGGCTTGCTAACTCTCTTCCCCGCGTAAAGTCCGTATATCAGAAGTAAAAAATTATGTTTGGCTTAATTTTCTAGAAGGTAAGGAGTATGGGGCACTCAGTGAGAATCGAACTCACTAAAATGATCGGGCATCCAAGGTTGTTAACCATTACATCCCGAAAGTAGCTCTTTGCCATCTGCGGGATTATATATATATATATATATATATATATATATATATATATATAGGGTGTTTGGGATACATTTGAGTTTCATAAGGAAAAAGAAAAAGTGCTTGCTAACTACAAAATTTAATTGATTGTAAAGAAAGTCAACAGGCGCGGAAATTACACTACTGTCAACAAGTTTCACTCAAAATAACCGCCATTATCGTCGATCACAGCCTCAATCCTGCTCCGGAACCTAAAGCAAACTGATGTTCCAGTTTCCCTGGGAAGGGTCTCAAAAACTACTTCAATTCTGTCGATTAACTGGACTTTTGTAGTACTGGCATGGTGATTGGTGTCTTTTTCAACAGCACCACATACACAATCCATGGGGTTAAGATCTGGGGAGTTCGGAGGCCAAATATTGGGACTGGTGTAGTCATAAAAATTCGCCGACAACCATTTTTAACTTTTCCCAGAGGTGTGACAGGGGGCCGAATCATGCTGCCATACATATGGCCTACCAGTGGCTACCCTTGTTATCCAGAGCTTGACTACAGTGTTTAGCAACTCCACGTAGGCATCTGAATTCAACCTGATACCCTCTCTGAAAAATGTGGAGGCATCGCATTACCCTCAGAGAACACATCCGAAAACCACCACAGTTTGGGGAGATTTAGTCTGCATGACACAAGGAGTGTCCTTTGGACTGTATGCAAGCCATCTGTTATTCTGTGTGTTGTGATTTTGATCTTAGCAAAAGTTTTTCTCATCGGAAAAGAACCAGCAGTGGTTCAGCAGGATATTTCACTTTGCTCAGAAGATTATTCACCTTTGTCAGATGATTTTCACGGGCCTTTTCTGGGAGCAGTTGACCTCTGCGACGCTTGTATGATTAGTAGCGAAGGTCTTCATTGAGTGCAAGCTTCATGGTAGAGGCTGAAATGTTCAATTCCCGTGACAAAGCCCGAATTCCAATGCTAGCGTCCTACAACACCCTTTTCTGCAGATTTTCGAGGAATTCTACTGTACGAACGCAATCAGATCGTCTGTTATGTTGCTTTCTTCTAGACCACGCCTCGTAGTCTCCATTGCAATTCTCCAGTTCATGCCTGACTGTTTTACAGCATTCAGGGAGCATTGGGCAGCAACCATAATCTCCTTATTTTGATAGCCGGCGCAGATCATTATAATACAAGTTATTCTCAGGTGGTTTCCAGTCATCCATTCTGTCATATATATGTATATGAATGAAGAAATGGTCTAAGCTTTTAAATGATGTGTAGTATGCGTCAATACTACGGAGAAAAATAACCATATATAGGTGGAAATTTCAAATTTATCCCGAACACCCTGTATATATATATATATATATATGGTTTGCAATATCTATAAATAAAGCGTGTTCAATATCGGTGATAGAGCATAATTTGAATACCGTAGACCAACATCTTGGTCTGATAATCACATACGCTAGTTACCAAAGTCCGTTGACTGGGTGTACCTTATTCAAAATTGCATATATATATATATATGTGTGTGTGTGTATGTGTGTGTGTGTGTGTAGAATTAAACAAAAGACAAATCTATAAATAAAGCGTGCTCAATATCGGTGATAGAGCATAATTTAACAGAGCATGTTTAACAATTTTATATTTGATCTTTTTGAGTTTTCTGACCAACTTTTTAATATTTGGGTGGAATTCGTTGATAAATCCACCAAAGTTCAGGTCCCGAGTACTTTCGGCACTTCGAAGTGCCATCATCAGTGGTGATGTGTTCCTGTTTTTACAAAATTATATTAATGTGGAGGCTGTAAGGAGAAGAATTGATGAGAAAGGTGTTATAGGCATTTTAAAATGTGTGTACTGCATTGGAAATTAATTTTGTTTAAGGATGGTTTGTATTGTTTTATGTATAAAGCTTCTAGTATTTGGAGTTTTTGTTTATTTTTTTCTTTGTGCAGAATGTGTGTATTTTCTGTTAGAATATTTCGGTAATTAGAGTGGGGACATGAATGTAATTGTAGGTGTTGTGAAATGGAGCTATTATCTGTTAAATAGAGGTTTAGACGACGTGACAATATGGTTGAGGTGAATCCAATGTATGTATTTTCATTTTCTGGGAGATGTGTCCTTTGTTTAATTCTACATGTATAAATGAAAAAATACTGCCCAAATACACACAGATGCACATACACACACACACAAACACACACACACACATATATATATATCTATATCTATCTATATATATATATATATACCAACCTCTCCGCACCAGCAGGATGCGACACAAATCAATTTCTGAAGTTCAGGTTTGAATTATTATTTACCCATAGCTGGAGGGAGAATATATGGATTCATACCTTTCCCAAGGGTATTAGCGCTATGTGAAATGCAAACAGCCTCGTCCAGGATTTGAACTTGGGTCGACGAGTCCATTTCCTACGACTCTAACCATTACACCATGCACCTCCTTATATATATATATATATATATATATATATATATATATATCATAACACAACAAAGTCGCCAGGATCATCCTCAGTATTCTAGCTAATTTTTAGATGTACTGTTGTCTGGATGGTTTCAAGACTTCCTCAGATCTTGAGTTCAAACGTTGGGATGGGCCTGTAGAATAAACCAACTGCACCTCTGCATAGTGGTACCCCTTCCCCATGGGGACACCTGTTGGCCATGAATTGCGACCCGTGATGCTTAAGGACGGAATCCTGATTGCTGAGCAGTTTAAGACATGCAACACTCCATTTGTTCTTACATAGGCTTGACGGAAATCAAACCATAAGATAAGAAAGATTATAAATGAGAAATAAGTTGCGTATTACTCAATATTCTTTTTCTTGTTGAAAATATAAAAAAATGGTGGACCGTGAATTCAGTAGCGTAATTTTTCCTCATAGTCTACCGGACAGATGTTAGTGGAATATAAAATGAAGTTCAATGTACCGTATTTGACGTAACTTTTTCCCCACTTGTTGTCGACTCGACTGTATGTGTTCTTGGCCCTGTACCCGCCGAATCTGCTGTGTCAGTCTTTCAAAGTCGGGTTTTAATACATTTTCGGCTTGCGGATCGGATCAACTTTAACTTATTTTATTTTTAACCACGAATCTGACTTGCTGAAATGGGGGTGCGTCTTATATGCCCGTGCATCTTATATGCCGTCAAATATGGTATATATTTGAAGTTCTGAACTGAGATTAATACTTTCAATAAAAATGAAACTCTCAGGAAAACGTAATCTAATACGTTAATTTATCTATATATTTATAAAAAATAATGGTCAATTATTTGATGTTGTATAGATTAAAAGTTGTTGCGTCATGATTCAGTAATACACTTTTTTTTACCTCAGTGTTGTTTTAAGGGATTATAAACTTATCAAGTCCTATACTGAAATAAACTGAAAATTACAATTCCCTGGTAATTTTGCCGAGTATTTAACGATATTTCAATTTAACAACAACAACAACAACAACAACAATAATAATAATAATAATAATAATAATAATAATAATAATAATAATAATAATTGATAAGACCCAACAAAATAGTAAATGTAGACTTTGCGGTAATAGAGATGAGACTGTAAACCATATACTCTGCAAATGTAGCAAACTAGCACAACGAGAATACAAAACTAGACACGATTGGGTTGGGAAGATGATCCACTGGGAATTATGCAAAAAATTTAATTTTGACCATACAACAAAATGGTATATGCATAAACCAGAATCTGTTCTTGAGAACGAAACGCATGAAAATTCTCTGAGACTTTGAAATAAAAACGGATCACCTTATCCCAGCAAGAAGACCAAACCTAGTGTTGATAAACAAAAAAGATAGAACTTGTCAACTGGTGGATTTTGCAGTGCCAGCAGATCACAGGGTAAAGCTAAAGGAAAATGAAAAAATGGACAAATATCTGGACCTTGTCAAAGAACTAAAAAAGTTATGGAATATGAAAGTGAAAGTTATACCAATTGTAGTGCACTTGGAACGGTCCCAAAAGGATTAGAAAAGGGTTTGGAAAGTTTGGAAATCAGAGGAAGGATTGAAACCATTCAGAACACTGCACTGCTGCAATCTGCCAGAATACTCAGAAGAGTCCTGGAGACCTGAGGAGACTTACTGTCACTCAGACTCCAGTGAAAGACCATCAGCTAACACTGGTGTGAAAACTCAAAAGGAGTAATAATAATAATAATAATAATAATAATAATAATAATAATAAAACCTAAAACCTTTTTCAGTTCTGAGATAAAAATTTCTTGCACAATTCCCAGTGGATGATCTTTCACAACAAGTAATGTAGGTTCTTGCATTCCTTTTGTGCTAGTTTGCTGCATTTGCTTATTATGTTATTAACTGTTTCATCTCTATCAGCGCATAATCTACACTTGCTATTTTATTATTGATTTGAAATTATTAGTCCTTATAGCAATATTTTGTGCTGTTATTTATAGAGATTCAGTTTCTCTTTTTAGGTTTCCCCTTCGTAGCCACCACCCTGTTGGCTGGGGCAGTAGAATATGCCAACTGCACCTCTGTAGAAGGGTAATATCCCTCCTAATGGAATCATCTGTTGACATTTGGTGGCGACCCGTGGTGACCCGTGATGGGTGGCGACCCCTGATGCTGGTGGCTAAGCAGTCCATGGCAGCCAACACTCTACTTTGATCCTTACTTAGGCTAGACAGGCGGTCGGTGAGGCCCTCACCGATTAATCGACTCGTCACATCAAGCCCTAGCACCTCTAAATTTGTCTCGATTCTATTGCCCTTATGGCAACCCCACTCTTTTTATCATACATGTGCTAGAAGGCGGTGGCTGGGGATCGTAGTATCTTGGACATAACATTAAACACTATTTGATGGCGAAGTTCAAATTCTGGAACTTTTGAGAGTGTGGAGTGCCCCTTCATCACAATTACTCCCAGGTCCACACTGACTCGGAATGATAGTTCTTATTAGAGTCCCATTTAATAGAAAAACGAGTTTAAAATGTGTTTTAACAAATTTAGTTAAAAAAAATAGAGTACCCATCAAAAATGAATAAAACAAAACGTCTTCGGCAAAAAATAACTCAACAAGGGTTGACATGCCATAAACTCCAACCAACCAGCCAACAAACAAACCAACAAACAAACTGCAGGTCAGAGAACTTTACAGTGGAGATCCCTTGTGCCATAAAGTTTGATCCATGTTTTGTAGTATCCAATAACCCTTTTCCGTTGGTCCGTGTATCTTGAATCCTATGATCCTTGTATTCCTCAGTGTTAAGCAGAATCCTTGGTTGTTGGTCCGTTCGTCCGTGTAAAGCACGAACAACTGAACGCCTTTCCATGAAAGCCTTTAAATAGTTAACCAACCACGTATTAAATCGTGTTGATTGGCCGATTGAATCCACACGGCCACGAAGAGTCTATAAGTTTAAGTTGTGACCTCCAGCACACCTTATATAGCAAAATATTCCAACAGTCATTGCTAGGATATAGGAATGAAATTCTGCATCGACAAGTGTGCCATGCTCGTGAAGAAAAAAATAAATAGCAGAAAGTATAAAACTAGAGAATAATGAAAAAATATGAACATTACAAAAAATATGGACATTACAAAAAAAAATGAAAATTACAAATACTCGGGAATATAGGAAGCGGACACCAACAAACAAACAGAAAACCGAAAACATCTTAAAAACAAGCTCTGCAGCAGAAATCTTGTCAATAAATACTTGGACTGTCATCGTTGTGAGATACACTGGACCATTCTTAAGATGCAGAAGAGAAGGAACGTCGGCAGATGGACTAAAGGACAAGGAAACGCATGACAATACACAAAGCATTACGTTCTAGAGACAACATAGACAGACTATATGTGTCAAGAAAACAAGTAGGAAAATGTCTCACCAACATTGAAAATTGTGTGGATTCAACAATTCGAGCACTCGGAGTATACACCAAATAGAGGAAAGAAAAACTAATTGCAGCAACCAGAAAAAACAATTGCAACATATGGACAAGCAGAAATACAATAAAAACTAGAAAACAGAAACGGGAAAAAACAACTATTTGGATACTTCAAGCGACAAACTGGAGAGATTGCACATGAGAAAACCTGGACTTGACTAAAAGGGAGAAACCGAACGAGCGAAACTGAATTTCTCATAATTGCATTGCCCTAAGAATAAACTATTCTAAAATATATGATAATCTTGATTTAACTCTTTCCCGCTCTTTTTGTCTTTCTTTCCTTCTTTTCATCTTTTCATTATATTTGATTAAACTTATTAGCGTTATCGCTTCCTTGCTCTCACTCCTCATTATATATTTCTCCTACTCTCTCTTTCTTCTCTTTCTTTCTTTCTTTCTTCCCTTTTTATTATATTTTTTCTGTGTAGCATGTCCTTTTTTCCTTTTTTTATAATAAAAACGGAATCGTCCATTATTTAGCTGAAGTGACGACACCCATAAGAAATAAGAATTTTGGCGGATAAGCCACACCAAATAATCAGGATCTACATTTTTCCATTTCATTTTAGACGATTTAAATGGTCTCATTTTTAATCAGAAGGTATTGCAAGATGATAACGGTCGGAAGATTAAGGAACAAGAGTATTAATATATAGATAATAGTTCCAGCAGATCACAGGGTGAAGATGAAAGAAAATGAAAAGATAGACAAATATCTGAGCCTTGTTAGTGAATTGAAAAAGCCGTGGAATATGAGGGTGAAAGTGGTGCCAATTGTAGTTGGTGCACTTGGAACGGCCTCCAAAAGATTAGAAAAGAGACACGAGAAACTGGAAATCAGAGGAAGAATTAAGACCAGTCACTCAACCTTCAGTGAAAGACTATCAGCTAAAGCTGGGGTGAAAAACTCACAAGGAGTGATATCTATTAATAATGGAGATTGTCTGTATTTCTGTGTGTAACAAAAACTACGTCATAGCTCTACGTCACAGTTTACGTCACAATATTCTTATGCTATATACACCCAAAATTTGAGTAAGCAATTTTAAAAATTATTTTTTAAATCTCGTCCCCCCTTTTTTTTTACAGTAACAAGAAGTTAACTAAAAAGTTTACAAATAAATAAATACCTACGATTTTGTGTAAAATTGATGTGGAAAATATTCAAAATAATTGTTTGATTATTACATGCACGCAATATTTTATTTGAGAGGGACGGGGCTCAGTTTTCATTTCAAATTGTTTTATTTTTTATTCCTTTAATAAATATGAGGATTTTGCTTACTTATGATACAAACCCTCTGACATTGAATTTTTAACTCCCACCCTCTCAGGCAATGTCTTTAAAAAATTAATTTTTACGACGCCCGTAGGGTGTTTTCTGTTGCTAGTAATAATAATAAACATCCAGATAAACAGATAACCTACTATATATAGATCAGCACATTCAAAGGAGTTAAAACAAGATAGAAGAATTATAGCCATGGCATGGATAGACAGCCTTTGATATAGTTCCACAAACTCTGATATCCAACAAAATCATAAATTTCATTACGAAATCCATAAAAATCAACAAACTGGAAAGTAGAATTAACAGCTAGAGGATAAATCCTAGCAGGTTGGTTAGTTTGTTTATTGATTTTAACGGCATATCAACCCGTCTGGGGTTATGTCATGCCTAACGGTTAGGGTGTAATACATTAGACCTGTTCAAAAATCAACTTTTTCCTTTTTTCATACCCTCCTGCACGGTTTCCCATGCTTTTTGTCCTGGAAAAGCCGAAAATCACAACCATTTTGAGGTAAAATGTCAGGAACCTTTGCCTCATTGGACCTCAAGATATTAAGCACGCGTACGAGGAAACTGTTATGAAGCTGGAACGCCTCAACCTCTTCCTAGGACTGTTCTATACATCCATGTGGATGACATCTACACTTGCTGCAGATGCTCCTGCAAGTGATCTGCAGTTCATGAAGGACATGATGAAGTTCAAGAGAACAGATCCAGAGATTGCTCAGGCAGTGCTACAAAAAAACTTGAAAACCACAGGTACCTGACACGGAAGGTTGGCCGTTCGCTCTCTTCGGTAGCAGACTCAGTGACAAAGAGAAGCAAGACATTGCTGCCAAGCTGCTTGCTACTGAGAAGCCAAATAGCTTCAGACAAGGAAACCTGTGTTCCCTCAGGTTACAGCCAAGACGACTCTGGCTGATCTGGTTGGTCCAGAGTGTCATCTTCTGCTTGACACCCTTGGCATTGAGTCTGACTGGCTTCTGTAACCTGTAGCAACATGTCCAAGGAGTGATAACTACAGCAAGGCCCTGGAATAAATGTAAAAGTAGTAAATGACATCGCTGAGCGGGGAGTCAAGATGATGAGGGATTTTGCAAACATCATTAACCACAGATTCTCAGCAAAGAGAGCATTTCTTCAAGCTGTGGAATACAACCATGAGCGATTTGATAGCTTCAAGAAGCAAACTCTGAACATATGACTCTGAAGTGTCCTTCTGACATGGACAATAGACTTTTCTGCCTCTTGAAAATAATTTTTAGGGTCTTTGTCACACATTTTCTGATGTCAAGATTGTAATATTTATGAAATTTTGATATTTTTCAGAATATGATGTGTCTTTTTTTTCTTGAATGTTTACTTGGAATATTTTTACAGAAAGAGTAATTTGATACCCAGTTTGTTGTTCTATCCCAATTGTAACAAAAGTTACAGGTGAAAAAACTGTCTGGCAGAAGGCAAAATTTGGCACTTTTCTACTATCGCGGGCTTAATATTTGAGGTCCAATGAGGCAAAGGTTCCTGACATTTTACCTCAAAATGGTTGTGATTTTCGACTTTTCCAGGTCAAAAAGCATGGAAAACCGTGCAGGAGGGTATGAAAAAAGGAAAAAGTTGATTTTTGAACAGGTCTAGTAATACATATTATGTATTCATATATATACTTTTAGTAATTGGTTTTAACAATGTGTTAGCATTATTGGCGATTATGTTGTATGGTATTGATTTGTTTCATGTCTATATTCTATGGTATAATTTTATTTCCCTCAAAAAAAAAAAAAAAGAGAGAATATACTCCATGTTGACATTTTCAAACAGATCTTTCATATTGTTTGCTTTAAAATAACGGTTTCCGATGTGAGCAAACAACCTGCATTCCATGAATAAGTGTTTAACTGTCAAAGGTGTTTGACATGTTTCACATTGTGGTTGTTGTTCTTGTTTGAGTATATAAGAGTGTGTTAGTTTTGTATGACCAATGCATAATCGGGACATAATGACTTGTTCCTTTCTAGACATCCTTAAAGTTGGTCTCCAGCCTCCCAAAGTGGGTTTGATTAGGAAGAGTTTATTGTGGATACATTTATTCCAGTGTTGTTGCCATTTTGTATGAAGGAGTCTATTAATTTTAGGTTTCAAGTCAGTATATGGTATCTGGAACTTGTCAGGGATTAAATCTAGAGCCGATTTAGTTGCAGAGTCAGCTCTTTCATTCCCCCTCACTCCTATATGGCTTGGTATTCAGCATAGTAAAAAATCCAAAGAGGCACATTCCAGGAAGACTCCCCTTGCAACTACCATTTTTTTTATACATCCACTCTGACTGGGGTGGTATTATCTGTTAGAGTCAAATAGATATGTTTAAAATTCATTCGTTTTCGATAAGACTTTGTCCAAATAAGAAAAAAAAAAAAACAACTGCATAATGAATGTAAAATACGAAGCGGTGAATTTCGGATGCTATCGTCTCGGTCCCCTGTCCTAAAATACGCTAGGCGGCGCCTGCTGACAAAATGAACCGTACTAGCTATGAACCGTGTAGCGGTTTGAAGGCGTTTTTATCGACAAGTTAATGCGATAGGAAAGTGATATAGCACCCGAAAATCACCTACGAACCTACCATGAATACGAATCCCTAACCTGTAGACATAAAATATCCCTAGAGGGTTTGACATGCCGTTAAAATCACTCTATACTTAGGAAATGTACAGTGGGTTAAACATTTGCAAAATCACTGGAAAAATCACTTGATGCATATGGATAGTATTTACGACGCACAAACCGAACAATGTGATGACTAGTGAAATAATTGCGTGAATCCCTTCGGCATTCCTCTATTCAGGCACCCCAGGCACCGGGCAATAAACCCAGGCCTGCCTCTTTAAATCGAGGGCGTAGGTGTTGCCTAGGGTCATGGCCTTTGGGATCATGCTATTAATAATCTCCAGCCGGTCCAATGTCCGAAGACATTGGATGCAAGAGCTTTTACCAAAAATGAAAAAGAACTGGAAACCTTTCTACAGGCCATAAGAATATACAGTGAGGATATAGGAATGGAATTTTGGATCGAAAAGTGTGATGAAAAGGGGAAGCAACAGAAGGAATAGAACTACAAAATCAGGAAAATATATAATCATTAAGAGAAAAATAGAATTAAAAATATTTTGGACATATGGAAGCAGATACAATTTGTTACGATTTTTGTGGCCATCCTTAGGCTTCAAGCAAGATCACGGTCTAGCGTAGATCCCTTGTGTTAAGCAGAGCACGATCCTTAGTGAAGAAACCCTTGGTTGTTCCTTGGTGTCCCTTAATATTGGGTATGATCCTTTGGTTGCTCCTTGGTGTTCCTTAATGTTGGGTATGTTCTTTTGGTTGTTTCTTGGTTTTCACTAGAATTGTAGCTCCGTCCGTCAATGCCGAACAAAGTGCAAATGCACGGCTGTCAATATCAGCGATTGAATAGTTAATAAACCACGTATTCGGGCTATTGATTGCTGGTGTTTAAAATAAATAAATAAAATAATTTAAATTTAAATAAATAAAATAAATTTAATCCATGGATTACAGCACGCCTTATTTACAAAAATTAATCCAACACTTTCAAACAGAGATGAAAGTAAAAAAGTAGGAAAATAGAGTACCTCAGATGAACACTTCTAGAAACCAAGCTCTGCAGCAGAAATTTTGTCAAGGGAGTAAACACCTGAGCAGTCTCAGTTGTAAGATACTCTGAAACATTCTTAAAATCCTTTCCTTTTAGCGGTCTGTCGCAGACGACAATTGCCTCACTCTATCTCATTGATTAGTTATGGTCGATGGCTAATTAGTCCAATTCTGGACACAACGCATTGCAAGACAAATTTCCTTCTGCATTCTGTGGTGCATGGCGACAAAGACGTCGTTGTTCTGCAGCCATATTGAGTTCAATAGAACATGTACCGCACATGTTTCGACAACCTTTTCTGCTGGAGGCCAGGTCTTCTTCAATGTGGTCTTCATAAAGTCTTTCGGGTGTCTGAGTGGGGATTTTGTGTCATCACTTAACGTCCAGTATGCGTTGGAGGCTGTTGGTGCGGAATAACTCCAGTTTCTTAAATATTCTTAAAACATTATTCTTAAAATAGATAAGGGAGGAACTCCGACAGATGGACCAAAGGACAAGGAAATCAATGTTTATGAACAAGGCATTACACCCGAGAGATGGCATAGGAAAACTTTATATGTCAAGAAAAAGAAGGAAGAAGAAACTCGCCAGCATTGAGGATTGCGTAGATGCGACAATTCAAGGACTAGAAGAATACACTATAAAAAGTGTAAATAAAGACTAATTACAGCAAACAATAACAGCAATTGCAATGTGAAGACGAATAGAAAAATAACAAAAACTAGAAAATAGAATGGGAAAAACACCTACATGCATACTTCAAGCAACAAAGTAGAGAAATTTCCCAAGAAATGACTTGGAAATTGCTAAGAAAGGAAAACTTTTAGAGAGAAACTGAATCCCTCATAATTGCAGCACAATAAGGTCATAAGGACCAATTATGTCGAAATGGAAATAGATAAGACACAACTGAATAAAAGTGTAGGATGTGCTGAGACAGAGACAAAACCGTTAATAAAATAATAAGTGAGTGCAGCTCAAAGGGAGTACAAAACTATGCACGACTGGGCGGGAAAGGTGATCCAATGGGAATTGTGCAAAATATTAAAAATTGACTATACTAGCAAATGGTATACGCACAGACCAGAATCCATCCAGAGAATGGGATTGAAATTCTCTGCGAATTTGAGATACAGACGGGTCACCTAATCCCGACCAGAAGACTTGACCTTGTATTAATTAACAATAAGGGAGCTTGATATGTAGTGGATTTTTCTGTTCCAGCAGACGAGAGATCGAAATGATATACAAATACTTGGATCTTGTCAGAGAGCTAAAAATCTGTGGAATGACGGTGATACCAATTGTAGGTGGTGTACTTGGAACGCACTTTAAAAGCTTGGAAAATGGAGGAATTGGAAATCAGAATCAAGACCACACAGACCACATCATTGTTTAGATCGGCTAGTATATTCAGTAAAAGTCCCGGAGACCTGAGGAGACTTGTAGTCACTCAGACTCCAGTGAAAGACCTTCGGCTAACAGTGGTGTAAAAAAAACTCCATAATATAATAATAATAATAATAATAATAATAATAATAATAATCCCAGCAGGAGATCAGACCTAGTGTTGATTAACAAAAAAGAGAACGTGTGAACTGGTGGACTTTGCGATCCCAGCAGATCACAGGGTGAAGCTGAAGGAAAATGAAAAGATGGATTAATACCTGGATCTTGCCAGAGAATTAAAAAAGCTGTGGAATATGAGAGTGAAAGTGATACCAATTGTAGTTGGTGCACTTGGAAAGGTCCTAATAAAGTTGGAAAAAAAACTGGCAGATCTGGAAATCAGAGGAAGAATTGAGACCAACCAGACTACTGCACTGCTGCAATCGGCTAGAATACCCAGAAGAGTCCTGGAGACCTGAGGGGAATTGTCACCCAGACTCCAGTGCAAGACCATCAGCTAACGTTGGTGTAAAAAAAACAACAAAAAACTCTATATAATAATAATAATAATAATAATAATAATAATAATAATAATAATAGCATTGTTGAAATCAGCTGAAATACTCAGGCGAGTCCTGGAGACCTGAGCAGACTTGCTGTCACTCAAATTCCAGTGAAAGACCATCAGCTAACGCTTGTGTGAAAAACTAAGAAGAAGAAGAAGAAGAAGAAGAAGAAGAAGAAGAAGAAGAAGAAGAAGAAGAAGAAAAAAGATAAAGAAAAAGAAGCAAGTGAATTAAAGGAAGGAGAATGACGATGATGTTGAAATAAATATTATAAAACACTCCAGCAACAAATGTGCAGGAGGATGAGGATGAGGTTGTGTCGATGGCTTTAGTGGGAGACTAGGAGGGGATTCCTTTAGACTGAATATTGTATTTTGCCTCTGAAAACCCTTCGTATAAGTCGTTATTTTACGCTAATCAAAGCGAAGGATCTTAATACTTAATATCGCAACAGCGTATGTTGTCCAACAACAACAACAACAAAAAACAAAACAACAAACGACTAAAAAAAAAAAAAAAGCCAAAGAAAACAAAAACATAATTAAACAAAAACACGATCGTACAGTCCCTGCTTCACTGACAACTGCTATTTAGCGTCACTACTGCTACTACGGCTACTAATTGTACTCCAACTGCTGTTGTTACTACAATAACGGCTTACGTACCATTGAAAAGAGAGAGGAGATATTTTTACGACTCACCGACGTCTGCTATTTCATTCTTAAGAGGGAAATAATGGAGATCTGTTCTATTTATTTTGGTTTGTGATTTTAATTTTGGCTTTGTAAAAAAAGAAAAAAAAAACAAAGAAAAAAAAGAAAAATGTGATTGATAGAAGAAGCAAAAATTAGCAATCCCTTGTTAAAGAAGGGGTTGAAATATATAAATATATATATATATATATACATATATATATATTTATATATACACACACACACAAAGAACTGGAAGAAGGACGTAGGATTTATTTATACCATATTGGAGCATACGAAGGAACGACTTTATGCATCACTCGCACTTGTATCTTACTATCGTAAAACCAGTGCGTACAGGGAAAACGGGCCCATTTATTTAATATCCAAAGGAAGAAAAAAAAACTACACACACACACATGTGTATATACACACCCATATATATATATAAATAAAAATATATATTTGTGTATGTATGTATGCAGATAGCATTTCAATGTTGTGTTGGCGTACGGAGTGATACATAAACACACACACACACACACACACACACACACACACACACACACACACACACACACACATACGCACATACTTATGTATGCATACATGAGTAAACACATACAGATACATCCATATACCGAGAGTAAAGTTCATTTGTTTTAATAATTTACACACACACACACACACACACACACACACACATATATATATATATATATATATATATATATATATAGTCATGTTTTGAAAGAGTCAAAACACGACTATTTGCGATTAACCATCAGGTAAGTTCAATATACATTTCAACAGACGGTGAAATCGATTCGCCAGTCACACAAAATAATGTATACATATATTTGCATACACACCTTAAAATTTTAAGTATATATATATACATATATCTATAAATATATCTATGTATCTGTAGAATAAGACCAAGTATATGTTATTAAATCGTGAATCTTGGTGATCAAATATTTAAACAAAAGAAAGTGATGTCAAAAAAAGAAAGAAAGACTCTGTTTTCGTGTGTTGTATGTTGATTTCAGTGAGTGTGTGCTTATTAGTCGTCGTGGTATTCTGTATTTTCTGAAGTGAGTGGCTAGGGATTTTTTGTCTACAGTATTTGTGTGTGGAAGTGTTATATCTAATTTTAAAGGTGAAAGAAAGGGACATATAACAGGAGTGTGGAAGAAAGAAGGAAAGAAAGAAAAGAACGAAAGGAAGAAAAAAGAGATGTAATATAGTATCTGTTGCCTATGCGTGTGCACATATTGGCAAAGCGAAATAATTTCGAACGTGTACACAGGATTGGTTTATGTGTATAAATGTTAAAATGAAAGAAATTGTACATCTGCTAGGAGAGATGAAAAAAATTAGATAGATAGATAGATAGATAGAGAGATAGAGAGAGAGAGAGAGAGAGAGAGAGAGAGAGAGAGAGAGAGAGAGAGAGAGAGAGAGAGAGAGGCAGAGAGATAGACAGACAGACAGACAAACAGAGATAGAGAGAAAGATGGACAAAGGTGGTAGAGAAAGAAAGAAAGCAATATATCACAGGGAAGAGAAAGAAAGATAACACAGGGAAGGAAAGAAAGAAAGAAAGAAAGAAAGAAAGAAAGAAAGATAAAACAGAGAAGAGAAAGAAAGATAACATAGAGAAAGAAAGAAAGAAAGAAAGAAAGAAAGAAAAATAACATTAAAAGGACGCCGATGTGTGTGTATGCGCGCGTGTATAAGCACATACATATACGCGTTTACATATATACTTGAAGTCGCGTTGTCCAGTAACTTAGGAGTGTATATATATATATATATATATATATATAAATCTTAGCTCTGTTCGACACAGGGCTACGATGGTAAATATTGAACTCACGAGCAACGGTCTACGAGTTGATATACCATCACTCTACGGTAGACGCCCTGAGAACGTGCTGTGCGAGAACCCAGCAAAATAAATAGAGATACAAGCAGTACAGAACGATAGCAAATGAATGAATGAATTAATGAATGAATGATTGAAGGAAGGAAGGAAGGAAGGAAGGAAGAAAGGAAGGAAAGCATGAATGAAGGAAGGAGTCAGTAAATGAAACGGCTAGAATCGTAAGGACTGGACGTGTCTTCTCTCTCTCTCTTTCTTTGATGGCATCAGGATGAGTTTCCCAGTAAGGCTGC
>CM042161.1:78143625-78148625 GCA_023376005.1 Doryteuthis pealeii | reverse complement strand
AAAGGTATGCATCCCACTACTCTCCCTCCAGCTATGGCTAAATAGTAGGGCAGACAGGACTCTTTAACCTAAGCTAGGTAACCAGTCTAGGAGAAGGAAAACTCAAACCTGTTAGACTCCACTTAATAAATTGACCTTGTGTTGCACCTTGCTCGTGCATAGGGGTTGATATATATATATATATATATATATATATATATAAAGTTATGATTTTTAAATAATTCCTCTCATTGATCTAAATGAACTATTACTCCCCTCCACACACTCTCACTTATCTTTCCACATCAAATGTAAACATATCCCTAGGGGTTCTATTAGCCAGTCATGTTTGTGAATATTAACTTAACATGTGTGTAAAATTTCACCGTGATCGAATCAGTGGTGTAGGCACCAACTGGTAGTACACAAACAGACAGAAATTCCCATTTATGCAAGTAAAATCGGCGGAGTGGCCTATAGTCGGTATCACCCAGACAGCGAGGGAGTCTATATACTTTTCACTAGAACTAGAGCAGGGAGATTGTTTTTTTTTCGTGTGTTGTGGAACATCACACCTACCATCAGCTTCTCATTTTACCGCACAGCTCAAAATTGTGCTACTTATGCGTTTGTGAGATCCATTATCGAAACCCAGAATCTTGTGGATCCTAGACATTTCTCTGCTATTGTAGTAGATAAAAAAAAGCACACATATTTGTACAATGTGCCCGTGTAGGCGCGTGCTGTAATGGTTAAAGTCGTAGGAATTGGACTCATCGCTCCGAATTCAAATCCTGGACGAGGCTGTTTGCATCTCACATAGCGCTAATACCCTTCGGAAATGTATGCATCCTACTACTCTCCCACTAGCTATGGGTAAATAGTAGGGCAGACTGGGCTCTTTAACCTTGGCTAGGTAACCAGTCTAGGAGAAGGACATCTCTGAATTCAAACCTAACAAACTTCGTTTAATAAATTGATTTTGTGTCGCATCCTACTCGTGGGGATTGGTTGAGTAAATATATACAATGTAGCCGTGTACATCTGAATTTGCAAAGCTGGCGCTACACATTCTTTATGTCTTGCATTGTAACCCCCCCCCCCAATGAAATTACTGAAGTTAACCAGCAATGAGCATGTTCATACAAAATTGGGTGACCATTTAAGCACACGCAGATGCTGTAAGCGTTTGATAATAAAAAAATGACTTGATTCGGCATTAAATGACTCAAAAAACGTGTTGATACCCGTACAACAAAGCAAAGCTCTGGGAAGTATAGATTCCCATTTTATGGCCATTACTCCCAGGTCCACTCTGACCTAGAGTGGTAGTAACTATTAGGGTCTCATCTATGGTTGAAATAGATCTAATATATACAAATCATCGCTAGTAATGCTTGAAACTATATATATGTGTATACATTATTTGTATTAGCAAGGAATACTTCATACCATATAACTGTATACATAATATTTGTATAAGATAGGAAAACTTGATACCATATAAATGTGTAGACATTATTTGAATTAGATAGGAATACTCGATACTATATAACTGTATACACATTATTTGTATTAGATAGGAATACTTGATACTATATAACTGTATACACATTATTTGTATTAGATAGGAATACTTGATACTATATAACTGTATACACATTATTTGTATTAGATAGGAATACTTGATACTATATAACTGTATACACATTATTTGTATTAGATATGAATACTTGATACTATATAACTGTATAGATATTATTTGCATTTGATAAAATACTTGATACCATATAACTGTACAGACATTATTTGTATTAGATAGGAATATTCACTGGGTGACCACTTAAGCAACAGCAGGAACTGTTCACAGTCCGAGGTCTATATATGTGACTTATCTAAGCAAATACACATTAAGTTAAATCATTTATTTAAAAAAAGGGCCTAATTCAGCATTAAATGACCCGAAAAGGGTTGTGATGCCGTAAAACAAACCAACCAGACCAAACCAAACCAAACTAAATCCACTACAAAAATCTTGATAAAGATTTTACTTCACAGGAAAACAATCCTTAAAAGTTGAATCATAATGGTATAAGTTATTTTTGCCTCTGGAAGCGCGTGGTGTAATGGTTAAAGTCATGGGAAATGGACTCGTCACCCCGAGTTCAAATCCTGGACGTGGTAATTGCATTTCACTTAGCGCTAATACCCTTCGGAAAGGTATGAATCCTAATCTACCTCCAGCTATGGGTAAATAGTATGGCAGTCTGGGCTCTTTAACCTTGGTTAGGCAACTGGTCTAGGGGAAGGAAAACTCTGAATTCAAACCTGTTAAACTCCGCTAGAGAAATTGACCTTGTGTTACATCCTGCTCGTGCGGAGCGGTTGGTAAATATATATTTCTGCCTCTGGGGTATCGTAGATTTTATACATTCTGTAAAACACGCATTACCTAATGCACATGGAAACTCAAAGGTGCAGGATAAGCATTTTTCTTTTTCTTTTTCTTTGTTTTTGATAATGAATATAATAATGAGTCTTAACATATGCAAGACTAGAAGCGGCTATCCAGCATCCCTTGGGTAAACGTGTGGCAAAACTACCTGGTATATTGATTTGTTTACATTTGAGATTTACAAATGACGGACAAGTTAAAGTAGAATTTCAATGCTATTTCTATGTATATTTTAATTTTTAAATATCTTCGAATATAAATCAAATCTTCATAATTTTGGCACAAAAAGCAAGATCTGGTGATATTTAATGTTTATATATATTTAATTTGTTGTTAATTGTTTTGTTTTCGTAGTTTCATCCGGACATACATACACACATACATACACACCAACTGCCTTTTATATATACATAGATGATTCCAACTGTAAATCTAAATCTCTAAGATTTCTGATGACAGATGTTTTAAACTTAGAAAGAAAAATCTCAGACGTTATTGCCACTTTATCTACAACTATAATAAGTAAAAGTACAATTAGTGGAATGGCCTATTATCGGTATCAACCGGACAGCGAGGAAGTCTATCCTCTTTTCGCTAGCACTAGAGTAGGGAGATTTTTTGCTGAGGTGGAGCGCCACACTTACCATCAACTCTCCACTTTACCGCACATATCAGATTACGCAATCTATGCTCCTCACGCGATGAGCTGGCGGGAATCGGAATCGAACCAGGAACCTTGCGCTTCTTAGTCAGGTGCTCTACCGAGTGAGTTTTAACCGGCCCCATTACAACTATAATAGACGAATAATAACACTGGTTTACAAAGAAATTGAGGCAAGCACAAAAATAGCTGTTTTAACCTAATTTGGGAGTGCTGAATTCAGATTTGAAATCCGTTTGTACTCATTACCTCTATTTTTTTAGATATGCATTCTGTACATTTTGTATACATACTGTACATAAAAGCGTATATGCATTCAGGGTTAATTTCTAATATTGTGTGACTTATGTCTTCTTTTTTAGTTATTATGCAATAAATGTAAGTGATAGCATTACATTATATATATATAGCTATATATCAAGACGGATTTTGGCAGTTAAGCGTAACCAACACGTCTCAATCAACAGCCAGTAGTGCACTGGCCAGTAGTGCACTGGCAGTCAGCAGATCATCTAAGATAACACATTTCTAACTGTTTGCGGTACTATGAATTGTGTACATTGTGTCATCCAAGTATATTTATTCCATCAATATTCTTTATCTATCCAGTTTTATCTGTCATAAGCTGCTGCGACTGTTGAAATAAGCACGTATATACTCTGTATATACTAAAATGAGACTATTTAAAAGAGAGAAAACTAGAGGTGATAGAAAAGAAGTGTTTATAAATTTGAATTCAGCACACCCAAATTAGTAAAAATCACCTATTCCCTTTCTTGCCTCAGACAAAAACTATTTTTTGTAAACCAGTGCAATCAAACGTCTATTTGTAACATCAATAAAGATAATTTTATGATAAAGTGTCGACAAGTGAATATTACAGCCCTGTCGTCTGGGGCTTTAGAATTCATCAACTGCACCTCTGCAGAGGGGTAAGGCTCCCCCAATGGGACCACTTTCTGATTGTGGGTCGTGACTCGTGAGGCTTAAGAATGGAACCCAAGTGGCTGAGCAGTCCATGACATGCAACACTCTACGGGCGTTCGGAGAGGCTCCCTCCGATCAATCGGCTGGTCAGGTCAAGTCCTAGCACCTATAGGATTGGCCCAACCCTATTGCCAAGCCCCAACCCCCTTTTTATCATATGGGTGCTAGAAGGCAGTGGCTGAGGGTCTTCATGTCCTGGGATTGACGTTAAACTCTGTCTGATGCGGAGGTTTCAGTTCTGGAGTTTTGGGTAATGTGAATCACACCTTTATCGCCATTGCTCCCAGGTCGACTCTGAACCGGAGTGGTAGTACCTGTTAGGGTCACATCTATGGGTTAAATAGAAACTTGTCTTCATAAAAAAAAATTGAGTATCCATTAAGAATGAATTTGTTTCAAGACTTTGTCGGCATTAAATTACCCACTGAGGTTGATATGCCGTAAAACAAAACAGATAAACCAAACCAAGTAAATATTAGGAAAACATTAACTCAGAGTTGCTGGCATCCTTCCGTTTTTGTTTTTTTTAACTACGTAGCCTGGGCAGCAGATAACCGCTCTCTACGCTGCTGTTGTGGTCCAAAGGAAAGGTAAGAGACCAATGCAGTTTGGCAACGGCAGTGTCACAGGAGTTGCTGAGTAGCACTGAAGTTCAGCGTTACGCCATCTGAGGGACACCGGCTCATTGATTTAAAGGGGCAGGGCTTGGTTTATTGCCTAGTGCCTGAGGCGTCCCCTTGAGGGCAAATGCCGACAGGATCAACGCATTTTTTTACCTACCATCCCATGACCTTCGGTTCATGGGTGGGCCCACATTAAAAGACCTTGTGTCATACCCGCATACGTGGGATGCGAGGTAAATTCTACAAGTGATCCTTACTCATATATTCACAAACACGTTCTCAAGCATGCTCACAA
>CM042161.1:78131125-78136125 GCA_023376005.1 Doryteuthis pealeii | reverse complement strand
TTCTCTAACATCTGGACACTGATATACAAAAAACAACAGGAAAACTAGAACGTCTACACTTAAAGATTATCATGATGAAATATTCCATGGTCTTTAACAAACCCTGTTTATATATATATATATATATATATATATATATATATATATATATATATATATATATATATATATGTGAGTGTGTGTGTGTGTGTGTGTGTAATAGACCGCACGCGCGTATTGCATTTCGTGTTTGTCATTCTGCGCACGCGCGTAGTCGAATGTTTTTGGATTCAATTCCATAAGTGTAACAACGTAAGTTGTCGTCAAATACGACGTGATAGAATTTATTTTCGCGTTGCCTCCTCCTCCTCCTCCATCTCTTCCCCCCTCCTCCTCCTCCTCCTCCTCCTTCTTCTTCTTCTTCTTCTTCTCTTCTTCTTCTTCTTCTTCTTCTCTTCTTTGGACTGGGTATGACGTTAAACAGCATCTAATGGTGAAGTTCCATTTCTGGAACTCTAGGAAATGTGGAGTACCCCTTCATCACCATTACTCCCAGGTCCACTAGAATATAGTGTTTGTGTTTAGTAATATTATATACGTACATGAAATTAAATAAAATGTCAAAAGTGCGTTAGTTTATTTCTCTTGTTCACACTGTATCCCTAGTGACCTTTTGCAGAAACTTGCAGCGTTTGATATGTTTACTTAAGAGCTATTGCTAAATAGTTCAATAAGTAAAAAGTATGATAATCTTAATTGAACTTTTTCACACTATTTTCTTTCTTTCCTTTGTTTTTATCTTTTTATTATGTTCGACTGAAACAGATTAGTTATTGCTTCCGTGCGCACACCCTCCCTCTCTATTTCCTCCAGTCTCTTTCTTTCCCCATCTCTCTTTCTTTCTTTTTTCTAATTATATTATTTCTGTGTAGCATGTCGTTTTTCTTCCCTTTATTTCTTTATAATAAGCACGGAATGGTCCATTATTTAGCTGAGGTATCGACAATAAGAATTCAGCGGATAAGCGACACCAGATAATCATTATAATATGATAAAATTTTTGTATTTCATCTTGGACGATTTGGAAGTCTCATTTTTAACCAGAGGGTGTTGCAAGATGATAACGGTTGGAAAATTAAAGAACAAGCGTATTGATATATATATTATTTTTGGCCCGCTAGAGTCAAACAGGACACCGCGCCGATTCACGCCGGACGATTTGTACTAGAATACGTAAAATCACCAAACAAGTTGAAAACGTCACACTTTTTGCTAGAATACGTAAAATCACCAAACAAGTTGAAAACGTCACACTTTTTGCTTTCTTTCCAGTTGATTTATAAATATAAACAATGTTTTCTGGAGATTTTCACTTCTAATAAATTTAATAATTTTAGCCAAATCCTTTTGGTGCTTGTGTAACACTACGCTCTCTTCTTGTCGGACTGGCGAGATGTGTTAAATACATTTGTTACTTTACCATCCCCTAATCGGAACGGCTAAGATGATGATGTGTTACACTCATTTCCACTTGGAGAGATGAAGTGTCCACGTTTCTTAACGTTACGGCTCTTACTTCTAATGGAGCGAACGATGTGTGGATAGAAAAATATTCAATATACTTATCTTTGTACCGGTATACATCGGAGAAGGCTGGAATTCTGGTTGTTGGTTGGCAGTTCTATGATGCCATGGAGTCTGGAACCATTTTGAGGTCTGAGGAACATCTTGCCTTGTGCCATTTAAAGTTTTTAGTAATAACACAAGGCCACTTCTTTTTTTCTCAAGAGTATTCTATTTCCCCCAAATTACAACTGCCAAGAGCAAGAAATCCATGTCAGACTCCTGTTTCACTCTGACCTCTCACTTCTCCTCTCTGCCAATTCGCCAAGTAACATTCGTTCGTCCAATCAAACCATAACAAATCATCACTTAAACTTTTCCGTTCTCCTGAATTCCTGACTAAAATTTTCCGTACTAGTTTACACATCAGGCCACTCACGCCTCACGTCACGCTCATCTCGTAACATTTGTTTGTGATGGGACCCCTAACGAATCTAAGACATTAACAACCCGTCCTTCGGGGTGGGGGTCCGGTGTGCTTCGGCCACTGGACCGGTGTGTTTAATTAATAGCTTCGATCCCAGTGGGCTATCCCCCCAGGCAACACCTGCCCCCTCGATTTAAAGGGGCAGGGCTGTGTTTATTGCCCAGCGCCTGAGGCGCCTCCTCTCGAGGGGGAATGCCGACGGGATCGACGCAATTTTTTCCACCTACCACCTATAAGCTTCGGCTTATGGGTGGGCCCACATAAAATGTCCTTGTGTCAAGCCCTCGTAAGTGGGATGAGCGGCAAATATCACCCCTAACGAATCTAAGATTTCCGGAACAGCTACCGACAACATACCGGAAGTCTTTCATATATATATTTGCTAGTAATTTTGTGGTTTAAAATATTTACTGCTAAATAAAAATAGAAAAAAAAACAAACTAAGTTGACATTATCTGTGTTAATTCATTTTCTGTCTGTTTAAAAATCTCTGATTATATCTCTCTCAGTTTGTTTCTATCTGCCTATATATTTATATCTATATCTATCTCATTCTTTATGTATTTAGTATGTACCTATCTACCTACTTACCTACCTATATATGTATGTACACATCGATCTGTCTAAATATCTGATTATATCTATCTCCGTTTCTATCTATTTCAGTCTATTCATATCTATCTGCCAATATATTTATATTCATATCTATCTCAATCTTTATGAAGCCAGAATATTCAGCTGTTAAATAAAAGATGTTTTGCATCTTATTTATTATTAGTTTATTTACTGCTAAATAAAATAAAAACAAAAAGCAAGTGAACATAATCTAAGTGTGTTAATTAATTTACTGTCTAAATATCTCTGATGATATCTATCTCCGTTTGTTTATATATATATATATATATATATATTATATATATATATATATATATATATATATATATATATCAATCTTTATAAAGCCAGAATATTCAGCTGTTAAATAAAAGATATTTATCTCCTATCAGTTTATTTACTGCTAAATAAAAATAAGCTAAATAAACATCCTCGTGCTAATTCCAAAACTTTTCGATAATTTTTGCGGGTTGAATTTCTTATCAGAAAGCTATTCCCTTGTTAAAAGAAACCTAACTGAATAGCATCTAAGTGTGTTGATTAATTTACCTGAAGTAGTATATATCTATTTACCTATCTATATATGTATGTACACATGTGTCTAAATATCTGATTATATCTATTTCTGTTTGTTTCTATCTATTTCAGTCTATTTATATCTATATCAATCTCAATCTTTATGAAGCCGGAATTTTCAGCTGTTAAATAAAAGATGTATTGTATCTTATTTGTTATTGTACACTGGTCTGTGATATTTCCAAGATCCAATATATAATAGCTGATTTTTAAGGCAGTTTTTTAAACGTTGAATCTAAAAATCATACTCATTTTTTCTAATCAGATTCAATTTTTAAGATACAAGCTCTTACTTGAAATGTATAGAATTGTATTATAGCTATGACAAGTAGAGTCCACGGGTTTCTGAATTAGTGTTAAACCCTTGCGACACTTAAAACGTAATGTTTCGAATAAATATTCTCCTTTGTTGTTTTTTATGGTAAGCTCCAACTCCTTTTTATCATATGGGTGCTAGAAGGCGGTGGCTGAGGGTCTACATGTCCTGGGAATGACGTTAAACTCTATCTGATGGTGAGGTTCCAGTTTTGGAGGTTTGGGGAATGTGGAGCACCCCTTCATCACCATTACTCCCTGGTCCACTCTGACCGGAGTGGTAGTACCTGTTAGGGTCCCATCTATGGGTTAAATAGAAAAATGTATTTATAAAAAAAATTGTATTATCCATTAAGAATTGATTTATTTCAAAACTTTATCGGCATTAAATGACCCACTGAGGTTGATATGCCGTAAAACAAAACAAAACAAAACAAACAAAACTAAATAGTTTGATTTGTAAAAACTATAATAATCTTGATCTAACTCCCTCTCACTCATTTTTCTTTCTTTCCTTCTTTTCATCTTTTCATTATATTCGATTTAAATAGATTAGCGTTATAACTTCCCTGTGCTTACAAGACATTTGCATTTCAAATCGGGACCCCAACTGAATTTTAAAAGTTAATTGGGGTCCCGACTTTTTTGTAAACTTAAAGATTTTCTATCAATCTAAAAAAAGAAACGAAAAGAAATGTGTTTCTAATCCTTTTAGGGTGACCAAGTGACCAAATGACCATTGAGATTAAATGGATTCTTCCTTAGTGGCTCAACACCAATCCAAGACGGAGTGGATCTAAGCCCAAGTAGAGGGAGAGTCGTCTGTTTCACGTAACTATTATTGAGAGAGTAAATAGGGTAAAGAAGAACATTTTCCTCGTAAATTCCGTACTAGTTTACACATCAGGCCACGTCACGCCCCACGTCACGCCCCACGTCACGCTCATCTCGTAACATTTGTTTGTGATGGAACCCCTAACGAATCTAAGACATTAACAACCCGTCCTTCGGGGCGGGGGTCCGGTGTGCTTCGGCCACTGGTGTTCAATTAATAGCTGCCATAAAATAAACTGAACCCTCAATTTATGTCCGTGTTTTTGCAATAAATGTTTTATTTTTCTTGCACCCATTATTTATTTACTGCTAAATTAAAAAAAAACCTAAGAGAACATCCTCTTACTGTTCTAATTTCATAATTTTTTTTACCTAGGGTTGAATATATGATAATATCAAAATGATTGCCTACATACAGAAATTCTATAATTTCTATAATTTCGAAAGCTGTTGATGATATAGTGTTTAATCATGTGAACTGAAGAAATCTGATTGGTGTCGATAAACCCTCCGGACTATCAACTAACTTTAATTTGATTGTGCATTGAACAAGAAGAAAATGGCTTGTGTCCTTCAATGCCTCGATCATTAACTGTTACCTTTTCACCACCGTGCAACTCTTGATTTCACC
>CM042161.1:78103625-78123625 GCA_023376005.1 Doryteuthis pealeii | reverse complement strand
TGATCACAGGTCTGTGGTGCCATAACCTTTTTGGGAGTGTGTACCTACATAGGTGATAATATCTTGAAAAACTTCATGTGCCCCTGAGTCTTTCTGCAGCAAATTATCATTTATCATATTTATGTTTGTTATTTCTCTGAATTTTTGAGATGTCGCTTGATAATTTGTATTATTTGTATTATTCGGACTATTGTCCTCATCTTTAAAAAGACTGCGTAACAGTCATGAGGTGTATTGAATAACATTCTGTTGTGATCAATAATAAGATTAGTTCTGCCTTCTTGCAACTGGTGACCGTGTTCATGTTTGACATATATCTTGAGAGTTACACACTCACTGGTCACACCCATCTTTCCCTTACTCTCTTTAGCCCTGTCGGCTGGGGCTTTAGAATACACCGACTGCACCTCTGCAGAAGGGTAAGACCCTCTCCCAAATGTTGGTCGGGAATGACGGTAAACCTAACTGATGGTAAGGTTTAAGTTCTGGAGGTCTGGGAAAGTGGAGCACCCCTTCATCACCATTATTCCCAAGTCCACTCTAACCCGGATTTGTAGTACTTGTTAGGGTCCCATCTATGGATTAAATAGAAAAATACGAATTTATTAAAAAATTAGTATCTATCAAGAATAAATTTATTTTAAAACTGTTTCGGAATTAAATGACCCACTGAGGTTGATATGCCATAAAAACAAAACAAACCAATCTTTCTTTCTTTTTTTCTTTCTTTCTTTCTTATATTTTTCTGTGTAGAATGTCCTATTTTTCCTTTCTTTCTTTAGAATAAAAACGGAATGGTCCATTATTTAATAGAGGTGAAAACACTCAATAGAAATAAGAATTCTGTGGATAAGTAACACCAGATAATCAGAATTTATATTTTTGGATTTCATCTGAAATGATTTGGACGGTCTCATTTTAACCAGAGGGTGTTACCAGATGCTAACTTGTACGTAAGGAACACTAATATATATATATATATATATATATATATATATATATATATATATATATATAGTGAGGAAAATAAGTATTTCATCCCCTGCTGATTTTCTGAGTTTACCACCTTACAAAAATAGTAATGGTGTATAATTTTCTGGGTAGGTCCGTTTTGAAAGCAACAGAGAGAATATTAACAAATTTAGAAAATCACATTATATCAATTTTTGTACATTTATTTGCATTTTTTGAAAAAAATAATCCTCCCATAGCAAAATATAACCAGTACTTTTGAAGAAACCCTTGTTGGCTAACACAGCAGTCAGGCGTTTCCTAGAGTTGGTTATCAGGTTTTTACAGATCCCAGAGGGGATTTTGACCCAATCGTCTTTTCAGATCCTCTCCAAATCCTTAAGGTTTATATGTTGTTCGTAAACCCGAAACTTCAGTTCGCTCCCTGATTCTCTAAATGATTAAGGTTCGGAGACTGACTAGGCCACTCCATTACCTTCATGGGATTCTTCTGAGCCATTCCTTTGTTGCCTTAGCCATATGCTTTGGGTTATTGTCATGCTGGAATACCCAACTACGACCCATTTTCAAGTGTCCTGTCTGAGGCAATGAGGTTTTCACTCAAGATTTCCCTGTACTTGGCCACATCCATCTTTCCCCGACCCGGTGTAATCGCCTTATCTTTTTAGCAAAGAAACAGACCAAATCATAATGTTTCCCCAACTGTAGAAGTTATCCCCTAGATATCATAGAAACAATATAATACTCACCGTCGCAGTGGGATTCTAACTACCGCCGAGTTAGCAGACAAGAACAACATGCAAGCTGTAACTTAAATACAGTCCTTGCATGCTGCTGGCATAGTGCAAACTTATGGCTGAAGAGTGGGTACTCTTCCATATTTTTACTTACCCTGAAAACTATCAGCCAATCAAAACCCAGGAAGTGAACTTGCCAGAGTTCATAATGGAATAACCCAAAGCTGTATATAAACCACCTACCAACACTCTAGAGTTAGTTTTACATTCATCTTGTAACAGAGCTGAATACTTGACACAAAACAACAATGCTTAATGTTTGGGGTGGTGTTTTGGGATCCTAGTCAACTTTTTGTTCTCTCCTCTAAACATCATTTCGTAGTTAACTGAAATCATGTGGTGTCCGTAATGCCCTCCTACTCAAGAAGGCACATGGACAGGCTCGTATGAGGTTTGCCATTGAGCACCTGAATGATTCTGAGGCGGGGGGAGAAATTGTTGTAGTCAGATGAGATTAAATCGAGTTTTTTGTCATCATCTCGACTCGCCGAGTTTGGAGGGGAAATAAAGGCTTACTTGGACCCCAAGAACACCATCCTAACTATTAAGCCTGGTAGTGGAAACATTGTGAGAAATGGATGCCTCACCGTCACTAAAGTGTGTATTTACCTAACCCTTTAGCCACGGTCAGAATGTAAGTAAACAAAGTTTTTATTTACCTACCACCTCTGCTGCGGACAGTAAGAGACATAATCTCAATTTGTAAGCGGTGTTAAGCTGGCTGTAATTCAGAATTGATTTCCTGGCTGCTTGTTCTATCAAGGCTAAAGAGCCCAGTCTTCCCTACTATTTATCCATAGCTGGAGGGAGAGAAGAGAAAAAAATCATGCTATTGCAAAAGGCATTAGTGCGGAGTGAAATACCAACAACCCGTCCAGGATTTTTCACTTGAATTGACTTTTCTGGCGGATTTTCTTTCCCAATATTATTTCTGACTAGCAGGACCTGTAGATATAGCACAGTATGACAATTTAATTATTACAACGTTTGATATGTTTACTAAAGAGTTATTGATAAAATAGTTCAATATATAAAAAGTATAATAATCTAGATTTAACTCTCTCTCTCTCTCTCTCTCTCACTCTTTTTTTCTTTCTTTCCTTCTTTTTGTTTTTTTATCATGTTCAAATGAAACAGATTAGCGTTATCGCCTCTGCGCGCTCACTTCCTCTCCCTATCTTTTCCTGACTCTCTTTCTTTCTTACCGAGCCCATTTCCCTAAACGATAACCATTACCCTACACACCTACACTTCTCTAAGAATTTAATCTCTCGGAATAGTTATGTTAAGAAAAGGTGAGGGTTTTCTTAATACTTTACATTTTGAGATTTCTTGTGAAAAAGCAAACTTATAAAGTTATAATTAAAAGACTTAAAGTTATTTGTAATGTAATTTAATCTTATAAATTATCTAATACCATCATGCTATTTAAGATATTTAACTTAAAGTTAACCGTGTGAATTGATTGGTTTTATGTATGAGAAAATACACATTTTTTTAGATGAATTTTGTCAAATACACAAGATTTTACATGCTAAGAAGAATTTTGAAAGAATTTTGAAATTGTGCCCTTTTTGGAAGGGGGCACTTAGCATAATTGTTGTTATTTACTAAGCTTTGCTTAGATAAGACACATAGGCCTTAAGTTGCTTGCAATACTGGCTGTAACTTGAGTGGTCACCCAACTAAGTATTGAACAGGCTCATTGCTGCTTAATGTCGGTGATCTTGTGGGAATAAGGTGCTTAGTGTAATGATTTTGTAAGTGTTCCAAACTGAACATTTCTTTTACACATATCTTTTATTGTTTGTTTGGGTTTCGTTATGTTTTGGGTTTAGCTTGGAAAAACTGATTTGTCAAGGAAGACTGAAAGATTTACAGTATTTTGGCATCCGTCAATGCACAAAATATGACAATGCATTTCCTTTTATCTCACTTGCAAATAATAGAATATTTTTTTCAAATAGCTGTTTTGTATTATTTGTATTATTCAGACTATTGTCTTCATCTTTATTATCATCTGTACAACACTTCGGCTAATGTGCCCTCCGGCTTCTTCAGGTATTTCTTGTCGGACTCGGGAGCTTTCTCGAACTCGGAAATCTTCTTTCCAAACTAGGGAACCTTCTTGTCATAATCGGGAGCCATCATGGAACTTTGAACCCAACCCTTTATTAAATCCAAGGGGGGTATCCTGTTCTCATTCCACTAACAATAGGTGGGTACAAGTGTTAAGCTGTGTTAATTATCATTCTATGTTAATGTCATCCATGACAGGATTGAATCCGCACAGGATTGAACTCTGATTTGTCAAGGAAGATTGTAAAGATTTACAGTATTTTGGCACCTGACAATGCACAAAATATTACAATGCATTTTCTTTTATCTCTGTTGAGAAATTCTGGATATAAGGTGTGTGATGGATCCCTGCTCCTATTTATAGACTAGGCTAGATTATGTGATCTAACTCTTGGCCAATCACTGGCAGTACTCTGAGGCTGATACAATACTTAACCGACCCTACTGGTCATAATTACTGTGACATTCCTGGACGACGGACATAGGATTAAATCACTGGACCTTTACAACACGTAGGATAGGACTTCTACGATTACCAAAGGATTCCATAACAGGACTTACTTTAAGCCCTTTTCAACTGGCCAACGATGGCATTTATAAACTTTACAATCTCACTTGCAAATAACAGAATTTTAAAAATAGTTGTTTTGTATTGTCTTCGTCTTTATTATTATTATCTGTACAACATTTCGGTCGATGTGCCCTCCGGCCTTCTTCAGGTATTTCTTGTCGGACTCGGGAGCCTTCACGAATTCGGGAACCTTTTTTTCGAACTCGAGAACCTTCTTGTCATAATCGGGAGAAATATATCTTTAAATAAACTTACTACATGTTACATTTAGTAGTGCTTGTTTGACATTATGCTGGATTAGTTTGGGGTATAAGGTGTACTTATGACCGCGACTTATATTTATAGACTGTTCCAAAACAGCGGTGATTGAATCGGCCAATCGAAAACGCCAAACAAGTATTTGATTTACTATTTAAAGGTATTGACAAATGGTTCTAAAATTACTCGCTGGTAGAACAGACCAACAGACAAGGATTATACAACTCTCAACATCAAGACAGGATAAACTCTGATACAACTCCTACTTTAAGGACACATCAACAGACAAGGATTATACAACTTTCTTCTTAAAGACAAGATTAACTCTGATACTTTTTATCTTTTTACCTCACGACAGGATAAACTCTGAGATCAACAGCTTTGAGTACAGATCAACAGACAAAGATTAAAACTGATGCTACATTTTTTTTACTTCAAGAAAGGATCAAACTTTATGCCACAAAGGATCTCCAATGTAAAACTGCTTTCAACTACAGCTCTAAAATGGCCACACGAATCATAACAGGTATCCATACAACAGCCCGAGGGTCACATCCGGCTCACACCAAGATTTTATCTCACCCGGAGCAAATACTTTACCATACCACACTGTCAGACAACACTGTTATGTCCGCTCGAGTTCACATGTTGCGTCTAAAGAGTGTCCCCTAAGATGCGGTTAACAATTGTGTTGAGAAGTTAGACGATAGTTTAGTTGGACCATATGACATTTAGGCACCCCTTTTGCTTTGCTGATTCATAAGTACATTTTTTCATTTACACCGTCAACATCCGGTTGTTTGTTAGGGGTTAGGGTTGTGGATTAGGGTTATGGGTTAGGGTTAGAGTTAGGGGTTAGTTTTATAATAAAAAAACCTTAAAAATCGTCTGTTACAAACAACCGGATGTTGACGATGTAAATGAAAAAATGTACTTATGAATCAGCAAAGCAAAAGGGGTGCCTAAAGGTCATATGGCCCGGTTAGTTGATTGGATATTACGGCATGTCAATCCCTGGATTATTTTATGTCAAAGACATTTAGTTTTATTAATTCTTGTTGGGTATTCATTTTTTCAACTCAATTTCTTAACCACGTTTTTTTAAAACTAATTTTTAAATCTATTTAACATATAGATGGGACACTAACAGGTACTACCACTCTGCATCAAATTGGTCCTGAGAATAGAGGCAATGAAGGGGTACTCCACACCCCAGAACTGCAGAATCAGAAAATCGCCACTAGATTCCGTTTGACGTCTTGCCGACGACACAAAGCCACCGCCTTCTAGCATATATATGATAAACATGGTTGGAGGTTTTCCATAAGAGCAAGAGGGTCATGAAAATCAGAGTTGTTTGGTTTTGACGAGACCAAAATAGAAATAGGAGGAGCCTTTTTGAAGGCGCGTCAAGGCCTAAGTAAGGGCAAAAGTGGAGCGTTGCATCTTATTGCCAACTCAGACATCAGGATTCCGTTTTAAGCCTCACGGGTCGCCATCTCCGGTCAACAAGTGGCCACAACGTGGGGATTTTACCCCTCAGCAGAGGTGCAGTCAGCTGGAATGTAGCATAATGATTATACATTATTAACAATCACATCGTTGTCTACATTATTGTACGGCTTATATCCTTTCGGCCTTCTTAGCATTGTTTTTCTTTTATAGATGTCTCCATGCAATCTCGCCCCTCGAGTTGGGTGTCCAGTGGCTTCGGTCCTGGACCTTTACAAGCTATTATCGTTGATCCCAGGGGGGCATCTCCCCAGGCAATACCTGCTCCCTCGATTTAAAGGGGAAGGTCAGGGTTTATGGCCCAGTGCCTGAGGCGCCCCCTTGAGGGGGAATGCTGATGGGATCAACGGATTTTTTGCACCCGCCACCCATGGGCTTCGGTTAGTGTGTGGTCCCACATTAACAGGGCCTTGTACCTAACCCGTACATGTGCGGTACATGTTAAATACCATGCAACAGCCCGAGGGTCATATTTGACTCGTACAAAGATTTTGCCTGACCAGTAGTTAACACGGTCGGTTATGTCCACTGAAGATGCTATGTTGCGTCCAAATAGTGTCTGCCAAGATGCGGTGAACACTTGCGTTGAAGCCGTTAGACCATAGGTTGGTTGGTTGGTTGGTTGGATTTTACAGCCCGTCAACCCTTGGGTTATTTGATATAAAGGTTTAATATAATGCTATTTATGCAAAGGTTTAATATAATGATCATTTACATTAAGGGTAATTCCATGTCAAATCATCCAGAAAAAAAGTAAAATTGTCACCCACCCCTTCAATTTTTCTGAAATTTTTTCCAACTTTAAGACATTTTGATAGCATTTTTGGAATGGAAAAAATGTTTTTATAAACCAATTTTTAGGAATAGGGAAGCTCTAGAACTCATTTTACTGACAAAAATAGATTACAAAAAGTTGTCATTTTTCGCAACCCTCCACCAAAAGTCTTCTGCAGTGATGCTGATAGCTTTTTAATCTAGTGCATCCTAGAACGCATGTATTTGATTTGAAGGAGACCCCAGGAAATTTGCTGGGTCCCAACAAAAGTTTCTTAATAAATTATTGTTTTATTCATTCTTGTTTAGTCTACATTTTTTTTTATTCATTTAAAAAAAATTCATTTTAAAACTTTTTAGATCTAAAATTTTAAAATCTTTTTATCCCATGGATGGGACGCTAACAAGAACCACCACTCCCGGACCAAGGAATAAAGACAATGAAAAGATACTTCACACTTCTTAGAGTTCCAGAACTGGAACCTCACCACTAGATGTCGTTTAACGTAATACCCAAGACACTAAGACCCACTGCCACCACCTTCAAGCACATAAAAAAGGTTCGAGGTTTGCCATAAAAGCGATTTTTAATTTCATTTTTCAACAAATTTTTAAAACTGATTTTTAAAGATCTTTTTAACTATATATGAGGTCCTAATAAATACAATAACTCCGGATCATATTAGACCAAATATGTACTAGTGCTTCGAATCAGAGTGGACTTAGGAGTAATGTCAGGGTCACCAGCTAATACTGGTGTGAAATGCGCTAGACTTGTCTCTTATTGAATATTCATTGCAGAACAGTTTTCACAGGTGTGAGAAGCATTGAATAATACATTGTAGAATGGTATTGTTATCTGCAGGAAATGTGCCAGGGGCAACAGATGCCATTTTACACCACATTCATAGATCTAACGAATACATTCGATCTGGTTAGCCGAAGTGGACTCTTTAAACTGCTGCAGAAGATTGGCTGCCCACCCAGACTATTTGAGGTCATCATCTGTTTCCACACATATTCATAGCACAGTCTGTTTTAATGGTACAATATCTGAGGCATTTCCACGCAGCAGCGGAGTGAAGCAGGGCTGTGTCATTGCACCTACATTGTTCGGGATCTTTTTCGCCTTGCTTCTCCAGTATGCCTTCAGGACTGCAGCGAGGGAGTCTAATTGCACACCAAAGCTGACGGCAAATTGTGCAACATCGCCCGACTTCCGGCCAACACTAAGATCACGAAGGTTTTCATTCGTGAAGTGCTGTTGACTTCATACACTGAGGACGACCCGCAACAGCTTTTCAGTCACCTCACACATGCTTGTATCGAGTTCGGACTTACCATAAGTCTAAAAAAAGGCAGAAGTGTTAAGTTTTTATAGGCCGACATTTAGGCCTTCAAGCAAGAGCGCTTGTCCAGCAGAAATCCTTGGTAATCCTTTGGTAAAGAATCCTCAGTTCTTTCGGCAATGATCGTAAATTCCCCCTCAATGATTGCAAGCGAACTGTGGCAAGTATCAGTGTTTAAGTAGTGAATTAGCGACACATTATGGCTGTTGATTGGCCGGGGGAGTAAACCACGTGACCTTGGATAGTCTATAAATTCAAGTGGGGAATTGAAGCACTCCTTATATACAAAAACTCCAACAAAAAGTCATGGGATAAAGTGCATACAATCAATGGGTGCAGCCGTGGAGAGCTTCAAGCATCTCGGGTCCACCATCGCCAAACTAATCTCCACTGACACTGAAGTCAACAGCAGAATCGCAAAAGCAGCAGCAGTCATGGCTAAACTGAACCAGAGAGTCTAGAAAAATGTTGGCCTCACTAAGAAGGCCTAATTACACGTCTACAAAGCGTGCGTTTTCAGTACACTTTGTTGGTATTTTCTGTTATAAGGTGTGTGCCTGAAGTCTACTTCTACTTATAGACTCGCCGAGAACTAAGTAACCAACCTCTTAGCCAACCACTGGCAGTACTCTGCTGCTGTTATAATATTTATACAGGCTGTTCGGATCTTAACTACTCTCAATTGCTTTGAACCTTAGTGGACGACGGAACATAGGATTATATCACTGGACCTTTGATACTACGTAGGATTCCAAAACCCAGGACTTATACGCAGGATAGGACTTATTCACTTACCAAAGGATTCCATAACTCAGGACTTATTTACTTTAAGTCCTTTTCAACTGGCCAAGGATGGCGGTCAGAAACTTAACACACTTCTCTACAGTAATGAAGCCTGGGCCAAATACTCAAACTATGATATGAAACTTGACAATTTCCACCCCAGGTGCCTACATCGCATCCTACACATCCGCTGACAGGGTAAAGTGCCCACCACAGACGTGCTGGGCCGTGCCAACATGTTTGCCATCCTCTGCAAGAGGTGCTTGCGCTGGCTTAGTCTTGTCAGGAGGATGGACAAAGGCCGCATCCTCAAAGACCTACTGTATGGCGAATTAGTAGAATGCTCCCGATGGTAGGAAGACCATGCCTACGTTTTAGAGACGTCTACAAGAAAGAGATGAAGACATACCACATCAACACCAATACATGGGAGGATGGTGCAGAAGATCGAGCGGCCTGGTATCTTCTTGTCAAACAAGGCACGAAAAGAAGTGAAACAGAGAGGAAAGTAGTCGCCACAGAAAAGAGAGCCAGAAGGAAGGAGAGACAACAGCAGCGCAGCAAGAGTCACTTTTTGTGTGCAGTCAATTTCAAACATTGGCCTGCTCAGCCACTAAATCAGATACAGATAAAAACAAATTGGACACTACGACATCGTCTTTAACAGACGGAAGGTTGCCAACAATGATATGAATGTGAGAGTACAGGCCTGTGTTAATCCCCAAGAGGATATACAGTTTATATTATTAAATCTGATTACTGTTTATACATCTTTTAATTTGGAAGCATGTGAATTACGGAGCTGTGAATATGTAATATCATTAACGGCAGTGCAACTATGTTACTTGGTACGTTTAATCTTAACTAGCAGGACCTGTAGATATACCACAGTATAATAATTTTATCATTACAACATTTGACATGTTTACTTAAGAGATATTGCCAAATAGTTCAATATGTAAAAATCATAATAATCTTGATTTAACAATTTCTCACTATTTGTCTTTTTTTCCTTCTTTTCATTATGTTTCGATTGAAACAGATTAGCGTTATCGCTTCTGCGCGCTCATCTTTTCTCTCTATCTTTCCTTACTCTCTTTCTTTCTTTTTTTAATAATTTTTATGTGTAGCATGTCCTATTTCTGCCCTTTCTTTCTTTATAATAAAAACGGAATGGTTCATTATTTATCTGAGGTGAGGACACTCAGAAGATATAAGATTTCGGCGATTAAGCGCATCTATCGGCATGAAAGAATCCTAGACATTCATATATTTCTATATGTAAATATATCTTAGTCTGTCGATATCTATCTATCTATCTATCTATCTATCTATCTATCTATCTATCTATAATCATATCTTTCTGTATGTTCATCTTTCCGTCTGTTCATATATACCTATTTATATGAAAAAAAAGTGAAAGTGAATCCGACAATATATAATTTTATAAAAAATGATAAAACAACAACACTCGTTCTCTTTAAAAAATGAGGGCCCTGACGAAGATTTGTTCAACAAATCGAAACACTTCAGCATCGGCTTATTAAACATCACTCATAAATGAAACGTGTTTTTTCATTTTTTATAAGATTACACACACACACACACACACACAAAACAAACAAACAAACAAACAAACATATATTATATATATATATATATAATATATATATATATATATATGTTGCAAAAAGAAATAAAAGAAAGAAAGTATAGAATGGATAAAATAGGATATTTTAATCAATTTTACTTACACGTGTTTCGGTCAGGAGTTTATCCATGTGTACATTATTCAAACTATTATTATTTTTAAATAACCAAATGAAATGAAATAATAATAATAGAAAAATGTAGAAATGTTCCGCACACAAAGAAGATTCGACCTTCATCAGAATATATATATATATATATATATATATAATATATATATATATATATATATATATATTATGGACATGAAGTCAATAATGTTGGTTACTGACAGTTTCTCCGTTATGCAATTCTCAAACTAAGTACTTGGTTCGAAAATCGCAGCATCAGCTTAGTTTGAAACTTGGTTTGAAACTTGATTTCAGCTTGGTTTGAATGTTTTTAAAATTTAATATCTATTTATATATCTACCTCGTTATCTCAATGTGACCAATTGTCTGTCTGTGTGTCTGTCTGCTCATATTTTCTGTATTCGTTGAGCAGCACTTGTGATATTAAAGAGCAACCCAAATTGTACCAGAAGAAAGTCCTTGAAAAGAGTCACCGTAACCATAAGCATCACGTCCGATTTTCCACTGATGAGTCCCCGACACCACAGAGCAACTGCAGTTTAGTACTATCTACAACCTAATACAATTGGCACCCATCAGTGTCCAGCAAAGAAACCCCGAATCCTCACCCCTTTAGAACCATAGTGGAATATTTTTTCCAGCTATGGGTAAATAGAAAGGCACACTAGGTTCTTTAACCTTGGTTAAGCAACCAGTCTAGGAGAAGGAAACTCTGAATTCAAACCTGTTAAAGTCATAACTAGAATAGGCTCAGTCCTAATTAGTGATCTATTTCACTGGACTCTTTAACCTTGGTTAGGCAACCAGTCTAGGAGAAGGAAAACTCTGAATTCAAACCTGTTAAATCTGCTTTGGGTGGTCATAACTAGAATAGGCTCAGTCCTAATTAGTGATCTATTTCACTGGACTCTTTAACCTTGGTTAAGCAACCAGTCTAGGAGAAGGAAAACTCTGAATTCAAACCTGTTAAATCTGCTTTGGGTGGTCATAACTAGAATAGGCTCAGTCCTAATTATGATCTATTTCACTGGACTCTTTAACCTTGGTTAGGCAACCAGTCTAGGAGAAGGAAAACTCTGAATTCAAACCTGTTAAATCTGCTTTGGGTGGTCATAACTAGAATAGGCTCAGTCCTAATTAGTGATCTATTTCACTGGACTCTTTAACCTTGGTTAGCAACCAGTCTAGGAGAAGGAAAACTCTGAATTCAAACCTGTTAAATCTGCTTTGGGTGGTCATAACTAGAATAGGCTCAGTCCTGATCTATTTCACTGGACTCTTTAACCTTGGTTAGGCAACCAGTCTAGGAGAGGAAAACTCTGAATTCAAACCTGTTAAATCTGCTTTGGGTGGTCATAACTAGAATAGGCTCAGTCCTAATTAGTGATCTTTTCACTGGACTCTTTAACCTTGGTTAGGCAACCAGTCTAGGAGAAGGAAAACTCTGAATTAAAACCTGTTAAATCTGCTTTGGGTGGTCATTACTAGAATAGGCTCAGTCATAATTATTGATCTATTTCACTAATTCTAAATTGGTCGTAAAGTGAGAACTAGCACGCACCCCTCGATTGCGCTTGAACACTTGAAGATTTTGAACTGGATCTCCCGGAAGAATGTTGTAACATTCCCCAGATGTAAATCTGAAGATTTTTAATCAGCACGGGGGCGGGGGGGGGTGGCATTTGGAAAGCGTCATTCGTAAAGAATGGTGCCTATACCATATATTGACATCTTCTTTGTGCACAACAAGGTGCAAGAACGTGCAAGTGCCTTTTTTCATAATTGGGATTGTGTGCTGCATGCAGATGTGCATGCAGTATAACATGTGTTTCTGACAGCCATAGATTGCTTTTCTTGCAACGTTGTCATTAAAAATGCACATTTTGGGAATATTTTTTCTCCATTTATCCATCCTCCCATTTGTATAACAAATCGAATTTAGTCAAGGTGAAAAATCTACAATAGAATTTTGTTGAGTCAATTTTGAATCTACTAACCCCTGTCAACAAATATGGACTCACCCACTCTTGGAAAACGTTTCTTCCGTTATATTCAATCCATTAAAAATAGACTAAACACAAATCTGAGACAAAACCTATTTAATTTTTATAGTTAAAAAGTAGGGGAAAAGATCGAGAGAGGGGATGAGCGGACGGAAGCGATGACCTTAATCTGTTTTTAATCGAACATAATGGAAAAATGAAAATAAAAAAGAAATAAAGACAGAAAAATGAGTGTGAGAGAGAGAGAGAGAGAGAGAGAGAGAGAGAGAGAGAGAGAGAGAGAGAGAGAGAGAGAGAGAGAGAGTTAAATTAAAATTAAGACCGCTTTAGCTCAGTCGGTAGAGTGTGCGGTTAGGAATCACCAGGTTCTTTGGTTCGATACCGGCCCTCGCCAACTCAGTGAGGAGCTGATGGTAGGGTGTGGCTCTCCACCCCAGATGCTAAAATGATCTCCTTGGTATAGTGCTAGTGAAAAGGAGATAGATTCCCTCGCTGTCTGGTTGATACGACATTAGCCCCGCCCAATAACTTTTTAGTTTTTACATATTGAATTATTTCGTAATAGCTCTTAAAGAAACATATCAAACGTTGTAATATTAAACTATTACACTGGCTTGCAATGTTTTCAAGGTCGAATATATAATAGCTGATTTTAAGGTAATTTTTTTTTTTACGCTGAATCCAAAAATCATACTCATTTTTTCTAATCGGATAATTTTTTTAAGATGCAATCTCTTAATTGAAATTAATAGAACAATATTAGCGGCGGTTTAGTTCAGTCGGTAGAGCGTGCATCTCTCTGAACCACAACGTTCCTGGTTCGATGAGTACGAGTAGTACAGGGATCTGTGCGGTAAATTGAGGAGCTGATGGTAGGTGGAGCGCTCCCCTCTGACGAAAAAACTATTTCCTTTGTCTAGCGCTAGTGAAAAGAGGACAATCCCCTCGCTGTATGGTTCATACCGACTTTAGGCCACCCTGACGATTTTACTTTTTTAAATTTATAACTATTTATTTGTGACAAGTGGAGTCCACAGAGTTTGGATAAGTGTTATAATTATGTCAAGTTGTTGCGAAGTATTGAAGCATATCTTAAAAACCAGACCTGACCAAACACAATGAATGGTATTTTTGGAATTTAGCATAAAATGAATCATATATCACTTAGTAAAACTTTTACCTTTGAAAAAAGTTTTTAACGCGGGCCAGCCTGATCGAGATTTCCCCGACTTAGCCATGCCCGGGCATCTCGTGTGTATTTGTCACTCGAAGTATCCATACAGTTGGTGATCTTCCCATTTTCTTTTTTGATTGTTGTTTTCCTGTCTATCTTTAAGTCATATCTGATGATATGTATTCCAAAGAGATGGATTTATTCTTTGTGGTGAAATCGATGTTATAACGTTTCGGTTTTAGCAAACCTACATCAGGACTTGAGACAGAAAGAATGTTCTTTGAGTGGGAGTGGCTGACTTTTGAAACACGGGGGAAGAGTAGTTGTATGTGAAGAAGGGCCGTAACCGAGTACGGCGTATCACATGTTCTGGTATACGCAAAGACATCCGAAGAAGCGGTGAGAAGTATGCTCAATTTAAAGTGATATATATATATATATATATATATATATAATATATATATGGATACTTTGGTGTACATATAAATTTATTTCGACATTTTTTTGCCTCGTCAGTCTGATCTTTGTTGATTCAGATACTTCATACCTGGTCTCACTGGTATGATTTTCCCGATTTCCTCATTTTAAAAACTTTTTAAAATTCTGCGTTTGTTAAATACGCCAGTTCAGGGACACGTGCACACTCACGATTTTTATTAAATTTATAGTTTGAGTGTGTTGGTCATGTTTGCGACGTCGTATTTTTGAAATTTGATTATATATATATATATATATATATATATATATATATATATATATATATATATATATAAGGTGTGTCAAAAAAGTATCGAGATTTTCTGTACTTTTTTTGACACACCTTGTATTCTGAAAAAAAATGATGTTACATTTATTGTTCATTCCTATCTAGATAGATACAGCTTCAATCTTGATACTTTTTTTGACACAACGCACACACGCACACACACACACACACACATATATATATAATATATATATATATATATATATATATATATATCGAAATACGGTGAGGAAATTAATTAAAAATATTTTCTTCTCATATATATATATATATATATATATATATATATATATATATATATATAGCCTACACTTACTAATCCATGAATATTATGTATTTGACTTTTTATATGACCCGTTTTCTTATCGTGTTGATTTATGCTACCATTGATTGTGATTCGGTTTTCTCTCTTTAAGTATCCTCTGCGCAGCCATGTTCATACCATATGATGCAATTTCTTTAGTTTGTCTGCTGAAATGTCTAAGTAGTAGTTTTTCTTTCCATTATTGTTTTATCAATTCCTTGCCACCTATTTCTTTGTTCCCGTGTTACTTTTGTTGCAGGTTATGTTTGCAGTTGTAATTCGTTTCTCTTTAATCTTTTTCGTGTAGTCTTCAAGACCCTGAATTGCCGTACCTACACAATCCTCAATGCTGGTGAGTCTTCTTCCTCCTCCTCCTTCTCCCCTCTGGTATATAATCTGTCGACATCTCTTTGGGGTTTAAAGGCTTTGCGCGTAGTCACCAGCTTCCTTGTTTTCTGGTCTTGGTGTTTGAACTTCTCTCTTGCCGAGTTTAGGAAGGATCCGGAGTACCTTACAAGGAAGACTGCTCAGATATTTTATTTTTTTTCGTTGATTAAGTTTCTGTTGCAGAGTTTGGTTTCCATTGGTTTCTTGTTCTTTGCTTACGTCTTTTCTTTTAATCTCTGTTTGATGGTGTCTGCTCGTATTTTTCATGGTATTTGTGGCTTTCATTTTGATGTATTTGGACGTTGAAGTTGGTGAGGAAAACGGAACCCGGTGAGACGAGTTTCGTATATTCGGTCAAGGCTTCTCGCTGTGACTTCACACTAATAATCATTAGGAAAATTTTAAACCCACTTCTCTACTAAAAAAAAGACGGAGAGGCCTATTGTCGGTATCAGTCAGGACAGCGAGGGAGTCTATCCCTTTTCCCTAGCGCTTGACCAGAGAGATTGTTTTTGATGAAGTGGAGCGCCACACCTACCGGCAGCTCCCCACTTTACCAACATTACTGTATATATTGCTATAAAAAGTTGGTGGAGTGGCGTATTGTTTTGTATCAGCCAAACAGCAAGGGAGTCTATCCCCTTTTCCATAGCGCTAGACCAGAAGGGTTGTTTTTTGAGTCTGAAGTGGAGCACTACAACTATCATCAGCCCCCCCACTTTACTGGCACAGGTCCCTGTGCTACGCATGTGCAGAGTTGGCGAAGCCCGGTATTGAACCCGAGGCCTTGTGGTTCCGAGCCGGATGCTCTACTGATTGAGTTAAAGGGAAACTAAAGCCCTCGAGGATGACACCTGAACCTTACCTGGACATATAGTTTATTTACTAAGCTTAGCTTAAATGTGGCACATGGCCAGAAGTACTGAGTGCGTGAATCGAACTCACTAATGTTCAAATGGATGTGGTAATTGCATTTCACTTAGCGCTAATACCTTGGGAAAGGTACCCTCCCTCCAGCTATGGATAATAGTAGGGCAGACCGGGCTCTTTAACTTTCCCAAGGGTATTAGCGCCTAAGTGAAATGCAATTACCAATCCATTTGAACATTAGTGAGTTCGATTCACGCACTTCAGTACTTCTTGGCCATGTGGCCACATTTAAGCTAAGCTTAGTAAATAACTATATGTCCAGGTAAGGTTCAGGTGTCATCCTCGAGGGCTTTAGTTTGCCCTTTAACTCAATCAGTGAGCAAAATCCGGCTCGGAACGCAAAGGCCTCGGGTTCAATACGCGGGCCTTCGCCAACTCTGCACATGAGTAGCAGCAGGGACCTGTGGCAGTAAAAGTGGGGGGGCTGATGATAGTTGTAGTGCTCCACTTAGACTCAAAAAACAACCCTTCTGGTCTAGCGCATAAAAGGGGATAGACTACCTTGCTGTTTGGCTGATACCAACAATACGCCCACTCCACCAACTTTTTATAGGGCAATATATAACATAATGTTGGTAAAGTGGGGAGTGCCGTAGGTGTGGCGCTCCACTTCATCAAAAACAATCTCTCTGGTCAAGCGCTAGGGAAAAGGGGATAGACTCCCTCGCTGTCTGACTGATACCGACAATAGGCCTCTCGTCTTTTTTTTAGTAGAGAAGTGGGTTTTAAATAATTTCCTAATGAATTATTAGTGTGCGTCACAGCGAGAAAGCCTTGACCGAATTATACGACTCGTCCTCACCGGTTTCCGTTTTCCTCACCAACTTCAACGTCCAAATACATCAAATGAAAGCACAAATACCATGAAAAATAACGAGGCAGACCCCAATCAAACAGAGATTAAAAGAAAAAGACGTAAAGCAAAGAACAAGAAAAACCCAATGGAAACCAAACTCTGCAACAGAAACTTAATCAAGAAAAAATAAAATATCTGAGCAGTCTTCCTTGTAAGGTACTCCGGGATCCTTCCTAACTCGGCAGAGAGAAGTTCAAACACCAAAAGAACCCAGAAACAAGGAAGCTGGTGACTACGCGCAAAGCCTTTAAACCCCAAAGAGATGTCCGAAGATTATATACGCAGAGGGAGAAGGAGGAGGAGAGAAGACTAACCAGCATTGGGATTGTGTAGGTACGGCAAATTCAGGGTCTTGAAGACTAAGCGAAAAAGATTAAAGAGAACGAATTAACAACTGCAAACATAACCTGCACCAAAAGTAACACGGGAACAAAGAAATAGGATGGCAAGGAATTGATAAACATAATGGAAAGAAAACTACTACTTAGAACACTTTCAGCAACAACTAAAAGGAAATTGCTCATATGGTTGAACATGGCTTGCGGCAGAGGATACTTAAAGAGAGAAACCGAATCACAACTCAATGGTAGCATAAAATAACACGATAAGACCGGTCTATATAAAAAGTCAATACATAATATTCATGGGATTTAGTAAGTAGTAGGCTATATATATATATTATAATTATATATATATATATATATATATATATTGAGAAAGAAAATATTTTTTAATTAAATTTCCTCACCGTTTTCGATATATATATATATATATATATATATATATATATATATATATAATGTGGTGTTGTGTGTGTGTGTGTGTGTGCGTGTGGCGGTGTGTCAAAAAAAGTATCAAGATTGAAAGCTGTATCTATCTAGATAGGAATGAACATAAAATGTAACATTCATTTTTTCATGAATACAGGTGTGTCCAAAAAGTATCAGAAAATCTCGATACTTTTTTGACACCCTTATATATATATATATAATATATATATATATATATATATATATATATATATTGTTTTAATATATATAATCAAATTTCAAAAAATACGACGTCGCAAACACTGACAACACACTCAAATATAAAATTTAATAAAAATCGTGAGTGTGCACTGTTTCCCCCCCTTAAAACTGGCGTATTTAACAAACGCAGAAATTTTAAAAAAAAGTTTTTAAAATGAGGAAATGGGAAAATTCTACCAGTGAGAACCAGGTATGAGTATCTGATCAACAAAAGATCAGAACCTGACGAGGCAAAAAAAATGTCGAAATAAATTTATTGTACACCAAAGTATCCATATATATATATATATATATATATATATATATATATATCACTTTAAATTGAGCAATACTTCTCACCGCTTCTTCGATGTCTTTGCGTATACCAGAACATGTGATACGCCGTACTCGTTACAAGCCTTCTTCAATAACACACTCTTACCCCCGTGTTTTCAAAAGTCAGCCACTCCCACTCAAAGAACCATTCTTTTTTCTGTCTCAAGTCCTGATGTAGGTTGCTAAAACGCGAAACGTTATTAAAATCGATTTCACCACAAAGAATAAATGCATCTCTTTGGAAAATACATATCATCAGATATGACTTTAAGATAGACAGGAAAACAACAATCAAAAAAGAAAATGGGAAGATCACCACTGTATGGATACTTCGGTGACAAATACACACGAGATGCCCGGCATGGTCTAAGTCGGGGAATCTCGATCAGGCTGGCCGCGTTAAAAAACTTTTTTGCAAGGTAAAAGTTTTACTAAGTGATATATGATCGTCATTTTTATGCTAAATTCCAAAATACCATTCATTGTGTTTTGGTCAGGTCTGGTTTTTAGATATGCTTCAATACTTCCGCAACAACTTGGACATATTATAAACACGTTATCAACTTCCTGTGGACTCCACTTGTCACAATAAATAGTTATAAATTTAAAAAGTAAAATCGTCAGGGTGGCCTAAAGTCCGGTATGACCGCATACAGCGAGGGGGTAGGTCCTTTTTTCACTAGCGCTAGACAAAGGAAATAGTTTTTTCCGTCAGAGGGGGAGCGCTCACTACCATCAGCTCCTCAATTTACGCCGCAACAGATCCCTGTACTACTCGTACTCATCGAACCAGGAACGTTGTGGTTCAGAGAGATGCACGCTCTACGACTGAACTACGCCGCTAATATTGTTCTATTAATTTCAATTAAAGAGATTGCATCTTAAAAAAATTAATCCGATAGAAAAAATGAGTATGATTTTTGGATTCAGCGTAAAAAAAAAAATTACACTTAAAAATCAGCTATTATAATATTCGACCTTGAAAACATTGCAAGCCAGTGTATAGGTTTTAAATTATTAAAACGTTTTGATATGTTTCTTTAAGAGCTATTACGAAATAAATTCAATATGTAAAACTAAAAGTTATTGGGGCGGCTAATGTCGTATCAACCAAGACAGCGAGGAATCTATCTCCATTTTCACTAGCAGTAATACCAAGGAGAAATCATTTAGCATCTGGGTGGAGAGCCACACTACCATAGCTCCTCCTGAGTTGGCGAGGGCCGTAATCAACCAAGAACCTGGTGATTTCCTAACCGCACACTCTACCAGACTTGAGCTAAGCGGTCTTAATTTTCAATTTAACTCTTCCTCTCTCGTCTCTCTCTCTCTTCTGCTCCTCTCCTCTCTCTCTCTCC
>CM042161.1:78082913-78103525 GCA_023376005.1 Doryteuthis pealeii | reverse complement strand
ATATTACTGCAAGGAAGATTGGCGCCCACCAGACTATTGAAGGTCATCATCTTTTCCACACATAAGTATCATAGCACAGTCTGTTTTAATGGTTACAATATCTGAGGCATTTCCACGCACAGCGGAGTGAAGCAGGGCTGTCATTTGCACCTACATTGTTCGGGAATCTTTTTTCCGCCTTCTTCTCCAGCTAAACGCCTTCAGGGAACTGCAGCGAGGGAGCTTCAACACTCCAAAAGAAATATGCACACCAAAAGCTGACGCAAAATTGTGCAAACATCGCCGACTTCGGCCAACACTAAGATCACGAAGGTTTTCATTCGTGAAGTGCTGTTGCTCATCACATGAGGACGACCCGCAGACAGCTTTTCAGTCACCTACACACAGTGCTTATGTATCGAGTTCTGGACTACCATAAGTCTAAAAAAAGGCAGAAGTGTTAAGTTTTTATAGGCCGACTTTAGCCTTCAAGCAAGCGCTTGTCCAGCAGAAATGCCTTAGGTAATCCTTTGGTTAAAGAATTCCCTCAGTTCTTCGGCATGATCGTAAATTCCCCCTCCAATGATTGCAAGGCGAACTGTGGCAAGTATCAGTCGTAAGTAGTGAATTAGCGACACATTATGGCTGTGATTGGCCGGGGAGTAAAACCACGTGACCTTGGATAGTCTATAAATTCAAGTGGGGAATTGAAAGCACTCCTTATATACAAAAACTCCAACAAAAAGTCATGGGATAAAGTGCATACAATCAATGGGGAAGCCGTGAGAGCTTCAAGCATCTCGGGTCCACCCATCGCCAAACTAATCTCCACTGACACTGAAGTCAACAGCAGAATCGCAAAAGCAGCACAGTATGGCTAAAAACTGAACCGAGGTTCTAGAAAAATGTTGGCCTCACTAAGAAGGCCTTAATTACACGTCTACCAAGCGTGCGTTTCAGTACACTTTGTTGGTATTTTCTGTTATAAGGTGTGTGCCTGAAAGTCTACTTCTACTTATAGACTCGCCGAGAACTAAGTAACCAACCTCTAGCCCAACCACTTGCAGTACTCTGCTGCTGTTATAATATTTATACAGGCTGTTCGGATTTAACTACTCTCAATTGCTTGAACCTTAGTGGACGACGGAACATAAATATATCACTGGACCTTGATTACTACGTAGGATTCCAAAACCCAGGACTTATACGCAGGATAGGACTTATTCACTTACCAAAGGATTCCATAACTCAGGACTTACTTACTTTAAGTCCTTTTCAACTGGCCAAGGATGGCGGTCAGAAACTTAACACACTTCTCTACAGTAATGAAGCCTGGGCCAAATACTCAAACTATGATATAAACTTGACAAGTTCCACCCCAGGTGCCTACATCGCATCCCTACACATCCGCTGACAGGTAAGTGCCCACCACAGACGTGCTGGGCCGTGCCAACATGTTTGCCATCCTCTGCAAGAGGTGCTTGCGCTGGCTTAGTCTTGTCAGGGAGGATGGACAAAGGCCGCATCCTCAAAGACCTACTGTATGGCGAATTAGTAGAATGCTCCCGATGGTAGGAAGACCATGCCTACGTTTTAGAGACGTCTACAAGAAAGAGATGAAGACATACCACATCAACACCAATACATGGGAGGATGGTGCAGAAAGATCGAGCGCCTGGTATCTTCTTGTCAACAAGGCACGAAAAAGAAGTGAAACAGAGAGGAAAGTAGTCGCCACAGAAAAGAGAGCCAGAAGGAAGGAGAGACAACAGCAGCGCAGCAAGAGTCACTTTTTGTGTGCAGTCAATTTCAAACATTGGCCTGCTCAGCACTAAATCAGATACAGATAAAACAAATTGGACACTACGACATCGTCTTTAACAGACGGAAGGTTGCCAACAATGATATGAATGTGAGAGTACAGGCCTGTGTTAATCCCCAAAGAGGATATTACAGTTTATATTATTAAATCTGATTACTGTTTATACATCTTTTAATTTGAAGCATGTGAAATTACGGAGCTGTGAATATGTAATATCATTAACGGCAGTGCAACTATGTTACTTGGTACGTTTAATCTTAACTAGCAGGACCTGTAGATATACCACAGTATAATAATTTTATCGATTACAACATTCGACATGTTTACTTAAGAGATATTGCCAAAATAGTTCAATATGTAAAAATCATAATAATCTTGATTTAACTCAATTTCTCACTTATTTTCTTTTTCCTCTATTTCATTATGTTTCGTTTCAGATTAGCGTTAATCGAATCTTTCTCTCTAACTCTCTTTCTTTCTTTTTTTAATAATTTTTATGTTGCAGCTGTCCTATTTCTGCCCTTTCTTCTTTATAATATCGTTCATTATTATTTTGAGTGAGACACTCTCGCGATTAAGCGCCATCTCTCGCATGAAAGAATCCTAGACATTCTCTATATGTAAATATATCTTAGTCTGTCGATTCTATCTATCTATCTATCTTATCTATTCTATCTATCTATCTATCTATAATCATATCTTTCTGTATGTTCATCTTTTCGTCTGTTCATATATACCTATTTATATGAAAAAAAAGTGAAAGTGAATCCGACAATATATAATTTTATAAAAAAAACTACTCGTTCTCTTTAAAAAAAGAGGGCGCCCTGACGAAGATTGTTTCAAACAAATCGAAACACTTCAGCATCGGCTTATTAAACATCACTCATAAATGAAAACGTTTTTCATTTTTTATAAGATTACACACACACACACACACACACACACAAACAACAAAACAAAACAAACAAAATATATATATTATATATATATATTATATATATATATATATATATATGTTGCAAAAAAGAAATAAAAAAAAGAAAAGTATAGAATGGATAAAATAGGATATTTTAATCAATTTTATTACACGTGTTTCGGTCAGGAGTTTTTCCATGTGTACATTATTCAAACTATTATTATTTTTAAATAACCAAATGAAATGAAATAATAATTAATAGAAAAATGTAGAAATGTTCCGCACACAAAGAAGATTCGACCTTCATCAGAATATATATATATATATTATATATATATATATATATATATATATATATATATATATATAATTATGGACATGAAGTCAATAATGTTTGGTTACTGACAGTTCTCCGTTATGCAATTCTCAAACTAAGTACTTGGTTCGAAATCGCAGCATCAGCTTAGTTGAAACTTGGTTTTGAAACTTGATTTCAGCTTGGTTGAATGTTTTTAAAATTTAATATCTATTTATATATCTACCTCGTTATCTCAATGTGACCAATTGTCTGTCTGTGTGTCTGTCTGCTCATATTTTCTGTATTCGTTGAGCAGCACTTGTGATATTAAAGAGCAACCCAAATGTACCAGAAGAAAGTCCTTGAAAGAGTCACCGTAACCATAAGCATCACGTCCGATTTTCCACTGATGAGTCCCCGACACCACAGAGCAACTGCAGTTTAGTACTATCTACAACCTAATACAATTGGCACCCATCAGTGTCCAGCAAAAGAAACCCCGAATCCTCACCCCTTTAGAACCATAGTGGAATATTTTTCCAGCTATGGGTAAATAGAAAGGCCACACTAGGTTCTTTAACCTTGGTTAAGCAACCAGTCTAGGAGAAGGAAACTCTGAATTCAAAACCTGTTAAATCTGCTTTGGGTGGTCATAACTAGAATACAGTCCTAATTAGTGATCTATTTCACTGGACTCTTTAACCTTGGTTAGGCAACCAGTCTAGGAGAAGGAAAACTCTGAATTCAAACCTGTTAAATCTGCTTTGGGTGGTCATAACTAGAATAGGCTCAGTCCAATTTAGTGATCTATTTCACTGGACTCTTTAACCTTGGTTAAGCAACCAGTCTAGGAGAAGGAAAACTCTGAATTCAAACCTGTTAAATCTGCTTTGGGTGGTCATAACTAGAATAGCTCAGTCCTAATTAGTGATCTATTTCACTGGACTCTTTAACCTTGGTTAGGCAACCAGTCTAGGAGAAGGAAAACTCTGAATTCAAACCTGTTAAATCTGCTTTGGGGTGTCATAACTAGAATAGGCTCAGTCCTAATTAGTGATCTATTTCACTGGACTCTTTAACCTTGGTTAAGCAACCAGTCTAGGAGAAGGAAAACTCTGAATTCAAACCTGTTAAATCTGCTTTGGGTGGTCATAACTAGAATAGGCTCAGTCCTAATTAGTGATCTATTTCACTGGACTCTTAACCTTGGTTAGGCAACCAGTCTAGGAGAAGGAAAACTCTGAATTCAAACCTGTTAAATCTGCTTTGGGTGGTCATAACTAGAATAGGCTCAGTCTAATTAGTGATCTATTTCACTGGACTCTTTAACCTTGGTTAGGCAACCAGTCTAGGAGAAGGAAAACTCTGAATTAAAACCTGTTAAATCTGCTTTGGGTGGTCATTACTAGAATAGGCTCAGTCATAATTATTGATCTATTTCACTAATTCTAAATTGGTCGTAAAGTGAGAACTAGCACGCACCCCTCGATTGCGCTTGAACACTTGAAGATTTTGAACTGGATCTCCCGGAAGAATGTTGTAACATTCCCCAGATGTAAATCTGAAGATTTTTAATCAGCACGGGGGCGGGGGGGTGCATTTGGAAAGCGTCATTCGTAAAGAAATGGTGCCTATACCATATATTGACATCTTCTTTGTGCACAACAAGGTGCAAGAACGTGCAAGTGCCTTTTTTCATAATTGGGATTGTGTGCTGCATGCAGATGTGCATGCAGTATAACATGTGTTTCTGACAGCCATAGATTGCTTTTCTTGCAACGTTGTCATTAAAAATGCACATTTTGGGAATATTTTTTCTCCATTTATCCATCCTCCCATTTGTATAACAAATCGAATTTAGTCAAGGTGAAAAAATCTACAATAGAATTTTGTTGAGTCAATTTTTGAATCTACTAACCCCTGTCAACAAATATGGACTCACCCACTCTTGGAAAACGTTCTTCCGTTATATTCAATCCATTAAAAATAGACTAAACACAAATCTGAGACAAAACCTATTTAAATTTTATAGTTAAAAAAGTAGGGGAAAAGATCGAGAGAGGGGATGAGCGGACGGAAGCGATGACCTTAATCTGTTTTAATCGAACATAATGGAAAAATGAAAAAAAAAAAAAATAAAGACAGAAAAATGAGTGTGAGAGAGAGAGAGAGAGAGAGAGAGAGAGAGAGAGAGAGAGAGAGAGAGAGAGAGAGAGAGAGAGAGAGAGTTAAATTAAAATTAAGACCGCTTTAGCTCAGTCGGTAGAGTGTGCGGTTAGGAATCACCAGGTTCTTGGTTCGATACCGGCCCTCGCCAACTCAGTGAGGAGCTGATGGTAGGTGTGGCTCTCCACCCCAGATGCTAAAATGATCTCCTTGGTATAGTGCTAGTGAAAAGGAGATAGATTCCCTCGCTGTCTGGTTGATACCGACATTAGCCCGCCCCAATAACTTTTTAGTTTTTACATATTGAATTATTTCGTAATAGCTCTTAAAGAAACATATCAAACGTTGTAATAATTAAACTATTACACTGGCTTGCAATGTTTTCAAGGTCGAATATATAATAGCTGATTTTAAGGTAATTTTTTTTTTTACGCTGAATCCAAAAATCATACTCATTTTTTCTAATCGGATAATTTTTTTAAGATGCAATCTCTTAATTGAAATTAATAGAACAATATTAGCGGCGGTTTAGTTCAGTCGGTAGAGCGTGCATCTCTCTGAACCACAACGTTCCTGGTTCGATGAGTACGAGTAGTACAGGGATCTGTGCGGTAAATTGAGGAGCTGATGGTAGGTGGAGCGCTCCCCCTCTGACGAAAAAACTATTTCCTTTGTCTAGCGCTAGTGAAAAGAGGACATACCCCCTCGCTGTATGGTTCATACCGACTTTAGGCCACCCTGACGATTTTACTTTTTTAAATTTATAACTATTTATTTGTGACAAGTGGAGTCCACAGAGTTTGGATAAGTGTTATAATTATGTCCAAGTTGTTGCGAAGTATTGAAGCATATCTTAAAAACCAGACCTGACCAAACACAATGAATGGTATTTTGGAATTTAGCATAAAATGACGATCATATATCACTTAGTAAAACTTTTACCTTTGAAAAAAGTTTTTAACGCGGGCCAGCCTGATCGAGATTTCCCCGACTTAGCCATGCCCGGGCCATCTCGTGTGTATTTGTCACTCGAAGTATCCATACAGTTGGTGATCTTCCCATTTTCTTTTTTGATTGTTGTTTTCCTGTCTATCTTTAAGTCATATCTGATGATATGTATTCCAAAGAGATGGATTTATTCTTTGTGGTGAAATCGATGTTATAACGTTTCGGTTTTAGCAAACCTACATCAGGACTTGAGACAGAAAGAATGTTCTTTGAGTGGGAGTGGCTGACTTTTGAAACACGGGGGAAGAGTAGTTGTATGTGAAGAAGGGCCGTAACCGAGTACGGCGTATCACATGTTCTGGTATACGCAAAGACATCCGAAGAAGCGGTGAGAAGTATGCTCAATTTAAAGTGATATATATATATATATATATATATATATATATATATATGGATACTTTGGTGTACATATAAATTTATTTCGACATTTTTTGCCTCGTCAGTCTGATCTTTGTTGATTCAGATACTTCATACCTGGTCTCACTGGTATGATTTTCCCGATTTCCTCATTTTAAAAACTTTTTTTTAAAAATTCTGCGTTTGTTAAATACGCCAGTTCAGGACACGTGCACACTCACGATTTTTATTAAATTTATAGTTTGAGTGTGTTGGTCATGTTTGCGACGTCGTATTTTTGAAATTTGATTATATATATATATATATATATATATATATATTATATATATATATATATATATATATAAGGTGTGTCAAAAAAGTATCGAGATTTTCTGTACTTTTTGACACACCTTGTATTCTGAAAAAATGAATGTTACATTTATTGTTCATTCCTATCTAGATAGATACAGCTTCAATCTTGATACTTTTTTTGACACACACACGCACACACACACACACACACACACACATATATATATATATATATATATATATATATATATAATATATCGAAATACGGTGAGGAAATTAATTAAAAAATATTTTCTTCTCATATATATATATATATATATATATATATATATATATATATATATATAGCCTACACTTACTAATCCCATGAATATTATGTATTTGACTTTTTATATGACCGGTTCTTATCGTGTTGATTTATGCTACCATTGATTGTGATTCGGTTTCTCTCTTTAAGTATCCTCTGCGCAGCCATGTTCATACCATATGATGCAATTTCTTTAGTTTGTCTGCTGAAATGTCTAAGTAGTAGTTTTTCTTTCCATTATTGTTTTATCAATTCCTTGCCACCTATTTCTTTGTTCCCGTGTTACTTTTGTTGCAGGTTATGTTTGCAGTTGTAATTCGTTTCTCTTTAATCTTTTTCGTGTAGTCTTCAAGACCCTGAATTGCCGTACCTACACAATCCTCAATGCTGGTGAGTCTTCTTCCTCCTCCTCCTTCTCCCCTCTGGTATATAATCTGTCGACATCTCTTTGGGGTTTAAAGGCTTTGCGCGTAGTCACCAGCTTCCTTGTTTTCTGGTCTTGGTGTTTGAACTTCTCTCTTGCCGAGTTTAGGAAGGATCCGGAGTACCTTACAAGGAAGACTGCTCAGATATTTTATTTTTTTTCGTTGATTAAGTTTCTGTTGCAGAGTTTGGTTTCCATTGGGTTTCTTGTTCTTTGCTTACGTCTTTTCTTTTAATCTCTGTTTGATGGTGTCTGCTCGTATTTTTCATGGTATTTGTGGCTTTCATTTGATGTATTTGGACGTTGAAGTTGGTGAGGAAAACGGAACCGGTGAGACGAGTTCGTATATTCGGTCAAGGCTTCTCGCTGTGACTTCACACTAATATCATTAGGAAATTATTAAACCCACTTCTCTACTAAAAAAAAGACGGAGAGGCCTATTGTCGATATCAGTCAGACAGCGAGGGAGTCTATCCCCTTTTCCCTAGCGCTAGACCAGAGAGATTGTTTTTGCTGAAGTGAAGCGCCACACCTACCGGCAGCTCCCCACTTTACCAACATTACTGTATATATTGCTATAAAAAGTTGGTGGAGTGGCGTATTGTTGGTATCAGCCAAACAGCAAGGGAGTCTATCCCCTTTTCCATAGCGCTAGACCAGAAGGGTTGTTTTTTGAGTCTGAAGTGGAGCACTACAACTATCATCAGCCCCCCCACTTTACTGCACAGGTCCCTGTGCTACGCATGTGCAGAGTTGGCGAAGCCCGGTATTGAACCCGAGGCCTTGTGGTTCCGAGCCGGATGCTCTACTGATTGAGTTAAAGGGAAACTAAAGCCCTCGAGGATGACACCTGAACCTTACCTGGACATATAGTTATTTACTAAGCTTAGCTTAAATGTGGCACATGGCCAGAAGTACTGAGTGCGTGAATCGAACTCACTAATGTTCAAATGGATGTGGTAATTGCATTTCACTTAGCGCTAATACCCTTGGGAAAGGTACCCTCCCTCCAGCTATGGATAAATAGTAGGGCAGACCGGGCTCTTTAACTTTGATTAGGTAACCGGTATAGGAGAAGGAAAACTCTGAATTCAAACCTGTTGAACTCCGCTTAAGAAATTGACCTTGTGTCACCTCCTTGCTCGTGCGAAGGGGTTGGTAAATATATATACAGTGAAAACTTTGTGCCTGCTATTTATTTACAAAGGTTAGGTTGGTTGTATAACAAGAAAATCGTTTTCTCTCCTTTCCACACCCTCTCTCTTTCTTCTTTCTTTCTTTCTCCCCCCTCTCTCTCTCCTCCTCTCTCTCTCTCTGTCTGTCTGTCTCTCTGTCTCTCCACGAATGTGTAACTATTTTATCTTTGGTGGACGCGAGATCTGACACAAAATTGGTTTTCAAGCCTCCCAGCCGCTAAAATCGTCCTAGTCTCGTCGGCATTTCTTTGTATGGGGTCACCCCAGTTACCAGTCCATAAACACGACCCTAACTCCTTTTAAGCAAGAGGGCGGGGTGGCAAGTGCTGCCTGGGGAGATGGCCGTCTGAGACTGGACCGATTTATTTTCAAAAATATCTACTGAAGCATATACTTATACTACACGTGAGATGCCCCGAAAGTAATGCCTCCAAGTTATTTCGAAGGAGACCACAATAGATAATGGGGTCCAAATAACACTCTTGGATATATATTTACCAACGTCTCCGCACAAGTCAATTTTTAAGCGGAGAATACCAGGTTTAAATTCCTTCTACCAGACCATTTACCGTATCAAGGTCGGAGAGCCTAGTCCGCCCTACTATTTACCCATAATTGGAGGAGGAATAGTTGGATTCTTACCTTTCACAGGGGTATATTAGTGGCATATGAAATGCAAATAGCCTCGTCCAGGATTTGAACTCGTATCGCCGTGTGCATTTCCTTCGTCGATAAAGATTATATCATGGGCACTTCCCATAACACCTTTAGATGAGTTTTTTCCTTTATAAATGGCAAGTTTGCTAAGTAAATAGTGATGGCCCAGTGGAAAATACTTATTCTAGCGGAAAATCTTTATCCAACAGTGTTAATTAGCTCCATGTATCTGTTATAGATCAATGGAAATAAATAGGAGACGTCTACTTGCGTGTAATATGACGTATAACTATGGAAGTCGTTAGTACTTAATTTCATATTTACTTGTCAAGTATAATTATCGAATTTTATACGATACATGCATTTATAATTGCCTTCAAGCAAAAATATAAATAATAATAATAATAATAATATATATATATATATATATATATATTGTTAAGAATTAATGTAAAAATGAATTAATGAATAGGATAAAAAATGAATTGAAATAAATGAAAAAAATCCTTTACAAAGGACCTCTCTTAAAAGAAAAAAAAATTTTAAGAGAGGTCCCTAATGGAAAAGCCTTTTTCACCTCCACCGGACTCTTTATTGAAGCATTGAATTAATATAATTATTATATAAGATATTGGAGAAGATAAAACGTATATATATATATATATATATATATATATATATATATATATATATAGTAAATGTTATAGGTTATAAGTATATATCAGTTTTTGCATATAATATATATATATATATATATAATTACATGGATGCATCCATGTAATTAAATATATATATATAAAAAATAATATACATATATTTATCATAATTATCTAATTGTTTTATCAGAGATATTGAGCACTCGTCTAATATTACTGCATATATTGGCACACCACTAACTCATCAAGTGAGATAGTGTTAGCCACACACTCTGGTAATACATACATATATGTGTGTGAGTGTTTATGTGTGTGTGTGTGTGTGTTAAGACTATATATATATATATATATATATATATATATATATATATATGTACACATATATAGACATACAAGTGAATATTATTTCTACATACACACACACATACACATATATATATATATGTATGTGTGTATAAATAATATTCACTTGTATGTCTATATATATACATACATATATATATATATATATATATATATAATATATATATATATATACATATAGTCTTAACACACACACACAAACACTCACACACACACACACACACACACACACACATATATATATATATATATATATATATTACCAGAGTGTATCGTTAACACTCTCCACTTGATGAATTAGTGGTGTCCAAAATATATATATATATATATATATTGGCATACCACTAACTCATTAAGTGATATTATATATATATATATATATATATATATATATATATATATATATATATATATATATATATATATATATATATATATATATAGTTTTCACATGAGTAGATCAATAAGCTTTGGAAAAAATAAGTATATGTTCAATAAACTCCAATATATGTATTTACCGAAACACCTCGCCACGGGCCCGACGTGACACAATGTTAATTTTTAAACAGAGTGAAATTAGAATTCAGAATTTCCATTCTTCTGGGCTGGTTGTCTAATCAAGGATAAATAACCTAGTCTGTTCTACAATTTACTCAAATCTGGATGTTGGACCGAAAAGATGGGTTCATGCCTTTCCCAGGGGCGTTAAAAAGCACCGAAAAGCACAACTGCCTCGACCAGAATTTGAACTCGGGTCACCGATCCCATTTCCTACACATTTACACAGTCGCGTTATTTCCTACTCGGTTTCGTTACACAGTCGCGCCAAATCCAAGTCTTTTGCGCAGTTCCCAGCTGATTGCTGTTCCTACCCACTCATGTCTTTTATTTGTATTCATTCTTAACTGTTATTAGCAATTGTTTTAGTAATCGCATGTAGTTATTGAGAATTGTATAAATGTCTTTTATTTCTCTCTTTTTTTTTTGTTGTTGCTTTGGGTGATACTAGCATCACCGACCTGGTAGTGAAAATGCAGTGTCGTAGCTGCAGTGGTAGTGATGGTCACAGCGACGACATTGTCGTGTAAAATGAAGAGGTAGGCAACTTGATTGCTGAACGGTTTATACCATCGTGCAAATAACGTTGTTACTGCTGTAATGTCAGCTGTCCCTGCAACTATATAAGTCACATCGCGGCTGCTGCTGCTGCTGCTGCTTCTGCTGCTGCTGTTGTGACTGTCATTGCCAGCTTTCACGTCTCTAGTCTCGTAGCAAGATCGAGATTTCCAAAAAAAAAAAAAAAAAAAAATCAGACCTTTCAATAAGAAGCTGCTGTTCATTAATGAGATTTTCACATATTTTTGCCCTGACAGGGTAGTCATTTGTTTGATTTTTGTTTTTCTTTTATTACTTATTAGCTCTTTCTTTCTTAATGCTTTCTTTTTTTCTTTCATTCTTTTTTTCTTTCTTTCTTTTTTTCTTTCTTTCTTTTTTTCTTTCTTTCTTTGTTCTCTCTCTCTTGCTTTCCTCTCTTTTTACTGACTCTTTCTTTCTTTCTTTTTTTTTCTTTCTTTCTTTCTTTCTTTCTTTCTTTCTTTCTTTCTTTCTTCTCTCTCTTGCTTTCCTCTCTTTTTACAGCCTCTTTCTTTCTTTCTTTCTTTCTTTCTTTCTTTCTTCTTTCTTGTTTTTTCTTTCTTTTTTTTAATTGCTTTCTCTCTTTTGAATTTCCATTCTCTTTCTTTCACGTTCTCATTCTCTGCTTTTTTTCTTTTTTCTTTCTTTCCTATTTTCATTCTCTCTTTTTCTCTTTCTTTCTTTCTTTCTTTCTTTTACATTCCCATTCTCTTTCCTTCTTTCTTTCTTTCACATTCCCATTGTCACCTTCTTTCTCTTTTTCTTTCTTTCTTCCTTTCTTTCTTTCTTTCTTTCACATTTCCATTCTCTCTTTCTTTCTTTCTTTCTCTCTTTCTTGGTTTATGTCTTTCTGTCTTTCTGCATTTCTTTCTTTCTTTCTTTCTTTCGCATTTCCATCCTCTTTCTTTCTTTCTTTCACATTCCAGTTCTATTTCTTCTTTTCTTTCTTTCTCTCTCCCCCCTCTCTCTCTGCATTTCTTCTCTACTCTCCAGCTTTCTTTCCTCTCTATTCACTGACCCTTTCTCTCTCTCTCTCTCTCTCTCTCTCTCTCTCTCTCTTCGTAATAGTCCATTTTTTCCACCTCACCAAATCTATTTCATATATGGAAGAACATGAAGTCTATAAAAAACAAACGAAATTACTTTTAATACATCCGAATATACACATTTATAACCATAATCATATAAAGGAATCGTAGGTAATCTTTAGATTTGAACATCAAATAAGCCTTGACGTAGGAATCTGCAAAACCAAAAATGCTTTTAATGCAGCCTAATATATAAATTCACAACAATATAGTAGCGTCATAGATTTTTAGACGTGTACATCAAATAAGCTTTCGAGTAAACCGAAATAGATTTAATAGATTCTAATATATTTGATGTTTAACTTTAGTAAGATTATGGACACACAAAAGGGAATTCACTCTTGTAATATTTGTGTTATTAACTCTCCTGTCTGGCTAGCGATTTAATAGTTTTTGCTCTTTATCCTTGCAAGTGAACATCATCTAATATACTGCATTTGACGGCATATAAGACGCACGGGCATATAAGACGCACCTCCATTTCAGCAGGTCAGATTTAGGAAAAAAAGTTTTTAGTGTATTTAAGCATATATTGTTGAAAACAGTCTAGCTGTGCATTACACAAGCAGAAACATAGCAATAGAATAAGGATGTATGGAGTTTAGAGTAGGTAAAAGTACTGAGCGTAAACCGGGTTAGTGAGCATCATAGAGAAGATTAGCCTAGGCCTACGTGAGGTCTCAAACTTCACCTACGATGTATAAGACGCAGGGCAATTTTTGAGCCAGAATTTTGGAAGAAAAGTGCGTCCTATATGCCGTCAAATACGGTAGTTAATTGTGAAGGTTTTATACGATCAAATTAGGAGGACAAACCTTGACGAAGCCAGATGTGTGACAAACCGTGAGGGCGTAAGTTTTTCACCTTGCAATACTCCCGACCAGTCACTGAGATGCTGATCTTGTCCTGAACTCTTCCTGTCAGCTCAGCACAGTCTCGGTAGACTTGCGCATCCTAAATAAACTTTGCCTGCTTTCTACTGCGAAATATGTACTACAACAAAAATAAGTACTCATACTGGCAGGACGTTGCCCAGATTAAAAAGGTACAAACTTACAAAGATCTCAAACTTGCGTCGTGGAATATCTGGACAATTCTTGACAGAACTAACTCACAAATAGACCAGAAAGAAGGAGCGTCATAATATCTAAAGAGCTCCAAAAATACAATATCGACATGGCCGATCTGAGTGAAATCAGATTCGCTGAGAATGGCAGTATCAGAGAGGAGACGGCTACACCTTCTACGCACCCCACTTATGCCTATCAGACACAAAGGTCTATTTAATATGGGTCACAGGTATAGATCCCGTCGGCATTCCACCTCAAGGGAGCGCATCAGGTACTGGGCAATAAACCCAGCCCTACCCATTTAAATCAAGGGGCAGATGTTGCCTGGGGGAATGGTACACTGGGATCCCGCTGTTATTTAGAATGCCCGGTCCAGTGACCGAAGCGACCGGACACAGACCCGAGGGTGGCACCTGTGTGGCTTTTGCGGTTAGAAATGGTCTTCTACCAAATATGTCTGAGGATCCTAACCACGAATATCTCTATAGGCAGTTGGCAAGACATAACCAGAGATCGAATCAAATGGAGAAAACAGATTTGCATGGTATCATCATCGGATACGATGGACATCTAACTACTACTACTACTACTACTACTACTATACAATCAAATACTTGGCTGTGCGACAAAAGTTCGATTCTCAATTGAGAAGATGCAACCTGTTTCTTTATACTTTTATTTTTAGTGCCTGAAAAGATAGACATTGACTGATGTCAGAGGACTCAACAGGACAATCCAAAGACCTGCAAACATGTTTTATGCATTGCTTTATTCCGCATAGATCAGGGGTTCCTAACACTTTTTGCCATGATCCACGAAATCACATCTAAAATCATGATGTCCCCCCCCCCCATGTGGTAATATATAATTCTTATAATTTAAAAAGTGAACTTAAAAAGTGAGTAGGGTGAATCAAAGCTTTTGCAATATTTTGTTAACGTGAGGTACAATTTGGTAGGTCTGGATGCTTTTGCCGAAGTCGTAATGGTGATGAACCACACTGAACTATGAGATGCCGAGCCCACCTTCTGCTCTCCGCGTGCTATTTAACGGATTTATTTTAGATCACGGTTTTCGGCTAACCTGATCTTGCCTAATCATTAGGGTTCTTGCATAAAGAAGCGAGAGATGTGACAGGGCAACTCGTGAATGCTTCACCATGACAATGCACCTGACCACACTGCCCTGAGTATCCGAGAGTTCCTGGTCTAGAAGAACTTCACTGTGCTGGAGCAACCTCCTTACTCGTCCGACCTGGCTCCATGTGATTTTTTCTCTTTTCCAAGCTCAGGGGGGTCAATGAGGAGCCCGTTTTCAGGATATGCACGACATCAAAAAGGCCGTGACGACAGAGTTACGGAGAATCCCGGAAGAATCCTTCCAGGAGTGCATGCAAGCGTGGCAGAGAAGGATGAGACTCCAGGGGGATTACTTTGAAGAGAATAACTTGTAGTTTGTAGTTTGGATTTGAAATATTTTTTGTGACACCGGTCCTGGAAATTTTCTGGCATACCTCGTTGACTACGTCGCACGTACGTCTATGCCAGTGGTTCCCAACGTAGGGTGTACGCCCCACAGAGGGGGGGGGGGGAATTTGATTTAATTTTTACTTTTTATAGATGGCTCGTTTTTTAGAGCTTGTTTAACCCAACGTAGGGTGTACGCCCCACAGAGAGGGGGGCAATTTGTTTAAACCAAGGTATTGGCGTTTTAAGCTTCTTCACCTCAAACGGAGATCACTTTTTAAATTATAAGAGTTTTATATTACCAAACGGGGAAACATCGCGATATTAGAGGTAATCAAGTGGGGTACGGGAAAAAAAGTTGAGAACCCTGCTCTTCAAAAACACTTCTAAGATTTCCCTAACATTGTGTAAAAGTTCGTTCTGTAATCTTTTTCATCAACGAAATCATTTTCTTATATGTCAGTGTACTTCATTTGACAGATTGCCCAAGCAATAAAGAGTTGAATAAACTTCAAAGACATTTCTAAGATTTCGCTAACATTGTGCAAAAGATTGTTCCATGATCTTTTCTTGTTTTATAATTCAGTGTTCTAAATTTGACTGATTGCCCAAGCAATAAAGAGTTGAGTAAAGTTCAAGGACACTTCTAAGATTTCCCTAGCATTATATAAAAGATGGTTCTGTGATCTTTTTCACCAACGTAATAATTGTGTTATATGTCAGTGTACTTTATATGGGTTCGGTTTAGCTCAGTCAGTAGAGTGTCCGACTGGGAGCCTCAAGGTTCCTGCTTCAATACCAACTCAGTGTATGAGTAGCACAGTAAAGTCATGAGTTGATGGTAGGTGTGGTGCTCCGTCTCAGACTCTAGTAAACAATCTTCTTGGTCTAGCGTTAGTGAAAAAGGGATAGACTCCCTCGCAGTCTGGCTGATACCGACTTTAGGCCACCCCGACGACTTGCCCAAGCAATAAAAAGCTTAGTAAAGTTCATAGACACTTCTAAGATTTCGTTAACATTGCACAGATCAGAATAAAATGTGATTTGTAAATGTTTATAGATTGATGGATGAGAATTGAATTAGATCGGAAGTTAGAGAAAGTGATCGATTACTCGTTCGATATATATCGAACTTGGTCCGTACGTATTCTTACACTATTGAACTGCCGCCCTCTCGGTGGTGCGTTAGAATACATCTACTGCACCTCAGCAGAGGGGTAAGACTCCACCAATGGGGCCTACCTGTAGGTCGTGAGTGGCGACCCGTGATGTTTAAAGATGGAACACTGGTGGCTGAGCAGTCCATAACATACAACACTCCACTTTGGACCTAGGCTAGACGGGCGGTCGGAGAGGCCCCATCCGATCAATCCGCTGGTCACGCTAACCCCTCGCACCTATATGATTGCTTCAACCCTATTGTCCTTATGTCAAGCCCCAACCCTTTTTATCCTATGGGTGCTAGAAGGCGGTGGCTAAGAGTCTTATTTTCCTTGGTATAACGTTAAACTATCTGATGGTAAAGTTCCAATTCTGGAACTCCAATGTGGAGTACCTTTTTTTTAAATTCATTTTTTTGTCTATTTAATCCATATTCTGGGAATGACTTTAAACTCTGACTGATGGTGAGGTTCAAGTTCTGGAGCTCTGGGGAATGTGGAGCACCCCTTTATCACCATTGCTCCCTGGTCCTCTCTGACCCAGAGTGGTAGTACCTGTTAGGATCCCATCTATGGGTTAAATAGAAAAATGTGTTAATAAAAAAACTGAGTATCCATTAAGAATGAATTTACTTCAAAACTTTGTCGGCATTAAATGACCCACTGAGGTTGGTATGCCATAAAACATAACAAACAAACAAACAACAAACAAACAAACAATCGAACTGGTTTCTGTTTTATCAAGATAATGTTTGAATCAGCGGGATGGAATAAGTATGATGGTATATTCGTTTATACATGCAGATGTAGACATACATGCATGATCCTGGACGAGGCTAGTTGCATTTCACACAGCACTAATACCCTTGGGAAAGGCATGAATCCAACTATTCTCCTTCCAGCTATGGGTAAATAGTAGGGTAGATTGGGTTCTTTAATTTTGGTGCGGCAACCAGTCTAGAAGAAGGAAAACTCAGAATTTCAACCTGTTAAACTCCGCTAAATAAATTGACCTTATTTCACATCCTGTTCGTGTGGAAGGGTTGCTAAATACATCTATCATGATTATACATTCAAGTTGATTTTGAAAGAATGATCGAGACTGAAACTTTATTCAACCAAGGCATATATATATATATATTTTTTTTTGGGGGGGGGAGAATATGTGCTTAATTGAACTCATACCTAATTTGAAAATTGATTAGTTGATAATTAATGAATTAGGCGAATATATCTGTTTGCTTACGATTCACATTTAAACAGATATATTCGCCTAATTCATTAATTATCAACTAATCAATTTTCAAATTAGGTATGAGTTCAATTAAGCACATATTCTCCAAAAAATTGTCGGCATAGCCATATCAAACAAACTGTTTGCGTACTTTCATATATATATATATATATATATATATATATATATATATATATATATATCGTGACATGTTCCTATGTCATTAAATATATAAAACCTTTATATATTTATTTATTATTATATTATATAATAGCTCTATATCATATTGAGCACTCTTCCAATAATACTGCACATTGGCATACTGTTGCAGTAAAAGCTGAAACGGTGCCAATCCCACACACTATATATATATATATATATATATATATATGTGTGTGTGGTGTGTGTGTGTGTGTGTGTGTGTATGGAGATCATTAACGTTTTATATGTATATGTATATATATATATATATATATATATATATATATATATATATATTTACCTACCTCATACTGTCGGATTCTACTTCATCCATCCTATCTTCATATATATATATATATATATATATATATATTAATGTTCTCCAAAATAACCCCCTTGACATTCAACACACTTATACCAGCGAGTTTTCAATTGGTCGAAGTACCTTTAAACCTTTTCTTTTGAAATTATATGAATTTGCAGCCTTAAAAGTTTTTGTAATATCGGTTTAAATGTAAAGCGTAAGACGTTTTTCTCGATTTGTTTACGCTTTACATTTAAACCGATATGCACGCCTAATTCATTTAGTTATAATTAATTAATTAACAAATTAGGTATGACTTTAATTAAGCACATAATCTCTCAATATATATATATATATATATATATATATATATTAATTTCTGATATTAATCTTTGAAGATAAAGTTCTATACTTTGAAATCGATAAGACAAAAATAACATCTTTTTGTTTTTATTTTTTATACGCATTGTAATTGCCTTCAGATCATTAATATATTATGATATATATATATATATATATGTGTGTGTGTGTGTGTGTGTGTGTGTGTGTTGTCATCCACATACAGTCTTGTTTTGACGTATCACGTATGATCCGTGTAGCTAGACATGCAGGACCCTTTGAGTCCAAGATCGAAACCTAATCGATTAGTCATCAGCTAGAGTTCTGACCTCTGCTTCTTCTACATGACCTACTTTGCAAAAGAGAATTTACTGATACAAACCTATTAGGCTACTAGGGAGTGTTCAATCCGTTTATTAGAAGAGACGGGGCTATAAAATAGATAGGGAGAATTTTGGCTCTTGGAGACTGTTTACAGTTACAACTTTTTCAAGGAAATCAATAATGATGGGTCCTCATGTCCCACGAGACTGTCAGTGTGACGTTTTTTTTTTCTACTGACAGCTGCGTTCCGAATCTTTTCGGGGGAAAGTAAGTAATTTACTTGCTTTCACCTCTTGCCAATAACGTTTTTGTATCAACACAACAAAGCCGGTGGTGAACCAAGACACCTGTCAAATAATAGATTTGTTAGAACCAAAATATATCTTAACTATTAATACGATTGCCCCTCTCTCTTTCGCTCTCTCTTTCTCTCTCCTCTCCTCCCTCTCTCTCTCTCTCTCTCTCTATATATATATATATATATATATATATATGTAAGGTGTGTCCAATTATATATATATAAGGTGTGTCGAGATTTTTGGTACTTTTTGACACACATTGTATTCTGAAAAAATTAACGTTCCATTCATTGCTATTTCTATTTGGTAAATACAACTACAAACTCGCCACTTTTATGACACACCTTGAATTCTGAAAAAAAAAAAAGTTTCATTCATTGTTCATTTCTATCTTCGTAAATACAGCTTTAATCTCGATAATTCTATGACGCACCTTGTATATATATATATATGTATGAAGTGGTCAAACAATATGTTTGAAATGGCGAAGGCCGACAATTTTTTGGGGAGATTATGTGCTTAATTAAAATCATACCTTATTTGTTAATTAATTAATTATAATTAAATGAATTAGGCGTGCATATCGGTTTAAATGTAAAGCGTAAACAAATCGAGAAGCATATAATCTCCCCCCCCCCTCAAAAAAAAATATATATTATATATATAATATATTGTCATTCACATACAGTCCTGTTTCGCGGCTCATCAGTGTGACTAGACAAGGCAGGCTGCTACAGGCTGGGATCGAACCCCGGCCGTTTTGTCATCACCCAGTTCTTGTCACGAGTCATCTACACATTCATTTTGTAGAAATGGAATTCTACTGTTATAAACATTTTAGGCCACACGGAGTGCTCTCTCTGTTTTAAGGAGAACTGTGCAATTTTTGAGTTATTAGCGGCCACCCAAAAAATGCCATTTCCAGAGAGCTCAATCCACCAGGATGGAGAGCACACACACACACACACACACACACACACACACACACACACATATATATATATATATATATATATATATATATATATATATATATATATAACTAGACTAGATGAGTTGGGAATATATATATATATATATATATATATATATATATATATATATATATATATATAACTAGAAGCGTCTACCTGCGTCGCCTAGGTAGAAGAGGGATAAAAAATTTGTCTCGCAGATCCATAATTATCGCGAGTTTGTATACTCTGGATGTCCCATAAAAATCTGGTTAGACGTCAGGAATTTTTTTCGCCTGGGTAAACGAAATGACATCACATAAAAATATAGTTAGAAATTCTAATTCAATAACTTACAATTTTTAAAAGATAAGATATAAATGTGGCGATTAATTCAATCAATTATATTTCAAAGCAAATAAAAAAAAAAAAATAAAAGATAACGCGCTAATTCGCTTCTGTTTTTATGCAAATTTCAATTTTTATATATCTTCCCAAATATGAATAAAATATTAATTATTTTTGTACAAAACGCAAGTTCTGGTGATATTTAATGTGTATATACATTTACTTTGTCGTTAATCATTGTATTTT
>CM042161.1:78072913-78080413 GCA_023376005.1 Doryteuthis pealeii | reverse complement strand
TTTTTATTCCTTCTTTCTTTCTTTGCATTCCTTTCTTTCAAACATTTCCTTCCTCCCCCTTCCCTCATTCCTTCCTTTTTTACTTCCTTATTTTGAATTCCTTCCTTCCAAACATTTCTTGTTCTAGTTCTTGTTCTTCTTGCTTTTTCGGTTTTCCTTTTGACCTTTGACCTCAAACATCCTTTTTAATTGCCCTTTATTTCCACTCATTTCCTTCCTTCCTTCCCACCCTCCTCCCTCCTTATTTTGAATTCCAGCTTTTCTACATATCCCCTTCCCTCCCTCCTTACTTTCTACATATTTCCTTCTTGTCTTCATTCCTCCCTTTCCTCCTTCGTTTCTTCTTCCTTCTTTTCTATATACTTCACTCCCTCCTTCCTTCATTTCTACACATTTTGATCCATCCTTTCTTTCTTTCTATATATTTCCTTCCTATAGTTTCCTTTCTTTCTTTCTTCTTCTTTCCTTTCTACACATTCCCTATCCCCCTTTCTTCCTTTCTTTCTTCTCTTCTTCCTTCATTTTTACACATTCCCTTCCATTTTTCATTCCTTTCTACACATTCCCTTCATTTTTTTTTCCTTTTCTCTTCTTTTGTTCACTGTGTCACTCATTCCTTTTTCCTTCTCTTTTTCTGACTGTGATTCTGGGCATCTTTCTTTCTTTCTTTCTTTTCTTTCTTTCACTCTTCCTTCATTTCTACACTTTTTCTTTTTTACTTCTTCATATTTGGAATTACTTCCTTCTTTGTATTCTTTCCAAACTTCTTTCTCTAAATCCTTTTCACTACTTCGTTGAATACTCCGTTTACTTTCTCCCCTTTTTCTTATTTTTATTCTCTCTCTCTCTCTCTTTCTCACACACACACACACACACACACACACACACATACACACACAATCAATCTCTATTTTCACTATTTTTTCTTACCTTACCTTCTTTTATTTCTATTTCATCTCTCTCTCTCTCTCTCTCTCTCTCTCTCTTTCTCTAGCTTTACAACTCTCTTTTCTTTTTTCTTTCTTCTTCTCTTTCTTTCCTTTCTCTCTCTCTCTCTCTCTCTCTCTCTCTCTCTCTCTCTCTCTCTCTTATATGCTCGCCTCTTCTTTTTACTTTTCCAACCCTCGATGCTTACAGCCAAATTACGTTGAAAGCACCGCGTCCAGTTAGATCGCCGAAGTTAAGCTGCGATGAGCCTGTTGAATATTTAAATGGGTGACCATTTAAGCAACAGCAGGTTATGTAAGCAAGCTTATATCAGTAAAGTTGGCGGAGTGGCCTACAGTCGGACAGCAAGGGAGTCTATCACATTTTCTCTAGCACTAGACCAGGGTTATTGCTTTTTATGCTGAAGTGGAACGCCACACCTACCGTCAGCTCTCCAGTTTATCGTACAGATTAGAATACTCGAATTTTACTACTCATATGTTGGGTTGGTGGGGACCAGTATCGAACCTGGAGCCTAGCGATTCTTTGGCGGGTGGTTTAACAACTGAGTTAACGTAAAACCAACCAACCAACCAACCAGCCAACCAAGCTTCTATTTTTTTCTGTTTTTTTTCCTGTTACATTTTATTTTGCGCCTCTTTGGATGAAAATCAAATTTATAATTGAATTTCCTTCAAATTTTCTTTTCGTTTTTTCTTCTGCTTTGATATTTTTGTTTGTTTGTTTGTTTGTTTTGTTTTACGGCATATCAACCTCAGTGGGTCATTTAATGCCGATAAAGTTTTGAAATAAATCAATTCTTAATGGATAATACAATTTTTTATAAATACATTTTTCTATTTAACCCATAGATGGGACCCTAACAGGTACTACCACTCCGGTCAGAGTGGATCAGGGAGCAATGGTGATGAAGGGGTGCTCCACATTCCCCAAACCTCCAAAACTGGAACCTCACCATCAGATAGAGTTTAACGTCATTTCCAGGACATGTAGACCCGCAGCCACCGCCTTCCAGCACCCATATGATAAAAAGGGGTTGGGGCTTGCCATAAAGGCAATAGGGTTGGGAAAATCATATAGGTGCTAGGGCTTGACATGACCAGCCGATTGATGTTCCAGTTCTGGGAAATTGGAGCACCCTTTATCATCATTACTCCCAGATCCACTCTGACGTAGGCAAGACGGGTGGTCAGTGAGGCCACCTCCAATCAATCGGCTGGTCACGTCAAGCCTTAACACCTATATTATTGTCACAAACCTATTGCCCTTATGGCAAACCCCAACCCTTTTATCATAAATGTGCTAGAAGCCGGTGCCTGAGGGTCTCAATGTCCTGAGTATGACGTTAAACTCTATCTGATTGTGAAGTTCAAAAGCTCTGGAGAACGTGGAGTACCCCTTCATCACCAGCACTCTCAAGTCCACTCTGATCCGGAGTGGTTAGGGTTCCATCTATTGCTTAAATAGAAAATGTGCTTAAAAATAAAAATTGAGTACCCATCATGAATGAATTAAACAAAAATATCTTTGGCATAAAAACAAGGGTTGACATACCGTCAAATCCAACCAACCGACCAACCAACCAACCGTACTGTTTACCTCATTTTCTTGTTTGGGCACTTGCTGCTGTCGTCTCGTCGTCATCAATGAAAGAATCGAAAAGAATTGGCAAAGAAATTGCCGCTGGAAATTCTACTGCTGTGTAGGGATCATAGAACTAGCACTGCAAGAAGAAGAAAAACAAAACATACTGCTTGGGTCTGCCAAAATTGTCAGGAAGTGATTGATAGATAGATAATAATAAGAGAGAGAAAGAGAGAGAGAGGGGAAAGAGAGCGAGATAGAGGAGGGAGAGATCCATGAAATGGGATAATGTATTAACAGAGATAATTATATATAATATATATATATATATATATTATATATAATATATATATATATCTATATATATATATATATATATATATATATATATATAATATATATTCTGTAAGCTGTAAGAGAGAGAGAGAGAGAGAGAGAGAGAGAGAGAGAGAGAGAGAGAGAGAGAGAGAGAGAGAGAGAGAGAGGAGAGAGAAAAACAAAACAAAACTACGCCATCGTCTAAAATAGACGGAAGGTTGCCAACCATATATATTCCTCATTATATATATATATATATCGCTCATTACATATATATGTGAGTGCAATAATTATTATATATATATATATATATATTATATATATATATATATAGAGAGAGAGGAGAGAGAGAGAGAGAGAATGAGAGAGAGAGAGAGGGATGAAATAGATATGAACAAACTGAGATTGATAGATAGATAGATATAAAAAGGCCGAGATAGATAGACATATATACAAACATATATTATATTATATATACATAGATGGATAAGTAGATATAAAAAGATTTTGGTAGATAGATATGTATAGCTAGTATTAGCTAGCTAGATAGATAGATAGATAGAAAAATTCAGAATTTATTTATGTAACTGCTGGCATTAGGTAACGTTCATGGATGGATGGATGGATATATAGATAGACAGATATAAAAAGGCTGAGATGAATATATAGATAGACAAATAGATTGGTTAATAGATAGATAGATAGATAGATAGATGAATAGCTAGAGATAGAGAGATAGATAGAAAATTCAGCGGATATTAGGTAATGTTCATATTTTATGGGATTTGCCCACCCCCTATTGTGACACGATATGACACATGATCAGTTTAACATATGTACTCTCCCATGAACTGTCTAGGGAGAGCAGAAATTGTTCATGGACCTTTTATCAACAATTCAACGCTATAAATAAAATTCTTCGGGCACATTCAGTGGCTGTTCCTTAGGTAAAATAATAAATAATCTTTAGTTCAATGATGATTATTAACAATCCGATGTTTGGCTGAACGACCAACAGAAGGGAAGTCCCGTGGCGTAGTAACTATAATATATATATATATATATATATTATATAATATATAATTACTTGTGTGTGGTGTGTTCGTGTGTGTGTGTATGTGCGTGTGTAACTTTGGTGGACTAATTCCACGAATTTCCACCCAAATATTAAAAAGTTGGCCAGAAAACTTGAAAAGTCACAAATAAAATTGTTAAACATGAGATGTGTCTTTTGTTTTAATCTACATGCACAAATGAAAAAATGCCGCCCAAATACACAAATATTATGTATACATATAGACATGAATATATATATCTATTATTATACATGGATATATATATATATATATATATACTAATATATATATATATATATATCATGAATGGATATACAAATATATATATATTATATATATATATATATATAATCATAGGCGTTATACATATATATATATATATATATGTATATATATATATATATGCTCCAATAAATTGGTAAGAGCTCCCTAAGGGGTGATTTAAATTGACTTTCACTACCAAGCATATAAGCAATGGTCATTTGCTCGCAGAGTAGATCTCTCGTGATCGTAAAATATATAAACAAACCTATGTATCTAATAGTTTAAACACCAGCCCCGTTACAGCAGCTGTCAAAGTGGCCGAGAGGTTAAGAAATTAGGCTGGCAAATAGTCAGTCGGAGTTCGCTTCTAGCCAGAGATAGTTGTTGTGTCTAGCCATCTTAACAAGAGAGTTGTCCTATTACATTGATATGTTAGCAATACCCTTAACGTTCAAAAACTATTTCATCCTTAAAAAAGAATCATCATCATCATCATGTCGCGCATGCAGCACGGGTATCCATGACAATCTCTCGCCAACCTTCCCTATCATTGCCTCTGGAGTTCTTTTATGCAGCATTCCAGCATCCTCACATAGTTGGTCAATGTAGGTCCTGCTGGGCGGCCCACATTAGCGTGCCCATGTGTTGGCTTCCACAGGAGTATGCCGCTTATGAGCTCAACCCTCTCCAGCAGTGTCCTGCATGCTAGTCTGTCTTAATCGTATGGTTTGGTATATGGGGCAAGTGGCCATACAGCAGCCTCCTTGTGGGTGCTGTATCCACGACTTGTTCCTGCACGCTGCATTCTTGTGCAGGTATCTCTCGAGGGGCTCGTTAGGTCAGGTGGTGCAGCCATACAACAGTACTGGCCTATACTTGTCAGCGGGATATGCTGATAATTTGTTTGTGGCGTGTATTATATCGAGAGAGCGATAAAAAAGAATTATACATTGCCAGTTGATATGTATGGTATGCATGTATATCCATCGTATTCTGTACAAGCGTTTACCACTATAATATCTACAATGTTACTATAATGCAAGGAACTGGTGGAGTTGTTGGATTGTACGGCATGATCTGTAAAGATTATGCTATTGCTATGCTATATGCATAGTTTATATATATATACATATTCACTATCACCAGAGCTTGCTTTTGTGCAAAAATAATGAAGATTTTATTTATATCTCAGATTAAAACTCAATATGTAAGACCAAAACAATCAATGATCTGTGAGGCAAGTAGCCACTTCTAGTCAAATAAGAAATAAACTCTTTGGCAACCATTTGCTATGGCCTTAAATTTATCACAGGCAGCATTGTTAAATGGGCTACAGTGCTTCTCATAGCCGGTACACGTGGAGTATTATCACACTAAAAAAGCCACACACGGAAACCGTAAACTTAAATTGGAACTGTTCAGCTCTTTTGATTTTATCAACCTTATTTTATAGAAACCTAGTTTCATTTTGTAAATTTCAGCACTGCCACCTTGATCAAACGATTGGAATACACTAAAAAAAATTTTTTTTTTAAAATCCAAACATTGATTTCACCAAAATGTTTGCACACCAACTCAAATTATTTATCAAAATATACATTTTTAATACGTATAAATAAACTTATAATCAACTTTCAAACTAAAAATAAACAAAAATAAAAAAAAAAAAAACAAATAAAAAACAAAATAAAACAACTGAAGGGGTCACTATTAAAATAGGCTCAGTCCTAATTAGTGGTCATCCTTTGGTTTTTCTTTTTTGTTTTGTTTTGTTTTATGTGACACTGTTTATATTGTGTTATGTGTTAAAATAAACCATTGTCTTCTAATAGCGCGACTCCAATCACGTTATTACATTCACTTTCGACTAATACCCTTTGGAAAGGTACGAATCCCTTCGCTCCCCCCAGCTAGAGGCTAAATAGTACAACTACTGTTCTTTTTTTTTTATAAAGAAGGCTTTGACATTAGATAACCCACGAAGGTTGATATGCCATAAAACAAAGAAAGCGAAAGAAACCAAACCAATGAACTACACAGGATGGTTGGTTGGATTTTACGGCATGTCAACCCTTGTTGGGTCATTTCATGCCGAAGACGTTTTTGTTTAATTCATTCTTGATGGGAACTCAACTTTTTTTAACACAATTTTTAAACACATTTTTGGCACTCATTTTTCTAATTATCCCATATATATTTTACCAACCCCTCTGAACGAACAGGATGCGACACAAGGTCAATTTCTTAGCGGGGTTTAACAGGTTTGAATTCAGAGTTTTCCTTCTCCTAGACCGGTTACCAAGCCATGGTTAAAGAGTCCAATCTACCCTGCTACTTACCCATAGCTGGAGGGAGAATTGGATTCATACGTTTCTAATTATTCCATATATGGGATCCTAACAGGTACTACACTCCGAGTCTGAGTTGACTGGGAGGGATGGTGATTAAGAAGTAATCTATATTCACCAGAGCTCCAGATAGTATTTAACGTCATACCCAGGACCTTGAGACCTCAGCCACTGCCTTCTAGTACATATATGATAAAAAGGGTTGGGATTTGCTGTAAGGGCAATATGTTGAGGACAATCATATAGGTGTTAGGACGACGTGGCCAGCCGATTGATCGGAGGTGGCCTCTCTGACCACCCGTCTAGCCTATGTAAGGACCAAAGGGGGAGTATGTGTCGTGGACTGCTCAGCCACCAGGGTTCCATGCTTAGGCATGATAGGTTGGCAATCACGGCCAACAGTTGGCTCAATTGGAGGGTCCTATACCTCTACAGGGACGAATTCAGTGTATTCTAAAGCCTCAGCGGACAGGGCTGAACAACACTGGGGATTTGTTTGTAGTGGTGGAAGGGTTGTGTTGAGCCAATCACACTTTTAAAAGAATGCTGCACCCTGTGCCAATTATTCACCGAACAGCTCATCTTTAGGTTTTGAATTTAGTTTTTTTAATTCTAGACCAGTTGCCCTACTAAAGCTAAAAAGCCAATCTGCCCAAATATTTAACAATAGATACAAAGAAGAAGAAGAAGAAGAAGAAGAAGAAGAAGAAGAAGAAGAAGAAGAAGAAGAAGAAAGAAGAAGAAGAGGATTTTTGCTTTTCTACAAAAGTATTTCTACAATGTGAATTGAAATCAGTCTTGTCCAGAAAAGCAAATATACCAAAAATTATTAATCAGATATAAGGTATATAATATATATAAATATGTTATATATAACGATGAAACGAAACTATCTACAAAAACACACCTGTAATGGCATTTTTTTTTTTGTCCTGCACTTTAACAATTTGTATTATTGAGAT
>CM042161.1:78052913-78062913 GCA_023376005.1 Doryteuthis pealeii | reverse complement strand
TTATGGCAAACCCCACCTTTTTATCATATGGATGCTAGAAGGCGGTGGCTGCGGGTCTACATGTCCTGGGAATGTTAAACTGTATCTGATGGTGAGATTCCAGTTTTGGAGGTTTGGGGAATGTGGAGCACCCTTCATCACCATTGCTCCCTGGTCCACTCTGATCCGGAGTGGTAGTACCTGTTAGGGTCCCATCTATGGGTTAAATAGAAAAATGTATTTATAAAAAATTGTATTATCCATAAAACAAACAAACCAAATTTCTCTCCTCTTTATCTCTCTCTCTCTCTCTCTTTATATATATATATAATATATTATAATTATATATATATAAGTAAGTTGGTGGACTGGCCTATTGTCGGTGTCAGCCGCACAGCAAAAGAGTAACACCTTTTCACTAGTGCTAGACCAGAGATACTGTTTTTCATTATGAGGTGGTCGTGCAACACCATCAGCTCTCTGCTTTACCACACAGATCTAAGCTGTGGTACTCATGCGCTAAGTTGGCGAGGACCGGTATCGATCCAGGAACCTTGTATGACTGGGCTAAATCGTCCCCTATATATATATATATATATTATATAGTTTTTTTCCCACTGAACATATGAACCCCCCCCCTTCTAATACACTTATCTACCTGGATTATAGTGGCGTGTCGAATTCTTAAAATTTTCTTATAATTTTCTAAACTTCCTAAAAACAATTTCTTCAACAATAAATTTTCTCCTGACGATGACCTAAGGTCGAAACTTGTTGAGAAAAATAAACAACAAAAAAGAAATATTCCTGTTTGTCTTATCCTTTTTGTTCATCTAACACACACACACACACACACACACACACACACAAATATATATATATATATATATATATATATATATATATATATATAGGAATGACCTGCAGAGTTAAATATGTGCAAATATTCAGCTGGAAAGAACGGAAGTAGAGCCGTTTGAATTGTTGGCGTGACAGTCGATCAGTGATGATTTGATTGGCTCCGAGAAGAAGCTTTCCCTCTTCCTCTTCCTTTTCCTCTTGCACTTCCTCTTCCACTTCCCCTCTCTCATCTTTATCCTTCCCCCCTCTCTCTTCAGTCACACCTCTTCCCTTTTATCTCCTTTTTTTTCCTTTCTTGGAATAAGCTGCGAATATTCGATAGGCGGACCTGAAGATCGACGCTTCTCTGAAAATTGCTCCTCGGGCGCGGCGAATAAGAGCGTAAAAGATGGACGCTCTGCCTGGCGTCTGGACGCACGATGAATGCTAATATGCAAAAGTCTATAAGCGTGCCAGGTCACATGGGACCCGGGTATGACGGGTTTGCCTCGCTTCCCCGGGAGCTTGCCTATTAGCTGCTAGGATGATTGCCTTTGTCACTTTACCAACACGGAAAACCGCCAAGAAATTACAAAACCGCAATTTAGAGGATCATCATCATCATCATCATCATCATCATCATCATCAGCAGCAGCAGCAGCAGCAGCAGTAGCCACAATATCATCATAATCGTCGTCGTCGTCGTCGTCGTCATCAAGGCGTATTGTTACATTGCACTCTTTTATAAATCCATTCAACGGCCGCTGTTTAAACAACAGTATTGCATCCAACAGAGCCATCGTTAGATAATGACTCTCGGTTCAGGCATGGTTTCGGGGCCAAGGCATCATTACCACTAACCCCGGTAGTATCTCATGATACCACCAGACTTTGTTGGTTTGTTGTCACTCTGTGGGATTGCCATACCCACGCTGATGCAGTTAGAGCCTTATAAATAATAATTCAATTAAAGTTCATACAATGACTGCTATATGTACAGCAGCATTGCTTCCAAGAAAGCCTTCATCAGATGATGACTCTAGTCTCAGGTATGGTTTCGGGGCCGAAGCATCATTACCACTAACCCAGAGCGTCTCAGCAGTATCTCACAATACCACCGTACTTTGTTGGATTGTTGTCCCTCTGTGGGATTGCCATATACATGCTGATGCAGTTAGAGCTTTATCTTTGATCTTTTTTAAGTATTTCCTCTTGTTTGGTGGATTGGAGAAAATTAGTCAGGATTTCGGTGGTTGAGTTGGTAATGAATACTCGACATCCTTCTTCCGCATCCGACTTCGATATTGGTTATCCATCCATTTCTGACGCATTGTTCTCGTAGATTTCTTTAACTTCACTTACCATATTATCCTATTGTTTTACTGCTACTAAGATGGATCGGTTCGTATTTTCTCTGCATAGATCTGGGCTGGCCTTCTCTCTCTCTCTCTTTCTCTCTCTCTCTCTCTCTGTTCTTCTAATCTTTCTTCTTGAGATCTCTTGGAATTTCTCATCTTTGTGTTCGCTGCTTTTTTTTAATAATGAACACAAGACTTAATATTGCTTTTTAGACGTCTTTTATTCAACCCAATTAAGAACAACACACATGGAGAAATGGCCTACGGATGGCAGACTCCATTTGCATCTGTTCTATTCAGTCTCCCAGCCAAAACTAGCTTTCTATCGTTCTGTTCTCACGCTCGGTTTTGGCCAATCAGAGACCAAGTACAAGGTTATTAAAAAGTTAAAACCTGTCAATTACGCGTACATTTTTTCCATTATTCAGAATTACCGTTGTTTTTAATTTCTACACCATACCGAATTTGTAGGCAACATATCAATAATGTAACAGAGCTAAGAGCATGGATTCCCTTGACTTTCCCACGCTCTCCGTCCCTATCAGCCATTACTCTTAGTATGTACCCTAGACGGCATCCGGTTCGATAGATAAAAAATGAGTTTAAAAAATCTGCTTTAAAAAATTGAGTTTGTATTAAAAAAAATGAATACACAAGGATAAATAAAACGTAAACGTCTTCGGCATAAAATTAGCCAACAATTGACATGCCGTAAATTACAACCAACCAACCAACCAACCAACCAACCAACCAACCAAACTTCGTGATTCATCCACCCTTTATGCACACGTCTAAATCTCCCCACCACCAACATATGCACCCAAATAATTTCAGTCTCAATTACGTAAACTAGTAAGAATATGAGCCATCAGGGCGTAAATATTTAAGTTTTAATTTAATGAAATATATTAAATTAGAAAGACTAACGAAATCAAATAAGAACGCACATAAAAAGATTACACTTATTTTGATTGTATTTGAATTTGATTCTATATAAATCATTCAGATGATTGAGAATAAAACAATTATATTAGACATCAATAACACCAAATAATTATTTATTAAACCCTGTTTTGTTAAAGCCAGTATGCAAATTAACTACACCTTATATTATGTAAACCTTTATTTCTTACTGATATTCAAGAAATATTGCATGACTTTAAATGCACTAATAACATGGGCTGTTTTGAGGCAAATCTAACTGAAATGTTCATAGAGACATCGTTAATTAATAAGATTTATTATTCTATGTATTAACGATTTTGACTTTAAATTAAGTACTCATTGATAAGCTTACTCAATTCCTGGGGGTATTGAGACGTAAGCAGTGACATAGTTCTGGTTACAGACAGACCGATACCGAATTTTCATTATGATAAGATGATTAATCGTCTTAAGGGGCGTTAATTGTATTGATTGAGTTTGATAGCTCTATTCAAGATTTCTTCAAGACGTCTTCCCTGGCTAGTCCGGCTAACCGCGCCAAGGGTATAAATTTCGTGTCTAAGCGCTCTAATAATTATGGCCTTGTACCAAACTAGGGGAAACTAACTATTCTTGATTCATGGTTTAATGAGTTTCTAGATACCGGCCCAGTGGCATCCGAGGCTGTTAACAGTGTCTCATTTTCGATAATTGACCACCACGAACTGCCCCCCCACCCCTAGTCTTTCTGGGTATCATTCCAGTCCCAGTGCTTCTTTTATATTAATGGTTGTTCTATCAAACGACCGGTCATTTGTGACAAAGAAAATTTCCCTGGGGCCTCGCTCAATTTACGAAACTTGTCTGGAAGCAGACCCCCAAACCAGTCGACGTTACTGGTGCACTATTGCTGCCTAACCTGGGCCGGGTTTGCTCAGTCGGTAGAGCGTTCGGCTGGAAACCACAAGGTTACTAGCTCGATACCGGCCCTCGCCAACTCAGCGTATGAGTAGCACAGGGGTCTGTGCGGTAAAGTAAGGAGCTGATGGTAGGTGTGGCGCCCCACCTCAGATGCAAAAATAATCTCCTTGGTCTAGCACTAGTGAAAAGGGGATAGACTCCCTCGCTGATTGGCTGATACCGACTTTAGGCCACCCCGACGACTTTACTTTGTACTTTTATTGCTGCCTATGAAATAGCGAACGTTTTAAACCGATTATATTTTAGTTTATTATACTAAACTCGAAGCAAGGTCTAAATTGAGGTACTAATGCAGAATAGCGTGCAAGAGATAATATCATTAGATTACGCATAAAAAGCATTACATTTCACGGAAATACCCGAAACCTTTGAGACACTAGGGTTAGGGTTAGAGTAAAAGTTAGGGTTAGAGTTAGGCTACTTCAGGAGTTTCCGACATCTAATGCTATTTATAAGTAAAATGCGATTCTTATGATATCTTATCTTGCGCGCTATTGTGCATCATTACCAATGCTATTTATACGTAAAATGCGATTCTATTAATATTATCTCTGCGCTATTGTGCATAAGTACCAATTATATTTATTCGTAAAATTCAATTCTAATGATATTATCTCTTGCGCGCTTTTGTGCATTAGTACCCAAATTAACCACTGTTCCGGAAATGGTTATGATGATCATGCGCGTGTGATATGACTTTCTCTATCATCTTAGGTCCTTCAACTTTGTCTTTTCTTTCTTTTCTTTACGGCCTTTAGTCGTGCCATATTATGCTGTAAGTTCCATTCTAAGTTGCTCTTGAAGTCCTCCATGTGGCATCAAGAATCCGTACTGATCTGATTGATATAGTTTTTTGCTTGCTGGACTACACTGGTGATTCATTTTGTAGGTATCCACTTATGAGTCTGTCCTTGCTTCATCAGCAGTGTCCAACAGATCTTATTGTCTAACTCTGATGGTTTGTATGACAGAGATCGAGTTGCCGTACGGCTGCTTTCTTGCAGGATGCCGCTTTTAAGATTTGTTCAAGACAGCTTGCAGCACCCCCTTGTGTAGCTCCCATCTAGCTTTTTATCTAAGCGCTTCGTTAGTTTCAAGGGATGGAACTAAACTTTAGTCGTGCCATATTGCATGTAATTTCTGTTTCACGGATTTGACCAAAACTCACAAGTTATTTTCTTTTACACTGATTCACAATAAACAAAAACGAAAGAAAGAAAAATCAAATAAACCAACAAACATAGAAAAATAATGACTGGGGAACAAAGAAAGAAAGAAAGAATGAAAATAAAAGGTGAGGGTTGATGATTAGTATTATCTGCGTTATTCGGACTATTGTCCTCATCTTCATTGTTATCTGTACAACATTTCGGCTGATGTTCCTTCTGGCCAGGGGCAGCAGTAACATAGAATGATAATTAACACAGCTTAACGCCTCTACCCCAGCTATGGTTAGCGGAATGAGAACAGGATATCCCCGTGGACTGAATAAAGGTTTAGGTTCAAAGTTCCGTGATAGCTCCCGATTACGACAAGAAGGTTCCTGAGTTCGGAAAGAAGGTTCCTGAGTTCGAAAAGAAAGTTCCCAAATCCGAAAAGAAGGTTCCCGAGTCCGAAAAGAAATACCTGAAGAAGGCCGGAGGGCACATCGGCCGAAATGTTGTACAGATAGCAATTAAAGATGAGAACAATAGTCCGAATAACGCAGGTAATACTGAAAATAAAAGGCTAGGGAAGGAAGGAAGGAAAGAAAGAAGGAAGAGAAATGAAGAAAAAGAATGAAATTATTATCATCATCATCATCAGGTCATGCTGGTAGCATGGGTATCCATGACAATTTCTCACCAACCATCCCAATCAATCCTCGCCTCCGGGAGGTTCTCTACGCAGCATCCAGAATCCGTACAGAGCTGTTTGGTGTAGTTCCTTGTTGGACGGCCTACACTGGCATGTCCATGTGCAGGTTTCCACAGAAGAGCGTTATTCATGAGTTCGTCCATACTTCTCCAATAGGGCCCAGCGTGTCTTGTTCATCTTACTCGGATGGTTTTTGGGATAGAAGGCAGATGGTCGTACAGCTGATTTCTTATGGGCTGTTGTTTTCACGACAGCATTCTTGCCCAGCTTCCATCTAGCTTATTCTCTAAGCGATTCAGTAGAGTCCAAGTGGTGCAGCCGTACAGTAGCGCTGATACAACTACAGATTGGAAGAATTGTCGAAATAAAATATACAAACAAAATAACAAGAAAAATAAAAATAATCACAAGTTTGAAAGAAAGAAAGAAAGAAAGAAAGAAAACGAATAAAAGACAAACAAATAAAAAGATTAACAAAATGAATAACGGAAGAATAAAGAAAGAATGAATGAAAAAAGAAAGAAAAGAAAGAAATAACCAAAGAAGAAAAAACAAACAAAAAAATCAAAGAGAAGAAAAAGTAGACAAAAGAAAAAGAAAAAGAAACAGATAAACAGACGAAAAGACAGAAAAACATTGATAAAGCAACAAAGAAAAATGAATGAAAGAAAAAAAGAATAAAGAAAGGAATAATGGAAATACAAAAGAAAAAAAAATGAAAAGAAAGAAAAAAGAGAAAGAAACAGTTAAACAAAAAGAAAGAAAAAGAATGACAAAAGAACAAGAAAAAAAGAAAGAAAAAAAGCCAACGAAAAGAATAAAAGAAAGAACGAAAGAAGAAAAAGAATCAAACAAAACGAAAGAAAAAATAATGGTGGAGAAATAAATAAAAAAGAAGCAAGAAAGAAAGAAAGAAAGAAAGAGACGACACAAACAAAAGGGGAAAATGAATGATGAAGTAAAATAAATAAATAAAGATAGAAAGGAAAGAAAGATTGAAAAAGGGAAAGGGACTAAGAAATCAAAAAGAATAGAAACAGAACAACGTTGAAAAAGGAAAGAATGAAAGAAAGAATAACAGAAAGAAAGAAGTAAAGAAATACTATAAGAAAGAAAGAAAGAAAGAAAGAAAGAAAGAAAAAAGGAAAAAAACGAAAGAAAGAAAGAAAGAAACTAAAAGACAGAACAGAAAAGAAAGTGAACAACTTAAGAAAAAGTAAAAAAATGAAAGCGATACTGACAAAAATTCAAAAGTAAAAAAAAACAAAAAACAACGCTTTAAGTAAGAAAGAGAAAGAAAGAAAGAGAGACAGTAAGGGACGAAGAACAGAAAAGAAAAGAAATAGAACGTATGAAAAGAAAGAAAGAAATACTAAAAAAATAACAAGAAAAAAAAAAAAAGAAAGAAAGAAAGAAAGAGAAAAGATAAGAGAAAGAGCAAAAAACGGAAGAGAAAGAGAGAAGAGAGAAGAGTAATGAGAAGAGAAAGAGAAGAGAGAAAGAGAGAGAAAGAGAAAAGAAGAAAGAGAAGAGAAAGAGAAAGAGAAAGAAAGAAGAAAAGAAAAGAAAAGAGAAAGAGAAAAGAGAAAGAGAAAGAGAAAGGGAAAGAAAAAGAAAGAAAAGAAAAGAGAAGAAAGAAAGAAAGAAAAGAGAAGAAATAGAAGAGAAACAGCAAGTGGAGAAGAGAAAAAGAAAAGAGAAAGAGAAAGAGAAGAGAGAAAGAAAGAGAAAGAGAACGAGCAAGAGAAAGAAAGAGAAAGAGAAAGAGAAAGAAAGAGAAAGAGAAATAGTAAGAGAAAGAAATAGAAAGAGCAAAAGAGGAAAGAAAGAGAAAGAGTAAAAGAAAGAGAAAGAGAAAAGAAAGAGAAAGAGAAAGAGAAAGAGAAGAGAGAAGAAAAGAGAAAGAGAAGAGAAAGAGAAAGGAAAGAGAAAAGAAAAGAGAAAGAGAAAGAAAGAGAAAGAGAAGAGAAAGAGAAGAGAAGAGAAAGAAGAGAACGAGCAAGAGAAAGAAAGAGAAAGAGAAAGAGAAAGAAGAAAAGAAAGAGAAAAGAGAAAGAGAAAGAGAAAGAGAAAGAAGAAAAGCGAAGAGAAAGGAGAGAAGAGAAGAAAGAGTAAAAGAGAAAGAGAAAGAGAAAGAGAAAGAGAAAGAGAAAGAGAAAGAGAAAGTTGTAATTATCTTGGAAATGTCATTGATTGGTTTGTGTATGATGAGACAAGGAAAAGCGAGGAAGGCAAACTTGTCAGTCGACCAGATTTCTGACCTTAAGACCCAACCGATGCCACCTTGACATGTCGACAGAATTCCCCTAGCCTCATTCTCTTCAGTTGGCTGATACAAGGCTACACAGGAAACACGCACCTCCGAACACACAGGTCGCTGGTGTTCGCCACCCAACAACACACACTGGTAATTTAAGGAGACACAAGCAAGAAACCTTCATAGATGGCCATGTTCACCAGATGATATGGTTTTACAAAATGGCACTGGCATAGACGCGTGCTTTCTTACTTAGAATGACATACATGATATCAAGTGCCTAAAAAGTTCTGGCCACAAATACACGAAAGCTGAGATCATTATATACATAGAGTCACTTATTAATACACAGAAATAAATATGGAAAATAACACGTAAGATAACGAAAGCCATATATATATATATATATATATATATATATATATATATATATAAGTAAAGAAATAACAAGACTTAGAGATTTAGTTTTATAGTCTATTTCAGGGAGACTATAATGCTAAATCTCTAAGTCTTTTGTTATTTCTTTACTCATATATTTGCTCTGTGACTCTAACATTAAAAGCACACATTGAGCTCTCAAACTGCGACAGTTTTTTTTAAATAAAACTCTTGTGTCGTAAGGAAGATTTCTTCTCTGGACTTTTGGATTATATATATATATATATATATATATATATTATATATATATATATATATATATATATATTATGGACTCTCTCGTCGATTTTCGACGCATGAGGGTTCATACACACACAATAAACACCCACACAGTGATTTTTGTTTATAGTGGTGAAGGCTTGTGATGGACCATCCACACTTTTTGGCACAGTCGATAGGAAAAAATTGGTGCATCAAGGGTTGCCACAAACCCAATCAACGACCGACCTCAGGAATGTTCAATTCAAAGTTATCCCTCTCCTATAGACTGGTTACCGACCCAATGTTGATGGGCCCAGTCTGCCCTACTATTTAACCCATAGCTGGAGGGAATTTTGAATTCAGAGTTATCCCTCTCCTAGACTGGTTACCTACCCAAGGCTGAAGGGCCCAGTCTGCCCTACTATTTAACCCATCATAGCTGGAGGAAGAATATATATATATATATATATATATATAATATATATATATATATATATGTGTGTGTGTGTGTGTGTGTGTGTGTGTTTGTGAAGAGATGGAAGTGAATCCGACGGTATGTAGTATATTAAGAAAATTGAGAAAACACAGGTTTAAATAAGATGAGTGATAAGTTTATTGGCCGACGCTGCAGTGTTTCGATCTATTAATTAGATCATGTTTAGGGCATTAGTTGATATAAGAAAGGAAAAACAAGGATATTCTGTGATCAAAATTTTTTTTATCACCTTCCTTATACCAACTAATGCCCTGAAGAAGATCTAATTAATAGATCGAAACACTGCAGCGTCGGCCAATAAACTTACCACTCAACTTATTTAAACCTGTGTTTTTTCAATTTTTCTTTATATACCACACACACACACACACACACTCATATATATATATATATATATATATATATATATATATATATATATATATATATATATATATTTCACATTTACTTTAAATCCACTGAGCAAACAAATATATTTACTTCTGGATTTAAAAAAAAATCAATTTAAAAGTGCTCAATATAAAGAGCTGAATATACGTTTAAAATGGAATGGCTTAAATTTACCGACTGCAGTTTCTCGCTCTGGCGCTAATCTTCAGGGTCTGAAGATTCGCGCTAGAGCGAGAAAACTGCAGTCGGTAATTTTAAGCCATTCCATTTTAAAACGTA
>CM042161.1:78045413-78047913 GCA_023376005.1 Doryteuthis pealeii | reverse complement strand
CACATATAGAATCATCCCTTACTACCAAGTTTTGGATACCTCTCATATACATATATATATATATATATATATATATATATATATATATATATTATATATATAATATATTAATGAATGTGGAGGGTGGAAGGAGGAGAATTGATGGGAATAGTGCTATAACAATTTTATTTGTGATTTTTTTCAAGTTTTCTGGCCAACTTTTTAATATTAGAATATTAATATTAAAATATTATTAAAGTTGGCCAGAAAACTTGAAAAAAAATCACAAATAAAATTGTTATAGCAGCTTTCCCATCATTTCTCCTCCTTCCAGCCTCCACATCCATTAATATGATTTGAAAAACTGGAACACATCACCCCTGATGATGCCACTTCGAAGTGCCGAAAGTACTCGGGACATGAACTTAGGTGGACAAATATTAAAAAGTTGGCCAGAAAACTTGAAAATATCAAAACTCAAATTGTTATAGCACATTTCCCATCAATATATATATATATATATATATATATATATATATATATATATATATATATATATATATAAGAGAGTTTCATAATTTGCTTGAAGCATTGTGTATGTATTGATTAGGAGGTTGATTTAGAAGGCTATCACAATGCAGTTTGGAATAAATAAAAAATAATAATACGGTAACAATGGTGTTGTGTGTTGACCTGTATTTTTTATTATTTCTTGAATTTTCGAGGTAATACCTCTTTATCAAAAGAATTGAACTGAAGCAGTACAGCTATGCCATAGCTGTACTGCTTCAGTTCAATTCTTTTGATAAAGAGGTATTACCTCGAAAATTCAAGAAATAATAAAAAATACAGGTCAACACACAACACCATTGTTACCGTATTATTATTTTTATTTATTCCAAACTGCATTGTGATAGCCTTCTAAATCAACCTCATAACCAATAATATATATATATATATATATATATATATATATATATATATATATATATATATATATATATTGACTAAATTAAGGGAAAAATTGAAATTTACTTCGTTGTAATAATTTTTTTTTTTCCTTTATTTATTTTGTATAAAATTTAGTTTCAAATTCTGATAGTTTTTCTTTGAAGTCAAATAATTAATGTCTGTGAAATTTACTGTGTGTGTGTGTGTGTGTGTGTGTGTGTGTGTGTGTGTGTGTGTGTGTGTGTGTGTGTGTGTGTGTGTGTGTGTGTGTGTGTGTGTGTGTGTGTGTGTGTGTGTGTGTGTGTGTGTGTGTGTGTGTGTGTGTGTGTGTGTGTGTGTGTGTGTGTGTGTGTGTGTGTGTGTGTGTGTGTGTGTGTGTGTGTGTGTGTGTGTGTTTGTGTGTGTGTTTGTGTGTGTTTGTGGTGTGTGTGGTGTGCGTGTGTGTGTGTATTCATCAAAATTTTTCATCACGTTTTCATTGTAGTAGCATTAGTAGTTAATACAAAAAAAGATTCAATATATTTCTTAGAATATAGAGCAACTTTTTTCTGCAATTTTTTTCTGCAATTATGTTGTTTTTCTCTCTCTACCACGGTTTCGGTGTTCAATGTACACCTTCTCCAGAAGAACTAAAAATTATAAACAACTAATATTATATATATACTTGTTTCGTCTAGAATTATTTTTATTTCTCTCTCTCTCTGTCTTTTAATTAATATAAACTTTAGTCTTTAAATCTAAACTGTTTCCCTTTGATCTTAAAGATTAGTTTTCCATATGCTCATCAGGCAAAAGTAATTTGTAATTCTATTTGTCAGCTGTCTTCAAATCACATCCCATTTTTTTTCTTTTATTTATTTTATTTATATCTTATTTATATATACTACTGGAGTCTTCTGATATACAACTATATATATATATATATATATATATATATATATATATATATATATATATATATATATATATATATATATATATATATATATATATATATAATGACCTGTATTGATTTATAAAATTCAAAGAGCCTGAAATAAAATTTCAATCGCAAGAGTATCGGGGAATTTCGAAAATCAATCAATCAACAGGACAAATGAATCGATCTGAGTCAAAAGTTCAAATCACAAAATGAGAATTCTTAAACAATAAAGAAATTTGTTCCTTTTTTTATTTTTTAAAAGAAAAAATTCTCCAAATGTGAACAAAAAAAAAATGCTTAACAGAAAAAGCATCTAGCATATAAAACGGTTTCTTTTCTTTTTTTTTTTCTTTCAGAGTCAAATTTTCTTTTCTGTCTTTTTCTCTTTTTTTTATTTTAAGTGCGTAAAGTTCAAACCCAATTTTGCACGCGTTCATTGTTCTCATCTTATGGCGTCATAATAAAAAAAAAAATAAAAAACGAAGGAAAAAAAAACAAAACAAGAAACCCTTATTTTTCCCGCCGAAATATAAAAAAGCCAAGGCCCTTAACACAAATCCTTTTCCTGCAGGTCGGAATCCATTCAAAATTTTTTTCGCCTGACGAACAATAGATTATCTGCAAAAAAGAAAAAAAAAAAGAAAGAAA
>CM042161.1:78027913-78037913 GCA_023376005.1 Doryteuthis pealeii | reverse complement strand
TTTTCTTTCTTTCTGTGTGGTACGAACGCCAATCATTCTTTCTCTGTCTCTCTGTCTCTGTCTGTCTGTCTATGTCTGTCTGTCTGTCTGTCTCTCTCTCACATACACACTCACTCTGCCCACCAGACCCATTTGCCTCCCTCCATGTATACACGCTGAAATCTTTCCCTTCAAATGAAATAATACTAGTTAATTACCATTTCATTGTTGCTGTTTTAATACAAGCATTTGATCTCCTAGGGCATCTCGTAAGATTATAACTGACCCCCAAGGGCCAATCTAGGTTGATTAATCAACAATAGACTTGTTTTTTACTCCTACCCGTTGTTAGGGTTAACAATGGGTTTCAATTCTTGTGGCTTTCCCTCAGCGTGTGTGAGAGAAAGAGAGAGAGGGGGAGAGAGAGAGAGAGAGAGAGAGAGAGAGAGAGAGAGAGAGTGAGCATGTGTGAGAGAGGGAGAGAGTGTGTGGGTGGGTGTGTATGTGTGAGCGAGAGGGAAAGAGAAAGAGAGGGAGAGAACGAGTGAGTGAGTGAGTGTGTATGTGTATGCCGAAGCTTCTAGTCAGTTCATTAATGAACAGTGAAAAGAGTAAAACCTACATGGGTCACAGACCATTAGCGGGAAGCCAGTTCATTGCTTACAGTTACAGCTCTTAATAATTGGTCACCCATCTGAGTACTGGCCAGGCTCGTCATTGTTTAACTAAGCCTAACTTAGTCTGGTTGATGGTTGGTTGTTTTTTATGACGTCAACCCAAACAGTAAAAGTTCTGACTTATTGGTCACCCATCTCAGTACTGGCCAGACTCATCATTGCTTAAGTAATTTGCTAAGCTTAGCTTACTCTAGTTGGTTGGTTTTTATGACGTCAACTTTTACAGTAATAGTTCTTACTAATTGGTCACCCATCTGAGTACTGACCAGACTCACCATTGCTTAACTAATTTGCTAAGCTTAGCTTACTCTGGTTGGTTGGTTTTTATGACGTCAACTCTTACAGTAACAGTTCTTAATAATTGGTCACCCATCTCAGTACTGGCCAAGCTCATCATTGCTTAAGTAATTCACTAAGTATAGCTCACGCTGGCTGGTTGGTTGGTTTTTACTTGTTAACCCTTAAAATTACAGCTCTTACTAATTGGTCACCCATCTCAGTACTGGCCAGGCTCACCATTGCTTAAGTAATTTACTAGACTTAGCTTACTCTGGTTGGTTGGTTTTTACGACATGTCAACACTTACATTTACAGCTCTTACTAATTGGTCACCCATCTCAGTACTGACCAGGCACATCATTGCTTAACTAATTTACTAAGCCTAACTTAGTCTGATTGGTTGGTTGATTGTTTTTTATAACATGTTAACTCTTACAGTAACAGCTCTTACTAATTGGTCACCCATCTCAGTACTGACCAGACTCATCATTGCTTAACTAATTTACTAAGCCTAACTTAGTCTGATTGGTTGGTTGATTGTTTTTTATAACATGTTAACTCTTACAGTAACAGCTCTTACTAATTGGTCACCCATCTCAGTACTGACCAGACTCATCATTGCTTAACTAATTTACTAAGCCTAACTTAGTCTGATTGGTTGGTTGATTGGTTTTTATAACATGTTAACTCTTACAGTAACAGCTCTTACTAATTGGTCACCCATCTCAGTACTGACCAGACTCATCATTGCTTAACTAATTTACTAAGCCTAACTTAGTCTGATTGGTTGGTTGATTGTTTTTTATAACATGTTAACTCTTACACAGCTCTTACTAATTGGTCACCCATCTCAGTACTGACCAGACTCATCATTGCTTAACTAATTTACTAAGCCTAACTTAGTCTGATTGGTTGGTTGATTGTTTTTATAACATGTTAAGTCTTACAGTAACAGCTCTTACTAATTGGTCACCCATCTCAGTACTGACCAGACTCATCATTGCTTAACTAATTTACTAAGCCTAACTTAGTCTGATTGGTTGGTTGATTGTTTTTTATAACATGTTAACTCTTACAGTAACAGCTCTTACTAATTGGTCACCCATCTCAGTACTGACCAGACTCATCATTGCTTAACTAATTTACTAAGCCTAACTTAGTCTGATTGGTTGGTTGATTGGTTTTTTATAACATGTTAACTCTTACAGTAACAGCTCTTACTAATTGGTCACCCATCTCAGTACTGACCAGACTCATCATTGCTTAACTAATTTACTAAGCCTAACTTAGTCTAATTGGTTGGTTGGTTTTTATAACATGTTAACTCTTACAGTAACAGCTCTTACTAATTGGTCACCCATCTCAGTACTGACCAGACTCATCATTGCTTAACTAATTTACTAAGCCTAACTTAGTCTGATTGGTTGGTTGATTGGTTTTTATAACATGTTAAGTCTTACAGTAACAGCTCTTACTAATTGGTCACCCATCTCAGTACTGACCAGACTCATCATTGCTTAACTAATTTACTAAGCCTAACTTAGTCTGATTGGTTGGTTGATTGTTTTTTATAACATGTTAAGTCTTACAGTAACAGCTCTTACTAATTGGTCACCCATCTCAGTACTGACCAGACTCATCATTGCTTAACTAATTTACTAAGCCTAACTTAGTCTGATTGGTTGGTTGATTGTTTTTTATAACATGTTAACTCTTACAGTAACAGCTCTTACTAATTGGTCACCCATCTCAGTACTGACCAGACTCATCATTGCTTAACTAATTTACTAAGCCTAACTTAGTCTAATTGGTTGGTTGGTTTTTATAACATGTTAACTCTTACAGTAACAGCTCTTACTAATTGGTCACCCATCTCAGTACTGACCAGACTCATCATTGCTTAACTAATTTACTAAGCCTAACTTAGTCTGATTGGTTGGTTGATTGTTTTTTTATAACATGTTAACTCTTACAATAACAGCTCTTACTAATTGGTCACCCATCTCAGTACTGACCAGGCTCATCATTGCTTAACTAATTTACTAAGCCTAACTTAGTCTGATTGGTTGGTTGATTGGTTTTTATAACATGTTAACTCTTACAGTAACAGCTCTTACTAATTGGTCACCCATCTCAGTACTGACCAGACTCATCATTGCTTAACTAATTTACTAAGCCTAACTTAGTCTGATTGGTTGGTTGATTGTTTTTTTATAACATGTTAACTCTTACAGTAACAGCTCTTACTAATTGGTCACCCATCTCAGTACTGACCAGACTCATCATTGCTTAACTAATTTACTAAGCCTAACTTAGTCTGATTGGTTGGTTGATTGTTTTTTTATAACATGTTAACTCTTACAGTAACAGCTCTTACTAATTGGTCACCCATCTCAGTACTGACCAGACTCATCATTGCTTAACTAATTTACTAAGCCTAACTTAGTCTGATTTGGTTGGTTGATTGTTTTTTTATAACATGTTAACTCTTACAGTAACAGCTCTTACTAATTGGTCACCCATCTCAGTACTGACCAGACTCATCATTGCTTAACTAATTTACTAAGGCCTAACTTAGTCTGATTGGTTGGTTGATTGTTTTTTTATAACATGTTAACTCTTACAGTAACAGCTCTTACTAATTGTCACCCATCTCAGTACTGACCAGGCTCATCATTGCTTAACTAATTTACTAAGCCTAACTTAGTCTGATTGGTTGGTTGATTGTTTTTTATAACATGTTAACTCTTACAGTAACAGCTCTTACTAATTGGTCACCCATCTCAGTACTGACCAGGCTCATCATTGCTTAACTAATTTACTAAGCCTAACTTAGTCTAATTGGTTGGTTGATTGGTTTTTATAACATGTTAACTCTTACAGTAACAGCTCTTACTAATTGGTCACCCATCTCAGTACTGACCAGACTCATCATTGCTTAACTAATTTACTAAGCCTAACTTAGTCTGATTGGTTGGTTGATTGGTTTTTATAACATGTTAACTCTTACAGTAACAGCTCTTACTAATTGGTCACCCATCTCAGTACTGACCAGACTCATCATTGCTTAACTAATTTACTAAGCCTAACTTAGTCTGATTGGTTGGTTGATTGTTTTTTTATAACATGTTAACTCTTACAGTAACAGCTCTTACTAATTGGTCACCCATCTCAGTACTGACCAGACTCATCATTGCTTAACTAATTTACTAAACCTAACTTAGTCTGATTGGTTGGTTGATTGGTTTTTATAACATGTTAACTCTTACAGTAACAGCTCTTACTAATTGGTCACCCAAATGAGCACCGGCCAGGCTCTTCATTGCTTAACTAATTTACTAGCTTAATCTGGCTGGTTGATTAGATTTTACATGTGAATCCTTGCGTTATTTTATACCGAAGAAATTTGGTTTTATTCCTTCTTGTTGGGTATTCATTTTTAACTCAATTTTAAAAAACTTTTAAATCATTTCTTTTCTATTCAGCCCATAGATTGTACCCTAACAGGTAATACCATTTCGGATCAGAATTCACCTGGGAGTAATGACAATGTACAGTAGGATAGGTCGATTTTGGAACTGTAATGTTTCCCATGTTGTAAAAATTGCTAATTGACATAAAAAATTACCACACAAATTAAAAAAAAACAAACTTTGCCTCTGTTTGAGGAAATAGATTTCAATCTTTTAAAATGTTATCACTATTACAGCTTAATTAATGAGGTAAAAAGTATTAATCAGTGGTGTCGGTGGTGATGGGATGATATTTTCAATTTGAACTCTAGTTATAATATCTTAGGACCATATGAGCTTTAGGCACCCCTTTTTGATCTCGATTCAGAAGGACATGTTTTTCACTTACACCGTGAATATCAGGTTGTTTGTTAGGGGTTAGAGTTAAGGGTTAGGGTTAGAGATTAGGGTTAGGGGTTAGTTTTATAATTAAAAAAACCCTCTAAAAATCGTCTGTTAACAAACAACCGGATATTGACGGTGTAAAAGAAAAACATGTCCTTCTGAATCGAAATCAAAAAGGAGTGCCTAAAGATCATATGGTCCATATCTTATTCGTTTCATCTTAGTAAAATAAAATAACAACTTTTTCTGTTTTAAATACTGAAATTGCTAAATGTTCTAACCAATTTCTGGTCCACATGTTGCAAAAACAAAGATTTTGGTACATTTTAACCGACAATCTTTGATGCTATTTCCTTAGATAATAGTAAGAGATGTAGTTTTTGGCATCAGTATTCATTATACCAACACACGACTTTCGTTGTTTGAGAGAATTTTGTATCTAATAAAAGTGAAAAATCAACCTATCCTAATGTACAGTAACCAGATCGTTGAGGAAATTTCACTTGTGCTGCAAGATCTGGGGAGCATGGAGTACCCATTCATTGCCATTACTCCCAGGTCCACTCTGAAGAGCAGTTTATCACAGTTCAGTAAACAGATGATTGAAGGAATTTTGCTCATGCTGCAAGATGTAGGGAGCATACAGTTAAATGGTTTAATGTATTTATATCAAATATCAATCATTCTATTTGATAATAACACAGACCTGCGTTAAAAATCTTTTTCAAATGTTTATCACGTGATAAATGATCGTTATTTTATGCTGAATTCAAAAATACCATTCATTGTGTTTAGTCAGGTCTGGTTTTTAAGATACAACACAAGTTGTACATATTAATAATACTTATTCAATAACCGGTGGGCCCGACTTGTCACAACTATAATACTGTTATATAAATTTCATGTAAGAGTTTGTATTTTACAAATTTGATCTGATTAGAAAAAAATGAGTATGATTTTTGGATTCAGCGTAAAAATAACTGCCCTAAAATCAATCATTATATATTTGACCTTGAAAACATTGCAGGACAGTGTAATCATTTGTTTGCACACAGTTATATAATTTCACGAATTCTTATAGAATACAAATTATTTTCTATAAGATTTATTTGATTAATGTACATTTATTTACCAATCCCTCCGTACGAGTAGGTTGGGACACAAGGTTAATTTCTGAAGCAGAATTTAACAGCTTTGAAGTCAGAGTTTTCCTTCGCCTTGGCTGATTGCCTAAACCATGTTAAAGAGCCCAGTCTGCCCTAATATTTACCCGTAGATGGAGAGAAACATTTTGGATACATCCTTTTTATTACGACAAGATAAAACAAATTTTAATTATCAAATTTCAACATACAAAACATCAAAATTGTTAAGGAGTGTTCAAAGTAAACAACGATATAACAGAAAATAGTGCAAAAAGTAACTACAAATGATAAAATAATTAAGAAAATTCACATCCTTGCATTTCAATGAATCTTAGATGCCTTCAAATTATTCATAAAAATCATCAAAGCATTGTGTTTATATTGGTTTGGTGGTTGGTTTTGAAGGCTATCACAATGCAAGGGTAAGAAAAAATGAGGTAACTGTGATATTATTCATTTACCTTTGATTTATTTTCTTAATATTTCGAGATAAAGATCTCTTCATCAGAAGATGAACGTCTGGAGATGTAAGCTTGTTGCTTGTTAAACGTAAATGCAAACAGCTTTGTCAAGGATTTGAATTTATCTTTCCGTTTTCATTTCCTACGATAACAACCATTACACCACGATTTGAACTCGGGTCGACGAGTCCATTTCCTACAACTCTAACCATTAAACCAGGCGCCTTCTTGGTCGTTAAATATACGACCTTTTGTGCCAAGAGCAACGATGCTTCTTTTTGTTTCAGATTAATATTCTGCTCTTACCCTCGTAAAATATTCCCGCCATTAGGCACAGTTCGGTATCCTAATTCGGTATCTAGTACAATTAGAACTGCAGTGATATCAATTCTCACTGAGCGTCTCATTCTTGGATCAGACCAAACAGAATAAGGTAAATATGTGTACCCTATCGTATTATAACTCCGATATTCCTCAAATAATGGAAGCGTAGATCTGCATGTTAAGAATCCTGGTCCTGCCTTCTGAGAAGCTGTCCCGTTACCCGAACGACCCCCTCCTGCCCCCTTAACGTTCGTGCAATCACAAAATTCACATTATTATTTTGGAAGAAACCATCATCGATTTTTGGAAGGCTTTGCGTGCTGCTCCATAGAGGATGGATACTAGATTGGATTGGAAATGTGGCTTAATGCTCATCGTGGTGGCCAGAAAGACGGGAACTGACCATTATAAAGTCATAGGCTCAAGTCCTAATAATAGATGTGTCCATAGATTGGTCTAAATGGTCAGATAATGGAATTATACAAGTAGATTTCGATACAGACCAATGTGGATAGGATATATATATATATATATATATATATATATATATATATATATATATATATGGATACCTTGGGACAGATATGAATTTATTTCGGCATTTTCTTTGCCTTCTCAGTCTGATTAACCTTAGAAAATATCTATAAATTTGGTTATATGCGGATGTATAATTTACATATATTTATAATGGTATATATTATATATATATATAGTATAATATATTATAATATAATATGAAGGTATATATATATATGTATATATATATATATGAATGTATATATATATATATATATATATATATAGTACAAATATAATATATTGGAGTAAACATTTGATTATATATATATATATATATATATATAAGTAATTGATAAAGTAAATAGAATTCAACCAAAATTGAGAACTCAAAACGACCATAAGATTTGCATGTATATTCTTTTTCATATACGGAGTAGTATAAATAAATAATTAAAGAAATGGATACCTTGGGATAAACATAATGAGTTTGAGTTTTGTTTAACGGCATATCAATCTCAGTGGGTCAGTTAATGCCAAAAGAGGATTGGCTTTGTATTTTATAGGGATTTGGGGCTTTTATGTATGTTTTTACAGTAGTAGTTAAAATTTTGTCGGAGTGGCCTATTGTCGGCATCAGCCGGATAGCGAGGGAGTGTAGCGCTAGACCAGAGAGATTGATTTTGCTGGGGTGGAGCACCTAACCTACCGTCAGCTCCCTACTTTACGGAACAGATCAGATTACCCAATCTATGCTACTCATGCACTGTGTTGGCGGGGACCGGTATCGAACCAGGAAACTTGCAATTCCTAGGCGGATGCTCTAAGCTAAACCAGCCCCAAACTTACTTTATAGTAAAGTAAAGTCGACGGGGCGGCCTAAAGTCGGTATCAGCCAGTCAGCGAGGGAGTCTATCCCCTTTTCAATAGCGCTAGACCAAGGAGATTGTTTTTGGCATCTGAGGTGGAGCGCCACACCTACCATCAGCTCCTTACTGTGCTACTCATAACGCTGAGTTGGCGGGGACCGGTATCGAACTAGGAACCTTGTGGTTTCTAGCCGAACGCTCTACCGACTGAGCTAACCCGGCCCCTTGGTTATATTTGGTCAGATTTTGTTGGAAAGGTTGATTTGGTCAATTTTTTTACGTAAACGCTGTTTTTATTTTAAATTTTTACAAAACTCAAAATATCCTCTGGTTTAGTGTTTTTTTAAACATCTTTTTATTTGCTTGGCAATATATTTATAGCTACTTTGTCCGTAACTGTCACAGTTTAAGAGGATGTGTTTAATGATGAAGAAGGGTACTTTGCATATTGAACATATAAGAGTGTCTTTCCTTTTTAACAGGTGTGAATGGGTGATGTTGGTGTACCCAATGTGAACTCTAGAGAGAATCTTCTGTTTATTCTGTAACCTGCTGGCTGTAACACTATGCTCTCTTAGTCGTAACGGAGAGATGTGTTTAAACGTTTGTTTACTTTACCCTCTCCCTAGTCGGAATGGCTGAGATGATGACATGTTAACTCTTCATTACGTATGCACTCATTTCCGAATGGAGAGATGACGTGTTCACGTTGCTTAATGTTACGCTCTTCCTACTAATAAACATACATTAAAGAATTGAGAAAAATGTAACTGCATTTAGAAAAAGTATAAATAGTTTAAAATAGGGAGTTAATTTTCAATCACCCTGTATACAAGGAACATACATTAAAGAATTAAGGAAAATGTCACCAATCATCATCATCATCATGTCGCGCAAGTAGCACGGATATCCATGACAATCTCTCGCCAACCTTCCCTATCATTCATTGCCTTTGGTAGGTCTTCTGTGCAGCAACCAGCATCCTCACATAGTTGGTCTATGTAGGTCCTTGCTGGCGGCCCACATTAGCATGCCCATGAATTGGTTTCCACTGGCGAATGTCGCTTATGAGCTCGTTCTTGCTCATCCAGCAGTCCTGCGTGCCTTGTCCTTCTTACTCGGATGGTTTGTAAGATGGGGGGCAGATGCCAAACTGCTGCTTCCTTATGGGTGCTGTTTCCACGACTTGTTCAAGACTGCACGCAGCATTCTTGTGCAGCTCCCATCTAGCTTATTCTCAAGGCGCTTCGTTAGGGTCCAGCCTGGAAGAATTGTCGCTTTAGTTATAAATAATTTAAAATAGGGAGTTAGTTTTCAATCATCCTGTATATGGAGTTATAGGTATTTTGTAAAATTATCCTGCTCTAAGGGGCCGGGTTAGCTCAGTCGGTAGAGCGTTCGGCTAGAAACCACAAGGTTCCTAGTTCGATACCGGTCCTCGCCAACTCAGCGTATGAGTAACACAGGGATCTGTGCGGTAAAGTAAGGAGCTGATGGCAGGTGTGGCGTTCCATCCCAGACGCTAAAAATAATCTCCTTGGTCTAGCGCTATTGAAAAAGGGATAGACTCCTTCGCTGATTGGCTGATACCGACTTAAGGCCGCCCCGACGACTTTACTTTACTTTACTACTTTATCCTGCTCGTGCACAAAGTTACAATTGTACAGAACTCGTTAACCATAACCACACACACAACCATGTATAAAAAGTCAAGGAAACCAATTGTTCTTGAATGTAATACCGACTTTTTTTATGATGAAAACTCTACAAGCCAACCATACTTTTATTGCTCGTATAAACAAAACTGTCAGATAGTCATAGCCTACTGAGATGTGCGTCCATTTTGAAATACACACACTACTGCGCAAGCGCAAATCGGCGCATGCGTGATTG
>CM042161.1:78012913-78020413 GCA_023376005.1 Doryteuthis pealeii | reverse complement strand
CCAATCCTAACCCAAACACTAAACACCTGTGGCACTATCGGAGTCCACCATGGTAGAGAGAGGAAGAGTCCACCTCCAACCTCTTCTGATACCATCAACCGACCCCACCCCCTTATTCCCGACCTCCTCGATTCATTAGAGAGAAAATGTTCACTACTGAAGAAAGAACTCTATTCCTAAAGTCCTGAAGAAGGTATAACAGACCGAAACGTTGCATCGTCGACATCACTACCTACAATAAACATCCATTTTCTACAACATCCTGCGTTTGTCTACCTTCCACCTCTCTCTCTCTCTCTCTCACACACACACACAGACACACACACACACACACACACACACACATTAGTGCCATGTGAAATGCAAACAGCTTCGTCGAGGAATTGAGCTCGGGTCAACGAGTCCATTTCCTACAACTCTAACCATTACACAACGCGCCTCCATGCTACGTATAAATATGTATGTTCACCCACACCAACATAATTATATATATATATATAAATTCCCTGAAGATGATCTAATTAATAGATCAAAACACTGCAGCGTCGGCCAATAAACTTAACCACTCAACTTATTTAAACCTGTGTTTTTTCAATTTTCTTAATATATATATATATATATTTTCTTAATATATATATATTTTCTTAATATATATATATATATTGTCGGCTGAAAATAGCCATATCACAAACATCGTCTGTTTGTTTACTTCTCGTAAGTTCGTGTAGAGGTCACTTAAGAGGAATATAAATACCTACTCCTTAACAAAACGAAGAAATCTGCTAAGTCCGTTTGGTGTGGTGGGAAGACGCTTGACAGTCAGGTTTCGAATCGCACACGGGGCGGTCTTTGTATCTATAGCTCTGCTGATGAGGCCTAATAGGCCGAAATGTACATACAGAGATTGATTTTTCTCGATTTGTTTAGCCTTAAATTTAAATAGGTAATCCCGCCTAATTAATTAATTATTAATTAATTAACTTTCATAAATTAGGTTCGACTTCAATTAAACACATATTCTCCCAATATATATATATATATATATATATATATATATATATATATTAACAATGACATTAAATAGAATCTCATAAATCCACCCACAGGTTTTAATTTTGTTATCAAAATGTCTGGAACGCAAATATTGAGATTAAAAGGGAGACCCGCGCCCTAGCCAATCAGACATTTCTTAATCTTCAATACTGTCCTGTAAGCATTGATGTCTTTCTTTCCCTTTAGCACGGAATGGCTTGCTCTTCCAGACAGATGCTTACCTTCCCATTCCCCCGAGAATAAAAAAAACATGTCTGATGTGACAAGTTTAGTTGGATTCTGAAGATTTTCTAACCAAAGATACAAATCGGATGTTGTTTGCGTGAAGAAATTTTGTATTTTCAAAAAATTTATGATTTAATGTTGTCGCAATATTTTTCTATTTTTCTATATGAATTTGAATATGACTTTCAAGACTCTGAGATAACTCGGATAAACACACACACACACACACACACACACACACACACACACTCTCTCTCTCTCTCTCTCTTTCTCTATCCCTTTTTCTCTCTCCCTCACTCCCTAACTCTCTCTCTCTCTCTATATGTACATTTATGTACATTCATATGTATATATATATATTCTTATTTCTGTGTAGCATGTCCTTGTTCTTCCCTTTCGTTCTTCATGATAAAAACGGAATGGTCCATTATTTAGCTGTGATACAAAGACATAAGAATTCGGCGGATAAAGCAACTTCAGATAATCAGGATTAACAATTTTGTATTTCATCTTTGACGAATTGGCCGCTCTCATTATTAATCAGAGAGTGTTGCAAGCTGATAACGGTCGTACAAATAAGGAGCACGAGTATTAATATATACATATTATTAGCATGTTTTTAATTCCTTTATTTATTTTCTTTATTTCTGTCTATTCTTTAATAAATGAATTGTTCTTTTCTAATAATTCTCTTTTATTTCTTTTCTAGGTAAGTATTCTTCAGAATTCTCATAACATTGGGCGTAAATATTCAAAGTGGTAGGCACAACTTCAGGTAGGATCAATTGTCAATATCTTTTTACGTCTATTCTGTGTTTTGACAAAGAAAGGGCGTGTAAAACATATTTTCGGGGGTACCACAACCCACACACACGCGTACACACCCACATACACACGTCAGTCAGAAGAGCATCCATTTCGGAACTACAAGTTTCCGTGTTCGATACCGGTCCATTCCAACTCAGTGCAGGAGAAACACCGCTTGGGATCTGAGCGGTAAAGTAGGGACCTGATGGTAGGTGTGGGGCTCCATCTAAGACGCAAAAGCAATCTCTCTAGTTTAGCGCCAATGAAAAGTGGATAGACTCCCTTGTTATCCGGTTGATACCGACAATAGGCCACTCCGCCTTATTTACTTTCTTATATATATATATAAATATATATATAATGGATAAAAGTAACCTACTCGAGTTTCATCGTCTGATTCGTCAGGGTTACATCCGTTGAATTGATCGAGTTTTCGATTATTATCAGTTGGTACAATACATGCCCGTTGGAATGGGACTTATCTTTTATCTTGTGATATAAAAGATAAATCCCATTCCAACGGGCATGTATTGTACCAACTGATAATAATCGAAAACTCGATCAATTCAACGGATGTAACCCTGACGAATCAGACGATGAAACTCGAGTAGGTTACTTTTATCCATTATATAAATAAATTTTGCTCTACATTGTATTGAGCACTTTGTATTTGTTTTTCTCAGTCTTAACCCCTGGATACTGTGCGCTTCCAACGATCGTACTCGTACCCACCGGTAAGCTACTACTCATACATTAACATATATATATATATATATATATATATATATATATATATAAACCTTAGATTTATGAGATATGAATTTATTTCACCCTTTTGGACACATACACATACATACACACACAGTTGCCTATTGTTGGTATCAGCCGGACAACGAGGAAGTCTAACCCCTTTTCGCTAGACCAGGGAGATTGTTTTTGCTAAGTTGGAACAACACATCTACCGTCAGCTCTCCACTTTACCGTACAGATCATATTACCCAAACTGTGCTACTCTTGCACTGATTTGACGAGAACCTGTGTCGAACCCGAAACCTTGCGATTCCTATGTGAATGCTCTACCGACTGAGCTAAACAGACAATGAAGACGGAAATAGAAAAAAAAAAAATGAAATACATTTGGTAAAAAAATGGATGAATCAATAAAGAAAATGTCTACTGAAATTAGGGAATATGAGAAATCGCGCTTTAAAACTAATGAAAGTTGAAAGAAAGGAGAAAAATGAAAGAAAGAATCAAAATAAAAATGGAGACTTTAAGATCAGTCTAATCCCATCAATAAAGGGAGACGACTCGTGGTTCCTAAAAAGCAATTCAGGTATATTTAGATAATTCTGTAAAATAGCAAGTGTATCAGTCATTCGACCAATCAAAATTAAAGAGACAATGATAACCTGATACTCAAGCATTAAATCTATCGTCTGCTTTTTACAAAAAAAAAAAAATTGAATAAAATCTTTGGCGCGAGCATTGATAATGAAGTAGTTTATATTCCGGAGAAATTATTTCTAAATTAGGCGAAAACTCAACGACACTGAGCAATTACAGTCGGGAAAAAAAAAAGAAAGAAAAACAGAAAAAAAGAAAAAAGAAAAAGATTTTTAAAAAAAGAAAGAAAGAAAAAAGAAAAAGAAAACGAAAAAGAAAGAAAAACTGACATACATTCTAATCGGTCAATTTGTCTCTCTTTACTTCAAGCAAGATGGCGATCAAAACGTTTCAATTTGTGTTAAATATAGCTGAAAGGTTTATTGCTTTAAAAAGAAAAATCCTCCCAAAAAACTTCAAACACTTAAGTTGAGCTTAATGTCGTTTAAAACAGACACTTAGAAAAATGCTTCTTGGTCTTTTGGATGGAATAAATTTAGTTTCCTCTTGAATTGATTGATTTTAACGGTATGTCAACCTGTCTAGGGTTATTTATGTCTAGATGTTAACGAGTTCCGTTTAAATGTCGTTTAAAATAGACGCTGACGAAAATGATTCTTAATCTTTAGGATGGAATAAGTTCAGCTTCTTCTTAAATTAATTGATTTTAACGGTATGTCAATTCGTTTAGGGTTATTTTAAGCCTTCATGTGAGCGAGTCTCGTTTAAATGTCGACGAATGTTGTTTATAACATCTACGAAAATGTTTCTTGGTCTTTTGGATGTAATAAATTTAGTTTCCTCTTAAATTAATTGATTTTAACGGCATGTCAATTCGTTTAGGGTTATTTTAAGCCTTCATGTTAGCGAATCCCGTTGAAATGTCGACGAATATAGATTAAAACATCTATAAAAATTATTTGGATGTAATAAATTTAGTTTCCTCTTAAATTGATTGATTTAAACGGTATATCAACCCATCTTGGGTTATCTTATGCCTAGATGTTAGTGAATCTTATTTAAATGTCGACGAATGTTGTTTAAAATAGACGCAGATGAAAATGCTTCTTGGTCTTCTGAATGGAATAAGTTTAGTGTCCTCTTAAATGGATTGATTTTAACGGTGTGTATGAAAAAATGACTATAAAGAAATAATTAGGGGGAAAATCTTAAATTTAAATACATGGGTAAAATATCAAATTTTCAATTTATTGGTCAAATAATTTCAGATTCCAATACATTGGTAAAATACCAAATGTTCATTTTATTGGTCAATGTTTGAATCCATGTTCAAATGTTCAATTTATTGGTCAAATAATTTCAGATTCCAATATATGGGTAAAATACCAAATGTTCATTTTATTGGTCAATGTTTGAATCCATGTTCAAATGTTCAATTTATTGGTCAAATAATTTCAGATTCCAATACATTGGTAAAATACCAAAATGTTCATTTTATTGGTCAATGTTTGAATCCATGTTCAAATGTTCAATTTATTGGTCAAATAATTTCAGATTCCAATACATTGGTAAAATACCAAATGTTCATTTTATTGGTCAATGTTTGAATCCATGTTCAAATGTTCAATTTATTGGTCAAATAATTTCAGATTCCAATACATTGGTAAAATACCAAATGTTCATTTTATTGGTCAATGTTTGAATCCATGTTCAAATGTTCAATTTATTGGTCAAATAATTTCAGACATTGGTAAAATACCAAATGTTCATTTTATTGGTCAATGTTTGAATCCATGTTCAAATGTTCAATTTATTGGTCAAATAATTTCAGATTCCAATATATGGGTAAAATACCAAATGTTCATTTTATTGGTCAATGTTTGAATCCATGTTCAAATGTTCAATTTATTGGTCAAATAATTTCAGATTCCAATACATTGGTAAAATACCAAATGTTCATTTTATTGGTCAATGTTTGAATCCATGTTCAAATGTTCAATTTATTGGTCAAATAATTTCAGATTCCAATATATGGGTAAAATACCTAATTTCAATATATTGGGAAATGATTTTCAAGAGGTTTAGTGGGTAATTTCACACGGCATTTACCGCAGTTTTCTTGTTCGGATATTGTTTCAAGAAGATTTTTGCCTAAATCTCTGATATGAGTATTTTTGTTTAGAATTCCCAGATGAGTATTTTTGGTCTAAATCTACGAGATGAGTATTTTTAGTTAAATTTTTAGATGAGTATCATTTATAGATCCCTGAGATAAGTATTTTGCCTAAGACTCCTATATAAGTATTTTTCTCTAAATGATTATTTTTGTCTGAATCTCTCTCACAATTGCCACCATTCTGGCTCTGAGGTAATCGCGATGTGGGATTGACAGTATCCACCTCCAAGTGCTCTAAAATTGTAGCCTCACTACAGATTGCAGTTTTGTATCATACCAAAGAGACCTTTTTTGGAGTCTTACACCTCTCCCCCCTGATATATATATATATATATATATATATATATTATATATATATATATAGAAGAGAGAGAGAGAGAGAGAGATAAAGGGTTGGCTTACCGGTAAATATGGGCACGGTCGTTGGAGGTGCACAGAATCCACGGGGTTAAGTCCGCGATAAAACAAATACAAAGTGCTCAATACAAAGTAGAGCAAATTTATTAAAGAAATGGATACAATAGAAACCTACTCGAGTTTCACCGTTACGATCATCAGGGTTAAATCCACTGAATTAATCGAGTTACCGATTATTGCAGCCGATTACACGTGTGTTCATTGATAAGATGTTACGTTACAGTAACGTAACATCTTATTCAATGAACACACGTGTAATCGTCTACAATTAATCGGTAACTCGATTAATTCAGTGGATTTAACCCTGATGATCCTAACGGTGAAACTCGAGTGGGTTTCTATTGTATCCATTTCTTTAATAATAATATATATATATATCGATAGATAGATAGATAGATCGAGATAGATCGATAGAGAGATAGATCAAGAGGGAGAGTAAGTGAATAGTCTGAGGTAGATAGATAGATAGAATGAGAGAGAGGTGGGGGGGGCAGACTGAGATAGATTGATAGATAGATAGGGGTGGAAAGAGAAAGAATGAGCTTAGATAGATATGAAGAGAGATAGATAAGTTGCTTGATTGCTTTGTTTAATGGCATATCAACCCTTTTTGGGTCATTTAATGCCTGAACAATCATTTTTTATTAACAAGGGACGCAGGTTTAGCTCAGTCGGTAGAGCGTCTGGCTAAGAACCACAAGGTTCCGGGTTCGATACCGGCCCTCGCCAACTCAGCGTATGAGTAGCACAGGGATTTGTGCGGTAAATAAGGAACCGATGGTAGGTGTGGCGCTCCACCTCAGATGCAAAAACAATCTCCTCAGTCTAGCGCTGTCTTGCTGATACCGACTTTAGGCCACCCCGACGACGACTTTTACACCTCTTCAGTAGATGCAGCCGGCGTCTCTCTAGGGCCTTGTATATTGGTAGACTAGAAGAGCTATTTTAATAGCCTTATGCCATACTTGACTGGATTGAGTATATATCAATAAAATTAGTTACCTTTGTCCATTTCTGAATGTGCGTGTCACTGAAATGTGGGTGTCTTTCCGTAAATTGGACACAACCATATTCGACCAATTTAGAACTGACTACTTGGACACTGTCCAAGTCATATTTATGTATTTCTCTGTCGACACAAATTCACTTCGTAAACACAAACAGGCCGACCAATAACACACGATGTGTCCACATCTAGGTATGGCAGCTAATCAATTATACGATATAGCCTTTTCATTGGCATCGACAGAGCAATAAACAAAATGTTTTTTGTTTTTTTGAAAGCATTTTTCAATTTATGGTTGGTTGGTTGGATTTTACGGAGTGTCAACCCTTATGTTATTTTATAACGAAGACGTTTTTATTTTATTCATTCTTGTTAGGTATTGAAATTTTTTCATTTTTAGGATAGCATAGACATTGTAACCAATAGATGGGAACATAACAGGTATTACCCCTTTCCAATACATTCCTAT
>CM042161.1:78000413-78007913 GCA_023376005.1 Doryteuthis pealeii | reverse complement strand
GTCATTAATAATTTCAATGAATATATATACTTGTCAACATAGGAATTAGTTTGGTTTCGAATTGATTTTATCATTCTTTCTGTCTTTTAATTATTTTTTCATATAAACTTCAATTTCTGAGTCTAGTCATTTTATCTTTGAAGTCAAAAGATTTTTGTTTTCTGTGAAATTTCCATGTCTCCTTCATTCAAACAAAAGTAATTTGTAATTCTATCTGTCATCATTTATCTCCAACATCCTCATCCTTTTTCTTTATTTATTTTCTTTATATCTTATTTGTGTATACTACTGGAGTTAAAGTCATTTTATAGCAGCATTTGAAGAATATATAAATATATATATATATATATATTATAATATATATGGATGGATTATGGATTATATATGAGAATATATACATATATTATTGGAGTAATATAGTATATATTATATATATATATATATATATATATATTGGAAATGTACTTATTGAAGTCATACCTAATTTTCGAAAATTTATTAAGTTAATAATTAAGATTTTAGACGGGCATATCATAGTCAAATGTAAGGCTAAAACAAATCGATATATATATAGTATATATATATATAGTATTAATATATTATATATATATATACTAAAACCAGATAAAATCATAGCTTCACTTGATGTTGAAAATCTTTTCACTAACGTTCCAGTCAAAGAACTATAGACATCGTCATCGAAAATATTTACAACAACCCTTCATTTCCACCTCTTAAAATCCCAACATCCTTAAAAAATTCTCCTCTACTGTACAACTGAAATCCCATTTTACAACCATCTAATTAATTTATATGTACAACAGGACGGTATTTCGATGGGTTCCATTTTGGGTCCGACTTTCAGTATATATATATATATATATATATATATATATTATATATATATATATATATATATGGGAAAAATCCCGAGACTTCAGTCATTAATCAATGAATTCCTTGAGCCATTGCCCTTTCCTGAACTCATTTATTGTCCAGAGTTTTTCTTTTCTTTTCTTTTCCTAAGTGATCCTACGGGACACTTTAACAAGATCAATAAAGGAGAAGCTCTACCACACATACATTCGTTAATGGCATCCCATCGACGTTTGATGCCAGGATATTTTTTCTTTAGATATAGCCAGCTTAGAATAGGGTAACTAAAGTCCGTGCTATTTCCCCAAGATACAATACTAAGCAACATAAAGTATTCGTTTCGGTTTGACTCAATAGAGCACTCGCCTAGAACTCTCAAGGTTCCTGGTGCGATATTGGCCCCCACCAACACAGCGCATGAGTAGCTCAGATGGGGTAATCTGATCTGTGCGGTAAAGTGGGGAGCTAACGGTAGTTGTAGTGCCCCACCTCAACAAAATCAATCTTCCTGGTCTAGCGCTAGTGAAAAGAGGATAGACTCACTCGCTGACGACTGATACTGACAATAGGTCAATCCCCCAACTTTACTTACTTTACTTTAAAAGGTGCAGGATTTTAAAAAAAAGATACAGTCGCTATTTGTATTCTTGATTCATGTACTAAATTCCATCTGATGGCGAGACTCTCGAGCTCTGGGGAGTGTGGAGTACCCATTGATTGCAAATACTCTCAGGTCAACTCTGCCCTGGAGTTGTAGTATCTGTTAAAAACAGGATCAAATTAAACTTGTATGTCAAGGTACCACAATACACATACATATATATATATATATATATATATATATATATATATATATATATATATATATATATATATAATAATATATAGATAGATAGATAGATAGATAGATAGATACGGCCAACGCCGGGGTTCCAGTGGTTTCAACCCCGGATCTTTAAAAGTTTATAGCGTTGATCCCAGGGGGCCATTCCCCCAGGCAACACCTTTCCCCTCGAGTTAAAGGGGCAGGGCTGGTTTATTGCCTAGTGCCTGAGGGGACCCCTTGAGGGAGAATGCCGACAGAATCAACGCCACCCATGAGCTTCGGTTTGAAGGTGGTCCCACATCAATAGGGCCTTGTGCCTAACCCGTACACGTGAGGTACGAGGTAAATACCATATATATATATATATATATATATATATATATATATATATATATATATACAGTGTGTCCACAAAGTCTGGGTACATGGGGATTACCACATACTTTTAAAACAAATCATATTTTATTTAATTATAATGTTAATAAATAATATTTTCAATATGATTTTCTGTGAATATTCTTCTTATTATTTATATAGTATTTGAACTCAGAGATGGCACGCGGAGGACAGGACCCCCCCCCAATAAAAGCGGTTTAAAGACCATATTAAGACAACGCTGAAGAAATGTAACATCCCACCTTCAAGCGTGGAAGATCTGGCCTCTAACAGACAGGGTCGCCTCTCGAACTAAGCAGGGATAAACAGGACTGCAGAGCGACGACGTCTTCGTCGTCATGAACAACCAAATGTAGATGGGAACTTTAAAAGTATTCCTATTTAATACAAATAATTTGTGTTTAATCATATGGTTTCAAGTATTCCCATCTAATATATTCTAATGTTATCAAGTATTCCTATCTACTACAAATAATTTGCATAAAGTTGTATGGTTTCAAGTATTTCTCTCGACCATTTATAGCAAAAAAATACGGGTCTGGTTTCGGTTTGTTTGTTTAATGGCATATCAACCCCCATGGTTGATCTTATGCCAACGCCATCTTGTAGGAGAACAGTAATAGCACTATTATAGCTGGGAGATGAGGGTGTTCATACCTTTCTTAATGTTATTATTCCAAATGTGAACGTAATAGTTCGGCTGAAATTAAACAGTAACCATTCTTAATACAAATAATCTACAGTTATATGGTTTCAAGTTTTCCTAATGATTCTATGGTTTCAAGTAATTATTTCTATTTAATGATAATTCTCTGTTTTCACACAGTTATGCGGCTTCAATTAACTAATCTATGTATCAATAGTATTCCTTAAAAGTATGTCCGTTATCATCTTGCAACACCCTCTAGTTAAAAATGAAACCGTCCAAATGTCCAAGATGAAATGCAAAAAATATAGATGGTGCTTCTCCGTCAAATTCTTATTTCTCGTGTTGTCACCTCAGTTAAATAATGGAACATTCCGTTTTTATTATAAAGAAATAAAGGGAAGAAAAAGGACATGCTACACAAAAACCATAATAAGAAAGAAAGAAAGAAAGTAGGGGGAAAGATAGAGAGATGTGATGAGTACGTGGAAGCGATAAAGCTAATCTGTTTCAATCGGACATAATGAAAGAAGAGAGAGACAGACAGACAGACAGACAGACAGACAGAGTTAAATCAGGATTATTATACTTATTACATATTGAACTATTTAGAAATAGCTCTGAAGCAAATATATGAAACGTTGTAATAATTAGATTATCATATAGTGGTATATCCACAGGTCCTGCTAATAATAATAATAATATTAATCCTTAGTAAACAATTATAGCTCTAAGTAACTATTCTTAATAGAAATAATTTACCGTTATATGGTATCAAGTATTCCTGTCGAATATGAATGTTTTTAACATGACTATTTTACCCAGAGATCGAACCCTAACATGTACTACCATTTCTGGTCAGGTTGAACCTGGGAGTAATGTTTATGAAAGGGTATTCGACACTCCTTAGATATCCAGCACTGGAGTGTCACTACCGGATTCAAATTAGTGTGACACCCAGGGGACCCTTTTTGGGGGGTGAGGTGGGTGGTTCTTTCTCCTTGCTGGGGATACAATCAGCATCTTCTAGGCTCAGATGACACGACGATGCTGCTTTTATATAAAACGTCAAGCATACTGCTATACAAGGTTTTAGCAAAAGATCTCACTATATAAAGTGAGATTTTTTTATCCACCAAGAGAGAGAGAGAGAGAGAGAGAGAGAGAGAGAGGGAGAGAGAGGAGAGAGAGAGAGGGGGTAGAGAGAGATAGAGAGAGAGAGTATATGAGAGAGAGAGAGAGAGAGATGGCGTGTGTGTGTATGAGAGTGTGTGAATTGAAGAGAGAGAGAGAGAGAGTGAGAGAAGGAAAGTGAGACAGAGAGAAGAAAGAGAGAGAGAGAGAGAAAGAGATAGAGAGGGAAAGGGAAGAGAGAGAGAGAAGAGAGAGAAAGGGAGTGTGTGTATGAGAGAGAGAGAGAGGGGGGAGAGAGTGTGTGTGTGTGTATGAGAATGTGTGAATCGAAAAGAGAGAGTGTGAAAGAGAAAAGAGAGAGAGAGAGAGAGAGAGAGAGAGAGAAAGAAAGAAAGAAAGAAAGAAAAAGAGGGGGGTGTAAAGAGATGATCTTTACTTGTTAAGTTTTTCTTATGTATCCTAAAAGCAAGAAAACACAAATCGGATTGAATTTCATCAAATTGTCACATTCAAAACTTCGTCTGACTGTGACAACAGCTAATAGGGCACTGATGATTTGGTTAAACTACTTCTCGTCTCATTTAGAACAGAAAAAAAAGACTCCAGAAAATCTCAAAGTTTTTGTCTTGCTTCTTATCTTTCTGTTCTTTCAATTGCAAATCGAATTTTCTTTGAGCATCTGAACGCCTCCAGGCTTCAAGTCTACAGCAGGTCACTCATTGATTGATCTACTACCGTGTTTGTGACAGACGATCGATTATGTGATTACCGTAGTTGTTCGCATACAACAGAGTGGCAGTGTTTTATTAGTTTTAGAAATTTCTCAAGAGTCTAGCGTCAACACTTGGCTACCAATCGCATTTTCTTATTATAATGGAGATTGCGTGTTTTTCCGTCTGTAACCGAAACTATATTACCACTCAAGTCTAAATTCCCTTTGTTATTTACGTCATAATCTCCACGATTTTATTTTTTAATTAAACGTTAAAATTATTAATAAAATTGTATAATAATACTATTGACCATATCTACATTGTATTTACCTCGTACGTACGGGTTAGGCACAAGGCCCTATTAATGTGGGACCACCCACAAACCGAAGCTCATGGGTGGCAGGTGAAAAATTGCGTCGATCCCGTCGGCATTCCACCTCAAGGACAATAAACCCAGCCCTGCCCTTTAAATCGAGGGGGCAGGTGTTTGCCTGGGGGTGGGTGGGCTGGGATCGACGCCAGCAATCCCCACCCGTTGGCCAGATCTACATGATATTTTCCACGTACCCCACTTGTACGGGTCAGGCACAAGGCCCTATTTATGTGGGACCACCCACAAGCCGAGACTCATCGGGTGGCGGGTGAAAAATTGCGTCGATCCGTCAGCATTCCCCCTCAAGGGGGCGCCTCAGGCACTGGGCAGCCTCAGTTGCCACCGGCAACTCGTAAAGATAGCCAAGGCTGGCCCCCTTCCATGGGGCGGGACTGCGCCAGGGTGGCCCCCTGAGGATCGGACATACAAGACCTATTCGGGTGGGCCCCACCAAGTGGACGTTCGCGCATACCCTTCTACATAAATATTTCAAACCATTTAGAGAAGGGGAGGAAGGGCCCTAAATTTGCGCAACGAATTTGCCATTTCATGCCGAATACGTTTTAATTCATTGATTTGTGCATAGATTATGGGAACTAATAGCTTGGATTTAAACGGTTATTATACAATAAAAAGGGTGGAGGTTTGCATGAAGGCTGGTGCTAGAGCTTGACGATCAAGGTGGCCTCTCAGACCGCTCATCTAGCCTAAGTCAGGGTCAAAGTGGAGTATTGCATGCCATAGACTGCTCAGCCACTAGGATTCCATTCTTAAGCATCATGGGTCAACACCCCGGCCAATAGGTAGCCCCATTAGAGTGGATTTTACTTCTCTGTCCCAGTCGACAGGGCAATGGTTTAGTTTGGTTTGGTTGATTTTACGCTATGTCAACCCAAAATGGCACCAAAAATGTTTAATCATGTCAATTATAGCAGATATTATTTTTAATGCATCTCAATATACCACGAATGGGTTAGAGTTTGGTTTGGTTGGTTGGGTTTTACGGCATGTCAACCCCTTGGGTTATTTTATGCCGAATACTTCTATTGGTTAAAAAAAATGTTTAATGCTAACAAAGTTTTGAAATAATTTCATTTTTAATGGATAATACAATTTTGTTTATAAACTCATGTTTTCTATTTAACCCATAGATGGGTGGGTTAGAGTTACACATTGGCTATTTTTGAAGATTGTTAGTGTAAGGGACATGTGCATATTCTTAATCTTTTGCGGGGAACATGATTTAAAAAAAAAAATTCTGCCCCTTCAAGCATTGCGTACATATTAAATTTTATCAAACTTGAATAATATTTTTCAGTCAATTAAAGGTTTTCATCAAAGCTGCAACCATGGCTCTTTTGATTGCGATCTGGTCTTCTGATAGCAGCGATTTCTTTTAATGAAGCACACCGCTGATAGGCAACAATAAACTACAGAAGAACTCAAATTGATTGATGCATTGGAGTATTTTTAATGCATCTCAAGATACCACGAATGGGTTAAGTTACACATTGGCTATTTTTGAAGATTGTTAGTGTAAGGGGACATGTGCACATTCTTAATCTTTTGCGGTGAACATGATCTAAAAAAAAAATAACATTTATATTGTATGCGGAGAGGTTCGGTAAATATATATATACTGCACATATGTAATCAACTGGCTTGCAATATAGATATATGAAAAGGATATTTACCAAGATGTATATATGGTTTTTGCCATTTTTTTTCAGTAGTGCTTATAGATTTGTGCTGTCAATTTTACAAAATACATAAGGTTGTGTTTTAAAAGTTCGACAATAATTCTTCTACTGCAATTTAATTTAAAGACAAGTTGATGTATGAAGGTCCTTACTTTCCATACAAATAATTATTTTAGAAACCACAATGTTCCTAGTTCGATACCGGTCCTCGCCAACTCAGCGTTTTGAGTAGCACAGGGATCTGTGCGGTAAAGGAGCTGATGGTAGGTAGGGCGCTCCACCTCAGATGCTAAAAAACAATCTCCTTGGTCTAGCGCTATTGAAAAGGGGATAGACTCCCTCGCTGACTGGCTGATACCGACTTTAGGCCGCCCCGTCGACTTTTTAAAAATTTCATTCTATAGCTCTAACCGACCGGGCGGTCATCTAAGTTGACTTTCACCACTCAGGTGAAGGTTTAAAATGTGGTGGGAGAAGGGATTTCTGCCACACCCTCTATATCCCCTCCCCCATTCCATTGTCAAAGAAGTGCCTTCATCTTTTCTGTGAATGTTTGGCAAGTTGAGTGCCTTCATCGATGAATACTCAAGCGTAAACGTGCTGTCCGTTCTTTTGGCCGAAATGTCACTACATACTTTCTTCTTTTAAGACAAAACACCGACCAACGTTTGTGCGCGCTGCGATATCACACTGATTCATACCTAAATATGTTAAGTACCTCTTCATTTCCTTGTCACTGACAATCAATAGTTTTGCACCAGTTTGTCAACCCTGTAACGATTGTCCGCCCCTGTTGAGAGAGACATGAGTCCAATAGGGTTATCTTACCCTGCTGT
>CM042161.1:77992913-77997913 GCA_023376005.1 Doryteuthis pealeii | reverse complement strand
GATGTGAGCAAGGAACCTGCATTCCATGAATAAGTGTTTAACTGTCAACTGTTGACGTTTTCAAACAGATCTTAGAGTCGTAGAAAATAGACACGTCAGTTCAAATTCTGGACGTTTGCATTTCACATTGCGTTAATACCCTTAGAAAAAATATGTATTCAACTATTCTCCCTCCAGCTATGGGTAAATAGTAGGGCAGACTGGGCTCTTTAATCTTGGTTAGGCAACCGGTCTAGGAGAAGGGAAAAATCTGAATTCAAACCTGTTAAACTCCGCTTAAGAAATTGACCTCGTGTCACATCCTGTTCGTGTAGAGGGGTTGGTAAATATATATTGAAAGGGGACTTTTACTCCAAAGACACCGGTTGAAGTGGCACTACTTATTGTATGATTGTTGTAATATAGATTAGTCTGGAGGCAGCCATCTTGTGGTATAGGGGAATTTCACGGAACTTCTTCAGGTGTTTCTTGTATAATTTGGGAACCTTCACAGAACTTTGAACGGAAAAGATGAACAGACAGAAAGATGTGAACATAGATAGATAGATATATAGATAGATAGATAGATAGATAGGATAGGATATAAGGAAAAAGTGGAAGTAAATCCGACAATATATGCGGAGAGGTTTGGTAAATATATATATATACTGCACATATGTAATCAACTGGCCTACAATATAGATATATGAAAAGGATATTTACCAAGATGTATATAATGCATTTGCCCATTTTTTTTTCAGTAGTGCTTATAGATAAAAAAGAAATGAAATGAACAATAAACGAAACGTTCATTTTCTTGGCATTCAATACAGTTTTTCCATTGAGTTGTCCCTTGGTCAAAGCACCTCTGATGCTTTCCTTTTCAGAAGATGTGAAGCTGCGCCTTCGCATTTCTTTTACTATTTTCCACGTTCTCTAATTTTAACCTTGAGTTGAATTTTCAAGTTAAAAAAAAAGAAAACAAGAAAAATATTCTCACGGAACTAGGTCAGGTGAAGAGGTAGGTGGGGGGAGAGGCTGCACTCGTTTAAAATATAGTGAGGCTGCTTATTCAGAACGTATCGGGAAGTGATACCGGCTTATGTGCACCAATATTCGACTGTTGTCTAGACGTCTAGACATCATTCATTTATTAAATTCATTGCCCAGCCTTTCATTTCATTTGTATATATATATATTATATATAATATATATATATATATATATATATATATATAATATATATATTATATATATATATAATTATATAATAATAATAATAATATATTAATATATATATATATATATATATAATATTATATATATATATATATATATATATATTATATATTATATATATATATATATATATTATAATAGTAATATAATATATAATATATGATATATATTATTATTATATATATATATATATATATATTATACTATATTATATATTATATGTTATATACTATTTTATGAGGAATAATATATATATATGATATCATATTTTATATATTTAAAGTATTTTTCTTTATATACAGCTCTACACTTTATATTGACCACTCCACTAATTGGTCCACATAATTCACCAATTGTGTTAGTGCTAACCAATATATATATATATATATATATATATAATATATATATATATATATATGTGTGTGTGTGTGTGTGTGTTTTGCGTGTTTTTGGATATATCTTATATTGATATATGAGAGCTCACGGTATATAAAATATACATTGACACACGCGTATACACACACACACACACACACACACACACAACACACACACACACACACACATGTGGACATGAAATCAACGCCACTTGTGTGGTTACATACAGATTCTTGCTTAAGTTTGTAAAATCGTATAGGCGTGAAACTGTCAGTAACCAAGGGTCGTTGACTTCAGCTTCATACTACCCTAATTTAAATATACCAAGTCCATCCACGATATTGATGACTATTTACTTATAAATATAACACACAATATCATCAATAATACACACACACACAAATATATATATAATATATATATATATATATATATATATATATATATATATATATTATCCCTTCTGCCAAATAAAAACGTTTCTTTAACAAATGCTCACGTCACTTCTTTAACGGCAGCTGCGCTATTTATTAGAAGCGCCTCTTTCCTTCGACCACCATTTATTTATCGAGCAGGGTCTCCGTCGTTGACGTTTAGTAGACGATTTCAGCTGAGCCTCCCCTTCAAGTCACTACGACTCCCCCTTCCGCCCCCCCCCCGTTCGCATTTCATAGCAGTCGTAGAAATTACCGAACACACCAAAGCACAAGCGAACGACAGCAAGAAGCTACTAAGCGGAGAAGCAGCCAATAGTAGCGCTGCTTTTATTAGTAGAAATGAAAATTTAAAAAGTCGTATACTGTAGTACCTTGGAGGTGCGTGGTGTAATGGTTAAAGTCGTATGAAATGTACTCGATAACCCCAGTTGAAATACTGGATGAGGCTGTTTGCATTTCACATAGTGCTAATACCATTGAGTAAAAGTATGAATCAAACTACTCTCCCTACAGCAATGGGCAAATAGTAAAACAGATTGGGCTCTTTAACCTGAGCTAGATAACCAGTCTAGGAGAAGGAAAATCAAACCAGTTAAATTCCACTTAAGAAATTGACATTGTGTCACATCCTGCACGTATGGAGGGGTTGGTAAATATATATATAGAGTGATACTAGACTGTTACAACTTATGAGTTTTCCATGTTACGAGTTTTACTCACAATGTTTTAACCCTGTGTTGAAAGCTAAAATTTGAGGTACCGGCGAGCTTCAAATACAATTATGTTAATTAGTTTCCTGTATGAGCTGCAATTACGTCGAATAGGACTGTCTTTAAAGACTTATTCATTTGACCCTTTCCGTCCACTAAGGACGATGGTGTAGTGTCCAAAATAAAAAGTTTAAAAAATTTATCTGCATCTGCGCAAGTGACTCTGCCAATTCTTGAATGGCAGTCTTTGATGCACTGAATACACACAAACTGTGATGCTTTCTGGGGTTGCTGGCTTCTCTCTCTCTTTCTGGTTCTCTTTTCTGTCGAGTCTACTCTCCTCTCTGCCTCACCCCTCTCCATGCCTTAACGTTGTCTACGACGTATTCTACACATTCGTTGGCAGGATAAAGTGCCCAACACAGTCGTGCTGGATTGCGCCGACATGAACAGCATGTTCTCCATTCTCTGTGAGAGGCGCCCTCGTTGGCTTGGACATATAAGGAGAATGGAAAATAGACGCCTCCCAAAAGATCTTTTGCATGGCGAATTAGCAAGAGGCTCCCGATCGGTTGGTAGATCACGCCTACGATTTAAAGATGTCTGCAGGAGAGCTATGAGGATATGCTATATTGACACAAACACGTGGGAGGTAGATGTAAAAAATAGAGTGGATTTTAAAGACTATAAACACACCAATACTGCAGCTACTAATGTAGACTAATCGGGGGGGGGGTCAAAGTTTAAGTACCGGACATCTATGCCGAAAAGTGGGCTTCCCTTAACGAAAAATTGTAATATTATAAAAAGTAACTAGTACCTATTACTTAAGCATAACATTTATAATCTAGAATTAGATGTAATATAAATAATTCATTTATATTTCTAGGTAATAAATTAAAATAATTTATAATAAACTAGTTCAATTTTTCAAAATGCATGTCACGATGTCATTTTTTTTCTATTAACTTTTAACTCAACTAATCAAGTCATTTTATAATTTAATAAAGATATACAGCTTATTCAACTGTGGCATATGGAAATCTTATAGATTGCAATGGAGTTATCAGAATAATAATTGATTAGAATACTTTTGATTATTTTGATATTGTCAAAAAGAACTACAATGGTTAAATTACAAAAATACTAAAGTCGCCTCTTTTACCAGATATTTTTTTACAATTTCACAATTTTTTAAAAGGGTACTCTTTTTTTCGACATACACGTCCAGAAGCGTTGGTCGATTTTTCACTTTAAAATATCAAATTACATGAAACATCGAAAGTTGTATATTGGTCTTTAAAGTACTAATACCAAAAATTGGATCTTGAACTTGTACCAATTTTTGAGGAAATGGCATCAAACATTGTAGACAAAAATGCACCGAAAAACCCTCGGTACATGTGAAAGATTTAATGGACCATATGACCTTTAGGCACCCCTTTTGCTTTGCTGATTCATAAGTACATTTATTTTCATTTATACCGTCAACATCCGGTTGTTTGTAAGGGGTTAGGGTTAGGTGTTAGGTTAGGGTTAGTTTTATTGTATTTACCGCGTACCCCACATGTACGGGTCAGGCACAAAGTCCCTATTAACGTGGGACCACCCACAAGCCGAAGCTCATGGAATGGCAGGTGCAAAAATTGCGTCGATCCCGTCGGCATTCCCCTCAAGGGGGCGCCTCAGGCACTGGGCAATAAACCCAGCCCTGCCCCTTTAAATCAAGGGGGCAGGGGTTGCCTGGGGGGATGGCCCCCTGGGATCGACGCTATTATTATAAACCAACCGGTCCAGCGGCCGAAGCTCGCCGGACCCCCAGTCGAAACCGGGCGGGAGTTTTATAATTAAAAAAGACCCTCTAAAAATCGTCTAACAAACAACCGGATGTTGGCGGTGTAAATGAAAAAAATGTACTTATGAATCAGCAAAGCAAAAGGGGTGCCGAAAGGTCATATGGTCCGATCTAATTTTTGTTATCAGTACTTAATCGACCAATGCACAACTTTCAGTGTTTTATGTAATTTGATATTTTCAAAAAAGTGAAATATCGACCTACCCTAATATCCAGTACTTAAACTTTGACCTCGTCTGTACTAATATCACAAACAGGTCAGTTTAACTAGTGTTGTTCTGGTTTGTTGGAGCAAACGTTGGTCCCAGACTTGAACAAAACACTCTATTCGTATAAATTTGTAGATTTATTGTGTGTGTGTAACTCAGCGTATGAATAGCACAGGCATCTGTGCGGTAAAGT
>CM042161.1:77985413-77990413 GCA_023376005.1 Doryteuthis pealeii | reverse complement strand
AGTAATGGCCTTTTTCTATACTTTTACAACAAAAGCAATTCAGAAATAAGACATACTATCTGGAAACAAAATTTGTCTTTCATGATGTTATCCAGGACAGAAAAGCAAAGTTTGAAGGGAATAATGGCCATTTTTTCATGACGTGCAATACTCCACTTTGGCCCTATCTTGGGCTAGACTGGCGGTCGGAGAGGCCCCCTCCGATCAGTCGGTTGGTCACGTCAAGCCCTAGCACCTATATGATTTTCCCAACCCTATTGCCCTTATGGCAAGCCCCAACCCCTTTTTATCATATGGGTGCTAGAAGGCGGTGGCTGCGGGTCTACATGTCCTGGGAATGACGTTAAACTCTATCTGATGGTGAGGTTCCAGTTTTGGAGGTTTGGGGAATGTGGAGCACCCCATTCATCACCATTGCTCCCTGGCCAACTCTGACCCGGAGTGGTAGTACCTGTTAGGGTCTCATCTATGGGTTAAATAGAAAAATGTATTTATAAAAAAATTGTATTATCCATTAAGAATTGATTTATTTCAAAACTTTATCGGCATTAAATGACCCACTGAGGTTGATATGTCGTAAACAAACCAAACCAAACCAAATGGCCATTTTCTATACTTTTACAGCATAAACAATTAAAAAAATTATACATACAATTCAGGAAGAAAATTTATGTTACTTAGTGTTATCACTGATTTCTGAAATCTTTAAATGATACTATCTTGAAAATCATAAACATTATTCTTAACACGTAAGTTGGAAAATATAAAATGAATGAATAAATAACAACGATAATGCACGAGATATGATGAAAAGAATTTAATCGTGGATGAAGTTTTAGATTAAAAAAATAAATAAATCAAATGAAATTTCCATAAAACCAATGAATCGGTAATAATTTGAAAGAAGAAAAAAATGAAATAGATATTTTTTAAAGAAATGCTTTTTTTTCTCCTAGAAACATTGGATTATGTTTCTTTCTCTTATTCTAAAAGTTTTTATTCTTCTATTTAAAAAAAAAATAAAGGCCGGGTATACAGCTGAACAATTTTTATAATAAACTTATAATGTCTAGACGTCAAGACATTAGCCTACACGTTAGCCTGGACCCGAGTTCAATTCCTGAACAAGGCTGTTTGCTTTTCACTTCATTTCACTCATGTCCCTTGTAATGGTATGAATCCAACTATTCCCCCCTAGCTATGGGTAAATAGTAAGGCAGGCTGGGATCTTTAGCCTTGGTTGGATAACCAGTCTAAGAGAAAGAATACTCTGAATTTCAGCCAGTTTTATTCCTTTTAAAAAGTGACCTTGTGTCAAATCCTGTCCGTGAGGAGGTGAATCGGTAAAAAACGAGGCGCTTGTATTTTAACAGTTATTGTCCTAGTAAATGGATCCGACGAGCCGAGTTCACATCATGCACGAGGCTATTTATGTGGAAAAGAAATGAATCTCTTCTCCCCGTATCCCTGGGTAAATAGTAGCCCAGTCTGCCCTACTATTTGAACAAGATGTTTTGTAGAAAACATAATTGTGTAAGTGCAGTACTCTGTACTTTCGAGACCTAGAAGCGTGTAACTCTTATCTGGACAGAAAACTCATCTTAAGTTTAATATTTGAAGACATGTGTTGGGCGGGGGGGGGGGTTCTTTAAACGAAATACGAGGGCACATGTTTACACCTTATGAAAATAAAGTTTCAGAGATGCTTTGACCAATGGACAACTCACTGGAATAATCCTAACGAACATGAAGTGGACTATTTTGAAGAAAATTATCATTTCATTCATTGATAAAATCTTAATACTTCTTTTTAAAAAGAAAACGTTTCAATCATAGGTCTTTTTTGTACACAGATTGGATTTTAAAGAAAATGAACGTTTCATTCATTATTCATTTATGTCCTGGTAAACATAGTTCCAATGAGGATACATTTTGAATACAGCTTCCTTGTACTTCTTCCTCCTATTCTTTTCCCTTTCCCATTTTCTCCTTCCAACAACTTCCACCTCAACCACCTTTCTCCCCCTTATCCCCCGCTTCTTCTTATTATTCTTCTTCTTCTTCTTTTTCTTCTTCATTCGTCCATTCTTCTTTCTTCTTTACCTCTCTTTTCTTGTTATGCCCCTCGTATTACTTCTTCCTCTCCTTTTTCTTGCATTCTCTCTTATTTTCACTTCTTCTTCTTCTTCTTCTTCTTCTTCTTCTTCTTCTTCTTCTTCTTCTTTATTATTATTATTATTATTATTATTATTATTATTATTATTATTATTATTCAAAGAGGTAGGCTTTCTTCTTCTTCTTCTTCTCTTCTTCTTCTTCTTCTTCTTATTATTATTATTATTATTATTATTATTATTATTATTATTATTATTATTATTCATCTCTTCCTTAACTTACACAACATGGTCCTTGTCGCACCTGTTACGCCTTGTAATTACCATCACTCCCCCTTCCCCCAACATAGCACAATCTTGGGAGTCTAAGGAAGAAAAGAGACTCCTGTTGTTATTAAACGTTTTATAGTGGAGTATTCGCAGGAAGTACAATATCTATTTGTTATTCTTTTGTTTTTTCAATAACAGACTGAACAACGAAGCCTTAGGCAATTGAAGAACATCCGAAACATCTTTTGAGCAGTAATTCCAAAAACGTCCTTGTAAAACAATAATCTCCGATTATGGAAAATACCAGTATTTAGTATTAGACTGATGCAGATATTCCCAGCGTCATCTTTTGAACAATATTAGGAAAATCTTAGAAGTGTCCTTGAAACACAAAAAGCCGATACTATCACATTCTTTATAAGGATTAAGAAAAATTCAGAAGTTAGAAAAAAATAAGAGCCCAGTCTGCCCTATTTTCCCCCATAGCTGTTGGGAGAATGGAGTGGCCTATTTTCGTTATCAGACGGCAGCGATTGAGTCTATTCCCTTTTCGCTACCGCTAGACCTTTTACTAAGGTGGAGCGCCACCGTTAGCTCTCCACATTACCGCACATATCAGATTACCCAATATGTGCTTCTCATACGCTGAGTTGGCGGAGACCGGTATCGAACCCGGAACCTTGCTACTCCTAGCCGGTGCTCTACCGACTGAGTATTCATAATTGTAATAAATAACATATATGTTACATGTAACATAAATGAGTATTTAGTATTAGACGGATATAAATGTTCACAGCGGCATCTTTTGAACAATATTAGGAAAATCTTAGAAGTACCATTCTGTCATATCATTTATAAGCATTAAGAAAATTTCAGATATAAAAAAGAGCCCAGTCAGCCCTACTATTTACTCATAGCTGTAGGGAGAATAGTTAAACGCGTACCTTTCCCAAAAGTATTAGCGATATGTGAAATGCAAACAGCCTCTATAATGATATGTTAGTAAAATAATTTCAATTCCAATAATTTCTATGCCCTTTTTTCATGACCTAGAACGCACCTGGTATTTTTGGTTTCTTAAAACTAAAGAACCAGGTTAAGGGAGCCCCCGTGGCATAGTGGCTAATGTGTTGCACTGCGAAATAATGGTAAGTGAGTTCAAAATCCAGTCTCGCTGTTATTTTCACTTTCAGACTAATACCTTTGAGAAATGTATGAACTCCCCCATATTAAATAGTACCACTACTGTTCTTCTACAAGGATGACTGTGGTATTAAATAACCCATATAGGTTGATATGCCAGGAGTGTTACAATTTATGAGAAGACATGAATTGTTGACAGACCCTGTAGAATTTTAAAATAAAATTGTTAGAATTAAAAGCATAGGCGGGTAGATTTCCGTTGGGTTTTGATTGGCATTTTATGACCCCAACGAACCCCTGTACAGAGTAACGTGTGAATATATGATTTTAGTTTAGAATGCAGATTCGACCTGACTTTGGAGCAGATCGGACGTGTTTTTCTTTGCTATGGTCGATCTCTCTCACGCGGTGAATAAGCAATATGAATTGATAAAATAAAAAGTTTGATCAAGCAAACAATAAGTCTTGTTAGTTCATTTAATTGAAAACAAGTAACGCCCAGAAGAAGAAAAAAGAAGTCAGCCCTTAGATAGAAGAATAGAGAAGAACCAGCAACAGATAAACAAAGCAATAGAGTAATGAAGTTAGAAAGAATCAAGTAAGATCATCCTCTCTCTATTCTCTATACAAATTAAGTCTCTGCCTCTCTCTCTCTCTCTCTCTCTCTCTCTCTCTCTCTGATCTGTCTCTGTCTGTCTACCTGTCTCTCTCTCTCTATCATCCAAGAACTCTCTATTGTATATCCAATGTGGGTATACAATATATGGCTATTGAACAGGAGTATTTAGTATTAGCCTTGACTTTTTTAGCCCCCTTATGGCAAGCCCCAACCCCTTTTTATCATATGGGTGCTAGAAGGCGGTGGCTGCGGGCCTACATGTCCTGGGAATGACGTTAAACTCTATCTGATGGTGAGGTTCCAGTTTTGGAGGTTTGGGGAATGTGGAGCACCCCTTCATCACCATTGCTCCCTGGTCCACTCTGACCTGGAGTGGTAGTACCACTATGGTCCCATCTATGGGTTAAATAGAAAAATGTATTTATAAAAAAATTATATTATCCATTAAGAATTGATTTATTTCAAAACTTTATCGGCATTAAATGACCCACTGAGGTTGATATGTCGTAAAACAAAACAAACCATTTTTTGAGCCATGTTTTTAACTGATCCCATTGGCGTTTCTTACATCCTTGATGTGGCACAGGGTCAATGGGTTCACGGTTTATGTCACCAGATTGTCGACGTTGAATGATGTTATTGATTGGAAAACTTTTAGGTATACATCCAGTGATTAATTTATTTACATCTGTTGGTTTCGTCACATTAGACTGAAAAATGAACAAAACTAAAGAAATTAAGAAAATCTTATTATAATGGAGATTGTGTGTTTTTCTGTCTGTAACCGAAACTATATTCCTACTCAAGTCACAATTCTCTTAGTTATTGACATCACATTCTCCATGATTTTATTT
>CM042161.1:77962913-77980413 GCA_023376005.1 Doryteuthis pealeii | reverse complement strand
GGCAAGCCCAAACCCTTTTATCATATGGGTGATAGAAGGCAGTGACTGAGGATCTTCACGTCCTGGGAATGACGTTAAACTCTATCTGATGGTGAGGTCCCAATTCTGGATATCTGAGGAATGTGGAGCACCCCTTCATCACCATTACTCCCATGACAACTCTGACGTGGGGTGGTAGTACTTGTTAGGGTCCCATCTATGGGTTAAATATAACATTTGTTTACAAAAATAAAATTGAGTTACAAATCTTTCACAATATTGCCGGTATTAAATGACCCACCGTGCCATAAAACCAAACAACCAAATCAAACTACCCAACTAATACCCTTGTGTAGTCCGTGCCTTTTATGTTTCGTTGGACGAGTTCAACTTTCTTGGTAAGGGGTGTATACCAGTAAACTTCCCTTACCCCTATTCATTTTTCAACATATTTTAATACTAAGTTTATTACTTTTTGTTAGAAAGGGATATTAATAAATAGTCCAACACGCAGTTGTTCAAACAACAGTAATGAATACTATGACTAATGACTACTACTACTCAACGAATAACCTCGTGTAGGTCGTATCTTTTATGCGTTTCGTTGGACGAGTGCAACTTTCTAGAACATATATGATAAAAGGGTTTGGGCTTTCGATAAGGGCAATAGGGTTGGGACAATCATATAGGGGCTAGGTCTTGTAAATGACCAGCTGACTGATCGAATTGGGCCTCTCCGGTCGCACGTCTAGCCTAATTAAGGGCCAAAGTGGAGTATTGCACGTCATGAACTGCTTAGCTATTTGCCTCTTTTTGGTAAATATTAAAATTGAAAATGACAAATATTGAATTTGGTATTTTAACTGAAAAATTCCTCAACGGCTGGAAAATAGAAACAGAACGAAATTAAACTCTAGCCAATGATTAAGCTTATTTTAATTTAGCACACGTCCAGAGGTATGGGACGCCAAGTGAGAAAAGACATTTTTTTTAAAGTAGCAAGGAAGGGAAAGAAAAAACAAAACAACTAATCTATACGTGATTAAGTTTGGTTCAAACCATAGAATTGTTGAAATGTCAATTCAAGGTATAGTTTTTGGTATTCAAGTATCCTTCCTTACAACAATAAATCATAACATTTTGAGAGTACAGTATATTAAACTAGCAGCGGCTACCCGGCGTCGCCTAGGTAGAGCGGGATTAGTTTAAGTTAGTCCCGCAGATCCATTATTACTGAATCGTGAGTTGAATCCTCGTGGGATGCCCCATTTAAATCCCTATGTAAACAAATTGACTTTGCATTGATCCAGCTACTCTGAAAAGAAATGTTAATGTCTACTATCTAAAATATTAAATGAAAAAAAAATCCATGCTGTTATAATTTAAATTTTATTTTTTAATTATCTTCACGAATATAAATCAAATCTCTATTATTTTTGCTCAAAAACCAAGCCCTGGTGATATTTAATGTGTATGTATATTTACTTAGTCTTTAATTGTTTTATTTTCGAAGTTGACATACATACATACAAACTACCCTTTATATATGTACTAGAAGCGGCTACTCGGCGTTGCCTGGGTAGTGGGTGAGGTAAAAAAATCCATTATCATTGAATCGCGAGTTGGATCCTCATAGTATGCCCCATTAAAATCCCTATGTAAAAACAAAAGACGTTGCGTTGATCCAGCCAGTCTGGAAATAAAAATTAATGTCTACTATTTAAAATATTAAATGCCAAAAAAAAAAAATCCTTTAAATTTTATTTCTTAAAGTATCTTCAAACTTTCATTATTTTTGCGCAAAAACCAAGAACTGGTAATATTTAGTGTGTAGATATATTTACTTTGTCGTTAATTGTTTTATTTTCTTAGTTTCCTCCGGACATACATACATACAAACTGCTATTTATATATGTATAGATAGATAGATATGAATAGGTAAAATCAGTAAACTTCCCTTACCTCCTATTCATTTTTCAACACGTTTTAATACTAAGGAATAATAATGGAATTATTTTGATATTTGGGGAGAGGATGTATTTTTGGAAAGGTATTAGAACAAATAAAAGGAAAGTCTTTGATTTGATGTAGGGAACAGAGAAAGGGTTCCATCATGAAACGATTTCCATTTTCGGCCTTTTAGAAGAATGGCGTCCATTAGATAGATCAAACCAATGACAGGTAATTGCGACGGTTGAATAGCAATGTGAGAGTGTGGCTAACTGCACGGAATTGGCGGCGGTTCGTGTCGTGTAGTCACGAATCCAGAACATGGAAATCATTTCGTTAATAGGTTTGCATCTAAAATAAAATGCTCACAAAACGACACGAAGCCGAGGCTCGTCGATTTTTCAATGCGATTCGCGTTCGAAAGTTTGACACGATAGTTGTTCGTTACCATTCAACATTCTACAGAGGTATATAAGAATATATATATATATATATATATATATATATATATATATATATATATATCGTTCTTATATACTTCTGTAGAACAATATATATATATATACATATATATATATATATATATATATATATATATATATATATATATATGTATATGTATGTATATAGAATAATATATATATATATGTATGTATACGATATACGATATATATATATATATATATATATATATATATATATATAAATACGATATATATATATATATATATATATATATATATATATATATATATATATATATATATATATATATATATATATATATATATGAGGAAAAGTGGTTGGAATGAATCCGACAGAATGAGGTAAAATATAAGGAATGAAAAAACAAAACTCAGACAAAAATGTGTAGTATATTTCGCTGGGGTTCGCTTTTATTGAATTATTCAGATCATACATTCATAGAAGGGGTAAGTAGGTAGGTGGAAAAGTTTTGTGATGAGGAGAAGATTTGATTGGTTATAGGAGACATCTTTGGGAAATATATATATATATATATATATATATATATATATATATATATATATATATATGTATGAGTATAGATAAAAGTATATGAAAACAACACAATATGCTGTTAAAGTGAAAAGATTTTATATCATATTCATAGCTAATATTGAACAATATTTCGATTTATAAAAATCATCTTCAGAGCTTGTTTATACTCCGGATTAATAAAGAAAGGTTTAAGACCTCAAGCTTTTAAAATTGTGTTTCTCCAGTTCGTTTGCAAATCACTAATGAACTGAAAACTCCCGCTTTTTGCTTTTGGTCACGTGATCTTATCAACCAATGAAAATTCACATTGCCATTAAACTTTCGTATCCTGTTTTGATTCCCATATCCTCATCGATGTCACACTTGATACAAATCGCTCAAAGATGTCAACCCTCCAAGCCGCTGTTGTATTGTATTGAGTCAACTGCCCACCCACTCACTATGTTCTAGTTGGAGGGAGGGTAGTGAACTTATCTATTTTTGTTCCAATTGGCAGATGCTTCATGCTATCGACTGTCAATATTTATTAGCCGAAACAAACGAAATTAAGACAATGTAAAATCAAATTTGGGGCTCGCTCGCATTTAAAATTTGACTTTGCGCCAGATTTCTATTCCAACCCTCCCCCAAGCAAACTAGAGAAACCTGGCAGATTATCGGGAAGCTGTCGAGGGCCGTGATCGCCAGGGAATGGACCCAGTTAAAAATATAAATAAACCAATTCATAAATATAAGCATTAAGAAATAACAACAAATAAAAAAAAAAATAATGACCATTACTTGCAAGAATATGCGCCCTCCGTGCGTAAATATTTAAGTTTTAATGTAATGAAATATATCAAATTAGAAGTACTAATGAAATTAAATAAGAACGCATATAAATATTTTACACGTATTTTAGTTATTGGTTTCTGTATCTAGTTGTGAAGTTCCAATTTTTGAGCTCTAGGGAGTGTGGAGTACACTCTCGTTGTAATTACTCCACTTTGAGCTGGAGTGGTAGTACATGTTAGGGTCCGATCTATGGGTTAAATAGATTTTTAAAAAATTAGTTTTAAAAACGTATTAAAAACAACTTAGTTTTAAAATATATTGAATACCCAAAAAGAATGAATAGATAAGAACAGACGTCTTCGGCATAAAATAAACCAACAAGGGTTGACATGCCGTAAAATCCAACCAATCATATACACACCCAAAACTATTACGTAACCATCATCATCATTATTAGGTCACGCTGGCAGCAAGGATATCCTTGACAATCTCTCGCCATCCACCCCTATCATTCTTCACCTTCGGAAGGTCCACTGTATAGCTTATGGAATCCGTGCAGAGCTGATTAATGTAGTTATTTGCTGGACGACCCACACTAGCGTGACCATGTGCACCTTTCCACAAGAGAATGCTGCTTACTTCTTCACCAGTGTCCAGCATGTCTTGTTCGTCTTACTGTGATGGTTTGTATAATGGGAGGCTGGTCGCCGCCCGGGTGCTTTTTTATGGGGTCAATATTGTATAACTTTAGACTCAACCGAGTAATATGTCTGTTGTACAATCATTAGAATTTCTTACAAAGTCGGTAAGTCGGCTTCTGGTCTTCAGAGACATATGGGGGTGCAAAAATATCAAATATTACCATCTGATCCATTCGATCCAGTGGGAAGGACGTCTTTCCTATGTCATATTTTCATAAAACTTTGGGGACCAGCAGTAGTATTGACAAGTCACTTGAGGGCTCGTGAGAGGAAAGTTTCTGGAGCTGGGGTTGTTGGATTGTGAGGGACGACAGTGATCTGTAAAGATTACGCTATATAGGTATTTACCCAAACCGTCCACACGAGTAGAATGTGACACAATGCCAATTTCTTAAGCGGAGTTTAACAGGTTTGAATTTAGAGTTTTCCTTCTCCTAGACTGGTTACCTAGCCATGGTTGAAGAGTTCAGTCTGCCCTGCTATTTACCATAGCTGGAGGGAGAATTGGAGGCATGCCTTTTCCAAAGGTATTAGCGCCATGGGAAATGCAAACAGCTTCGTCCAGGAATTGAACTCGGGTCAACAAGTACCATTTCCTATGACTGTAACCATTAGACCACTCGCCTCCAAAGTTATAACTATTGTATATATATATATATATATATATATATATATATATATATATATATATATATATATATATATATATATATATATATATATATATATATATATATATATATATATATATATATATATATATATATATATATATATATATATATATATATATATATATATATATATATATATATGAATATTTAACATTGTTGAAAAACTAATGATGTTATATAATTGCTGACAGAAATCTGTTTCGACCGGTTCGATAAACTGGTCATCTTCAAGAGCAACATCGACGGGAAAAGAAAAAAATAACCGTTAGGAGACTGTGATTTGGAACTATTACATCTTTCTTCAATTACACTGGGGACTTGTATATTATATTTTAATAGCTGGAATATATCCTGAACAATTTTGATACCCACTATACACTTTTTATATAATTTTACAACAAACTCTTTTGAGTTTTACTATAAACTATAATGCTTCTGATTTTAAAGAATTAAAAATAAAATTTATTTTATTTTTAAAACAGAACACGAATTTCTTAAAAAATGTCAGCTTTGAATATAGCGTTCGTTTGTAAACAGTCTCCTAACGGCTATTTTTTCTTTTCCCGTCTATGTTGCTCTTGAAGATGACCAGTTTATCGAACCGGTCGAAACAGATTTCTGTCAGCAATTATATAACATCATTTGTTTTTTCAAAAATGTTAAATTTCCTACTGTCGGGTTAATTTCCATTTATTTTTCATATATATATATATATATATATATATTATATATATATATATATATATATATATATATATATATGCTGTAGATAGAAGGAAAGTGGTCAAGAAATGAACAACTCAAAACAAGTCACAGGATGAAACAGTTTCGTCTGTGTTCACAGATGCCATCAGTCATTGGAACTTTATTAAAGCAAAGCATACGTTTAAGTACAAGTGGCGCCGGGGAGGTCAAGGGGGTGAGTGTGTAGTGATGTGAGATAAGGAGGAACGGGGAATTTTGGGTAGAATGGGGTCGTTGGGTCAGTTGTGTGGAGGGGTAGGGGATATTTGTTTGAAGTGCGGGGGCGGTGACAGTGGTTGATGGGTCAATTGGTGTGGTAGGTTTTGTCCGAGTGTAGGCATATATTAATTTGTATGAATATATGTAGATGTGTAGCTAAATTATGTTTATATTAGTGGGGAAATGTGAGAGATTGTAGTGTTTGATATATATATATGCTATTGCATATATATATATATGCTATTGCTATTGCTATAGAAATAAAAAGGTATATTAAGTGATGGGGGCCAGGAAAGTGAGAATCGATTAATTAATAAGATGATGTATTTTTATAGCCACTTTTGCAATAAAAGAATTTCTTTCCATTAGTCGAATACTTTAGCTAATTGAAGGTTAAGTTCTCAGCATTTTACATTGTTTTTACTTTCTCTCGAAGGACTCGCCTTCAATTCCTTTAAGGCTTTTCCGGGGGATTTTTATTGTCTTTTTAACTCTACTCCAACGTGTTCTCTCATCAATCTTCCCTCTTCCCTCTTAGACGTTGCAGTTTTCTTTTTCTTTGCCATCGCCTATAGCATCTTTTCAGATGAAGATCATTTTTTTTTTCTACGAGGATTCACAGACATTAATCTTTTGAACTTCTTTGCCGGCAACGATATTATCGTTATGTAGATGTACAGTAGGCCAAGTAGTAGACATTTATTTGAGTGTAGACAAATACGAAACGTGTGAGAAAGCGAAACAGACACACACACACACACACACACACACAGATATATATATATATATATATATATATATATATTATTTCTAAACTCAACCGGTGTGAAAAAAGCCAAATAACTAAGTTTTTTTTAAAATAAAATAAACTTTCAAACAGCCATCTGGGGAAAGAATAAGACCAACACATCCATACTTTATGAAAATGATTATCAGTATCGTATGTAGTGGCCAAAAGAAGAGAGAAAAAACGCCAAAGAAGTTTACTAAATACGCTATATATATATATATATATATATATATATATATATATATATATATATGTGTGTGTGTGTGTGTGTGTGTGTGTGTGTGTGTTCGCTTTATCACTCGTTCCGTATTTGACTTCATTCAGCATTAAATGAAATATGACGTAAAACAAAATAACCAAACCATATACATGTTTGTATATATATATATATATATATATATATATATATATATATATATATATAAGTTAATATTAATGATATAGTTTATTATATTTATAAATATAGATGGCTTGATATAAGTTATAGAACTTGTATATCTAAGTTTGTCAGACGATCACGTAGGCGAACAACTGACAGTCACCAAGCGACGGTCTTTCTGTGTCTATGCTATTCTAACACACACACACACACACACACACACACACACACACACACACATATATATATATATATATATATATATATAAAGATAGGAGGGTTGGAGTAAAATCCGACAGTATGAGGTGAGGTAAAAGGGGAAAGGAACAAAAATAATGACTCAAACAAGTAGAAGGACGAAATATTTCTCTCCTGCTTCTACTTGTTTGAGTCATTATTTTTGTTCATTTTTCCTTATACCTCACTCATATATATATATATATATATATATATATATATATATATATATATATATCGTCAGTGAATCTAAAATGTTGAAAATAGTCTCCTTTATGGTCCACACATCTTTGCCATTATTATAGAAGTATTTTTATTGGTTGAATTAAAGTTACTTTGTATCGGACAAAACTTTCGTTCTAATCCTATATTTGCTTTTTAAGCGCGTGGTGTAATGGTTAAGGTCACGGGAATGGACTCGTCACCCGAGTTCAAATCCTGGACGTGGTAATTGCATTTCATTTTGCGCTAATATCCTTGGGAAAGGTATGAATTCTACTCTCCCTCCAGCTATGGGTAAATAGTAGGGCAGACTGGGCTCTTTAACCTTGGTTAAGCAACCGGTCTAGGAGAAGGAAAACTCTGAATTCAAACCTGCTGAACTCCGCTTAAGAAATTGACCTTTGTGTCGCATCCTGCTGCTCGTGCGGAGGGTTGGAAATATATATATATATGCAGTATGCTAAAAAAATTCAAACCTGCTGAACTCCGCTTAAGATATTGACCTTGGGTCGCATCCTTCTCTGCGGAGGGGTTGGTAAATATATATATTTGCTTTTTTAAAAAATCTTTGTATTGTTGTGTATATCAATTTTTGTCGTTATTACATTATGCTTGTCATTGATCACCACATTATTTTCGAACTCACTTTGATTTTAGAATATTCAACGTGATTTAAACAAAGGCCATAATAATCCACTATAACACTTTCTCTTACATTAGCAACACGTTTAGACTACGATATTAGTTTAGCCACAACTAAGTATTCACGAACTAAGAAGCAGTCATCATGAATTAAAAATAAAGTCTATAGGTAGTGACTTCGACTCCATTCGATCCAACTTCGTTAATCTAAAGAAAAGATCTTGTTAGGTTAAAGAGGCCGTATAAGCCCGGACACACTGAGACAGACGGACAGAGAAAACCCGAAGGGTTTCAGAGATTGATATATTGAGAGAGAGAGAGAGAGAGAGAGAGAGAGAGAGCAGTATATGTGCATTCTCTTTGCGTGTTTTAGATACTTCACCAAATCTCGCCAAATCTCGCGTATTCTCGTGGTTAACGACAAAATGGCGGCATATTTCGTTCGGTAAATTGTTTCTCTCATCCAGCGTTTAATATGAATTTCAAGGGGATTATCGGACCGTGTTGAGATGATTCTGTTTGATTGGGTTAAGTGAGGATTAAATGCTAATCCGATTACGACTGAGTAAATCGAAGTTGTGACGTAAACAAGGCTAAAAGGTTAACATCGATAATATATTTTTTTCCTCCATTTTATAGCGGCCGCCAAGTTTTTCATACGGACCTGTAATCGTACTTTCCTCAACTATGAAGAAGATTGGCTCTGCTTAATAAACGCCAGAAAATAAACGATGGTTCAGTGTATTCCACCAGATTTGAATTTCGTAATAATTTCTACAGCATAATTGGATTTTCCCACAGCAGATAAAATGCGTTTGTGGTTTTGGCTTAAGTAGCAAGGAAGCGGACGATAAGCTGAGAGGATGAGAGTTTTATGTCTTGCACAGTTGAAAGTTATTTTTATAGGATGTAAACCCGGAGTTGCATGTATAGTGGCTGATATGGGTTATGTATATCCTCTAGGGCCAGTGAATGAAAGAATGAAGAATTAAGGAATGGATGATTGAAAGATTGAAGGAATAAGCAAAATAATGAATGTACCAATGAATGAATGAAAAGGTTAAATGTATCAATGAAGGAACGAATGAATGAGTGAAGGAATTAATCGAATAAATGAATAAACAAAAAATGGGTGGGTGAATGAATGAATGAATGATTGAAGGAATGAAAGAAGAAACGGAATCATGAATGTACCAATGAATGAATGAAAAGTTTGAACGTATCAATGAAGGAACGAACGAATGAGTGAATGAATTAAAAGAATAAATGAATCGAAAAAAGAATGGATGGGCGAATGAATGATTGAAGGATTGAAGGATTGAAGGAATAAGCGAAACCCAGAAGGTACGAATGAATGAATGAATGAATGAAAAGGTTGAATGTATCAATGAAGGAACAAACGAATGAGTGAATGAATTAAAAATAAATGAATAGACAAAAATGGATGGGCGAATGAATGAATGATTGAAGGAATGAAGGAATGAGCGAAATCATGAATGTACCAATGAATGAATGAAAAGTTTGAATGTATCAATGAAGGAAGAAACGAATGAATGAACTAAAAGAATAAATGAATAGAAAAACGAATGGATGGGCGAATGGATAAATGAATGAATGAAAAATTGAATGAATAAGCAAAATAATGAATATACCAATAAATAAATGAAAAGGTTAAATGTATCAATGAAGGAAGGAACGAATGAATAAATGAATGAATTAAAAGAATAAACGAATAGACAAAAATGGATGGGCGAATGAATGAATGATTGAAGGAATGAAGGAATAAGCAAAATAATGAATGTACGAATGAAAAGTTTGAATGTTTCAATGAAGGAACGAACGAATGAGTGAATAATTAAAAGAATAAATTAATGACAAAAATGGATGGGCGAATGAATGAATGAATGAATAAATGAATGAATAAGCAAAATAATGAATGTACCAATAAATGAATGAAAAGAATAATGTATAAATGAAGGAATGAATGAATAAAAAAGAATAAATGCATCATTAAAAGATTGACCTTTGGATATACCACAGTATGATAATTTAATTATTACAACGTTTGATGTGTTTACTTAAAAGCTATTGCTAAATTGTTCAATATGTAAAATGTATAATAATCTTGATTTAACTCTCTCACTTTTTTTCTTTCTTTCCTTCTTTCCTTCTTTCCTTCTTTGCAAATAAGCATATTCAAAAATTAAATTATATAGAGCATTTATGTGTAATGGTACATAAGCAGTATATATTTTTTATCAAAAACAGATTTAACAAACGAAGAAAAAATCGTATTCTAAAATAGAACAAACCAGACTGACCGACGCCAAACGCCCAATTCAAAAATACTTTTTAGTAACGGACACGCAAGCAAAAGTAACAGCCTAAGAGCCGGATAATCGAAGGACATTGTGAATGTATAAGTAGAATAGAGTGATCTGCCCCTGTGTCTATTCATTGTATTTATCCTGGTATATATTCATGGAGGCCCATGGTCGAATGGTTAGAGTCACGGGAAATGAACTCGTCAACCCGAGTTCAATTCCTGGACGAAGCTGTTTGAATTTCACATAGCGCTAATACCTTTGGGAAAGGTATGAATCAAATTCTCCCTCCAGCTATGGATCAATAGCAGGACAGACTGGACTCTTTAACCATGGCTAGGTAACCAGTCTAAGAGAAGGAAAATCCTGAATTCAAAGCTGTTAAACTCCGCTTAAGACATTGACCTTGTGTCGCATCCTGCTCGTGCGGAGGGGTTGGTAAATATATATTCAATCCTGATTTAACAAGGTAAGATGATGGAAAAGCTATAACGTAGGGCTGTACTTTATCACATAATAGTGGACACTTTTTTGCAGTGTCATTTGTTTTCCATATATCTTCTGTATTATTTCATAATTCTGTAATTCAATGAGGTGAAGAAATGTTGTCGGTTAAATCCTACTTAACGGACATAAATTCCATCATGTCACCCCCCCCTCATAAAAAACTAAAACTCAAGGAATTAACCAAATTTTAATGAAATTTTCAGTGTTGATATATTAATGAATAAACAATATAATGCACCAGTTATTTTATTTGAAAACTCTTACATTTTTTCAGGTCAGTTAACTTTGAACCACGTATCTTTGAGGCGTAACACAGATTCACAAACATACGTGGTACAAAGTTAATTGACTTGAAAAAATATAAAAAATTTAAATTAAAATAACTGGTGCATTATTTTATTTATTCATTAATGTATCAACACTGAAAACTTCATCAAATTCGGTTTATTCCTTGATTTTTAGTATTTTTTTCTTCCGAGGGGTGACATACGATGGTGGAATTTATGTCTGTTAAGCAGGATTTAACCATGTCATCAGTACCATTGCCTTTAAAATGAATTTGATAAATCAATTCTCTATGCATTATTTCCTTAAAAGTGTTCCTTAAAAGTACAATCGTTATCATCTTGCAACACCCTCTGGTTAATAAGGAAACCGTTCTAATCGTCCATGACAAAATACAAAAATGTAAATCCAGATTATCTGGTATTGCTTATCGTCGAATTCTTATTTCTTATGAGTGTCGTTACCTCAGCTAAATAATGGACCATTCCGTTTTTATTGTAAAGAAAGAAGGAGAAGAAAAGGAACATGCTATACAGAAAAAATATATCAAGAAAGAAAGAAAGAAACAAACAAACAAACAAAGAGAGTAGGTTAAAGATAAAAAGAGATAGTGTTAGCGTGCGGAAGCGATAACGTTAATCTGTTTCAAACAAAGACAATGAAAAGATGAAAAGAAGGTAAGAAAGAAAAAAAATGAGTGAGAGAAAGTTAAATTATAATACATTTTACATATTGAAGTATTAGCAATAGCTCTTAAGTAAACATATCAAACGTTGTAATAATTAGATAATCATACTGTGGTATATCCACAGGTCTTGTTAGTAATAACAATTGTTCTGAGGTAGAATTGCTCTTTGGACCACTAAAATATCACCGTGGACCCCAATTCGGTATATTTTGTGAGGACCCCCAGTAATGTTATATGGACCCTCAGATTCCATGTGGACCCTGGTTGAGAACCATTGGTATAGATGAATGAGTGACAAATAAAATGAATCAATGGATGAATGAAGGAATGAATGTCAGAATGAATGAAGGAAAAATCTCGAAAAAAAAGAAGTATTGATCAAACAGACTACGTCTATTTTGTCAATGGGCAATAAAGACGTTGTCAATTCGTCACCTAGGTTAGTTTTTTTATAAGGGCGGGGGTGGTGGTAGAAAAGAAGAAAAAGAAAACAATGACAGACACTTGTCAGAATTGGAAAAAAATCTTTTCTGTATACAACACCTCAGAATCTACTAAAGGGATATATATATATATATATATATATATATATATATATATATATATATATATATATGCGTCTATGTATGTATATGCATATGTATATATTTACATATACATATATATATGTGTATATACGTATATATGTATATATTTATATGTATATAAGTATATATATACGTATGTATATATATGTATATATATGCATATATGTATATATGTATATATATATATGTATATATGTATATATATATATGTATGCATATATATGTGTGTATATATATGTATATATATATGCGTGTGTACATATATGCTTACACATATATGTATATAAATGTATATGTATGTATATATATGTATATACGTATATATTTGTCTCTATATATATATATGTATATATGTACGTATCTATATGTATATATGTATATGTATATTTGTATATATATATATAGGTATATATATGTATACATGTGTATATATATGTATACGTATATGTATATACATGTATATATATGCATGTATATGTGTGTATATGTATGAATGAATATATATATATATATATATATATATATATATATATATATAATGCATTTATATCCTTTAGCACCCATACAAAAAAAAAATAAAGTGACGAAGTCTTTGATCTTTAAAAAGAACTTTTCAGTTAGGAGCCGACTGCCTAAAAAATCCGTGTCGTACGTATCAAACACAAGTTTATTCAGCGGGAATTTTTTCACAAAAAGAAGAAAAAAAAACAAACACAGATACTAAAGACAGAGGAGAATATTACCAATTCTCCTCATTGTGTAACTGATACAAAATTGGCGCACTATTTCGTTTGAAGGATTCTTTATTGACATATCAATTAGTTTTACTTATCTTTACTTATCTGTAAGGGGCCGGGTTAACTCAGTCGGTAGAGGCTAGAAAAATAGTTCGATACCGGTCCCCGACAACTCAGCGTATGAGTGGCACAGGGATCTGTGCGGTAAAGTAAGGAGCTGATGGTAGGTGTGGTGCTCCACTTTAGACGCTAAAATAATCTCCTTGGTCTAGCGCTATTGAAAAGGGGATAGACTCCTCGCTGATTGGCTGATACTGACTTTAGGCTACTTATCTGTATTGCACAAGCAGCGCGCTGGTGTGGCAGGCAAATGGGCTGGGACCCTCCACATAGTGCTAAGGGTATACTTATTTATCGGATACACATTTTATCAATAAATGGGTGTAAAATGTAGAAATAAATTCGACAGTATTCCAAAAAATATTAATTTATTCTTGATGGTGAAGTCAACGTTAAAACGTTTCGGTTTTTATCAAACCTTCATCAGGTCATTAGGATGGAAAAGATATTGTCTGAACAGATATTGATTTTTTTCAAAATAATGGGAGACAAAATGTTCATACCCATTGTTAACGTTCCTTTTTATCTATCTATCTATCTAACTATCTATCTATCTATCTCTTTCTCTCACTCTATCTCTCTGTCTCTGTCTGTCTGTCTGTCTGTCTGTCTCTCTCTCTCTCTATATATATATATGTGTGTGTGTGTGTGTGCGCGTATGTGTGTGGGTATGTGTGTGCTTATATATATATGTCTTTTTATTGTATATGTATTGTTTGGGCTTTAGTGTGAAGCATTAGCAATGGAATATCAGAAACTCGGTTTTAAAGTGTTAAGTTACGTTTTATTTCGTTTAATTTTCGAGAGCTCTTGCCTCTCTTCATCTGAACATTATTTTGACTGGCTATATATATATGTTGTAATCTTTACCCATAGCAGAGGGTAATTGATTCACACCTTTCCCAATGATATTTGCGCAATCTGAAATGAAAACAGTCTCGTCCACGAATTGAACTCGGTCACCGTGTCCATTTCCTACGGATTATAACAGAAGCATCGTATTAGACGGTCATACGGAATCTTAAACAGTTGACCTTGTGGCAAATAAATACCGCTCTTCGTGTGCTGTGAAACGCACTGGATTTTCTAGTTGTCACCTTCAAAGGTTGCAATTGTTGACAGCTTCAAGTCGGTTAAGTCACACCCGGAGCAAGCAACACACTTCAAAGGACAATCACTTCTATATTTAAGATTGTCTCTCTCTCGGCATCAACGAACGAACGGAGAGAGCGCCATCGAAAAGAAAGAAATGAGAAAGAAATGAGCCAATGTGTCACTTTGGGACAGAATGGGCGGGAACTGCTCTAGAACTTGTTGCCCTTAGACGGCCATTGTTTGTAGATTTTGGAATCAACGAGAGTGGACAACACTTCACTGCCAATTGACCTTTGACCGAAACCGGATAACAATGTTTCTAACGACTCCTAAATGCCAGAAACGAGTCATTTTTCAGTTTAGTCGTTTGAGAATTTTATAAATACCAACAGCGTTATTATTATTATTATTATTATTATTATTAGCAAATATATGCACCCTCCGGGTGCAAGTATTTAAGTTTTAATATAATAAAATATCATATTAAATTAGAAAGGCTAATGAAACTGAATAAGAATGCAAATAAAAAGATTTGGAACAGAAGGGGTATGATTGAAAAATAGAATAACTTTGAAACTAACTCTTCCATCATTTTCCGTTACTCCCGTCTTTCATTGGTAAATTTTCCTGGTGTAACTATTTAGTTAAAATAGGAAGTAAAAAATAATATTACAGTTATTTCTTTTTGTTAATGAATTTCTTTTAAGATTTATCCCCGAGATTTTTGCTTCTATTCATTAAGATAAAACCAAACAATTAGAAATCAATAAAACTAAGCATATGTTTATTAAAATCAAATTTTTAAGATCAATATGCAAATTAGCCTTCCCGTACACACTGTAAACAGCTATTTTGTTGTATATATAAATAGAAAGGTATGTTCTTAGTATGTAGATTTGGTCAGCAGTATTAATAATGTAAAACAATTTTATTAATAATTGATGTTTAAATAAAAATAAGATTCTGTAGAATGTTACGTAAATAACTAAGAAAATTGTGACTTGAGTAGTAATATAGTTTCGGTTACAGACAGAAAAACACACAATCTCCATTATAATAAGATTATTATTATTATTATTATTGTTCACTCCTTTTGAGTTTTTCCATCAGCGTTAGCTAATGGTCTTTCACTGGAGTCTGAGTGACAACAAGTCTCCTCGGGTCTCCATGACTCTTCTGAGTATTCTGGCAGATTGCAGCATGCAGTATTCTAGATGGTCTCAATTCTTCCTCTGATTTCCAGATTTTCCAAGCTTTTTGGGACCGTTGGTATCACTTTGACTTTCATATTCCATAACTTTTTCACTTCTCTGGCAAGGTCCAGGTATTTTATTATTATTATTATTATTATTATTATTATTATTATTAGTTTTTTCACGCCAGCGTTCGCTGTTCACTCCTTGTGAGTTTTTCACATCAGCATTAGCTGATGGTCTTTCACTGGATTCTGAGTGACAATAAATCACCTAAGGTCTCCAGGACTTTCCTGAGTATTCTAGCCGATTTCAGTCTGTTTCAATTCTTCCTCTAATTTCCAGTTCGTCTAGTCTCTTTTCTAAGCTTTTGACGACCGTTCCAAGTGCACTAACTACAAATGGTATCACTTTCACCCTCCACATTCCACAGTTTTTTTTTTCAAATCTCTAGCAAAGTCCAGGTATTATTATCGAGTTTTTCACACATGCCGTAGCCGGTAGTTCGCAGGAGGCTGAGTGACAGCAAGTCTTCTCTGGTCTCCAGGACTCTTCTGTTTATTCTAGCCGATCTTAACTGTGCTGTAATTTGGATGGTCTTGATTCTACCTCTGACTTCCAATTCAACCAAATTATTTTCCAGAGCTTTGGGGACCGTTCCAAGGCCACCAAAAACAATTGGCACGATTCTTCAACTTCATGTTCCACAGTTTTCTCAGTTCTTTGGCAAAATCCACGATATGACAGGTTCTCTTCTTCTTGTCTATCAATACTAGGTGCGGTCTTCTGGCCGGGATTAGGTGATCTGTCTGTACCTCGAAGTCCAAGAGAATTTTATGAGTTTCATTTTCCAAGACAGGTTCGGGCTTGTGCATATACTATTTAGTTTCTTAATTCTCTGGCAAGGTCTAAATATTTGTCTATCTTTTCGTTTTCTTTCATTTTAACTCTGACATCCCAAAATGGCAAGTTTTCTTATTGTTAATTAACTCTGGGTCTGGTCTCCTTCCCGGGATTAGGTGATCCGTCTGTATCAAAGTTCCATAAAATCTTATGAGTCTCATTCCCAAAAGCAGATTCAAGTTTGTGTATATACCATTTTGATGCATGATGAAAGTTGATTTTTTGCGCAATTCCCAGTGATTCGCCTTTCCCACCCAGTCATGCCTAGTCTTGTACTCTCTTTGTACTAGTTGCTGCAGTCGCTTATTATATGATTAATCATTTCGTCTCTGTCTTCAGACATTCTGCACTTTCCGTTTACGTTGCGAGAGATTGTCATGGATATCCGTGCTACTAGTGCGACATGATGGTCTTTCACTGGATGATGATGATGATGATGATGATGATGCCAACCAGTCTAGGAGAAGGAACATTTTGAATGCAATCGCTTTCAGTTTTCGATAAAATCAAAGAGTCGAGTTCTTTATGAAAACAACTCGCACACCATAACACTCTTGATTACTTAAAAAAAATAAAAAATAAAATAAAGGTGACACTTTCAGAAATATCCCTCTTAATTTTGCCGCAAACAATAATGCGTAGGACTGACAATACGCCTATTCGTACAAGAAGTGAAATAACAACAAATAAATAAATAAATAAACATATATTTATATATCTAGAGGGCTAG
>CM042161.1:77907913-77957913 GCA_023376005.1 Doryteuthis pealeii | reverse complement strand
GAAAGTCCAAAACATAAATAATAAAACCGAAAGAAAGAAAACAACATTTAAAAAAAAATTAATATAATTTTTCTAAGAGTTTTTTTCCCTTTTCTTTTACGAACAAAAATAAGTTCGTCTCTATTTTTTTAAAGGAAAGCTGAACTCCTCCCCACCCAAAACTAGTGAAACCAATATATTATTCTTTTCAAAGAAAACAACAAAATAACTCATTTAAAAATACCAGTTATAATAATAATAATAATAATAATAATAATAATAATAATAATAATAAGAAGAAGAAGAAGAAGAAGAAGAAGAAGAAGAAGAAGAAGAAATAATAATAGCAGTAGTAGTAGTACTTTTACTACTACTACTAATGATAATATTAATAAGAAGATGAAGAAATAGTACTACTACTAATAATAATAATAACAAAAAGAAATACTACTATTAATAATAATAATAATAATAAGAAATACTAATACAACAACTACTACTACTACTACTACTACTACTACTAATAATAATAATAATAATAATAATAAGAAGAAGAAATACTACTACTACTACTACTACTACTACTATAATAATAATAATAATAATAAAAGAAGAAGAAGAAGAAGAAGAAGAAATACTACTACTACTACTACTAATAATATAAGAAATTTTACTACTAATACTACTACTAATAATAAGATGAAGAAAAAGAAGAACTACTACTACTATTACTACTACTACTACTACTACTACTAATATAATAATAATAATAATAATAATAATAATAATATAAGAAGAAGAAGAAGAAGAGAAGAAGAAGAAGAAGAAGAAGAAGAAGGAAGAGATAATAATAATAATAATAATAAAAATAATAATAATAAGAAGAAGAAGAAGAAGAAGAAGAAGAAGAAGAAGAGAGAATAATAATAATAATAATAATAATAATAATAATAATAATAATAATAATAATAAATAATAATAAGAAGAAGAAGAAGAAGAAGAAGAAGAAGAAGAGATAATAATAATAATAATAATAATAATAATAATAATAATAATAATAATAATAAGAAGAAGAAGAAGAAGAAGAAGAACTAATATTAAGAGTTAAAGTCAAAATGGTGAAAATAAAATCCTCTTTGATATGTTCCAAATTTGGTCTTTGGTAAAACATTTTTTTAAAGAATTTTATTTGATATCTTATTTGAATGCTTTTTTTTTCGATTCCTATTGCCAGTTCCTTTCGGATGTCTGCAGAACTGGCACGTCCACTGGTGATTCTGACGCGTTTGTCTTCATGGAGCCACGGCGGCCGCGGGGGGGGGGTCGGGGGGGGTTGGGGGGTTTGGGGGGGGGTGGAAGAATTGATTCTTGATCTGGTGAATCTTTTAGCTTTCTCGGACGAACAGATCGGGCAGCTGTCACTGAAGACAAATCTCTCTCTCTCTTCCCCCCCCCCTTTCTTCTCTCTCTCTCTCTCTCTCTCTCTCTCTCTCTGTCTCTTTCTCTCTGTGTTTCTCTCTCTCTGTTTCTCTCTCCTCTTCTCCTCTTCCCTCTTTCTCCCTACCCCGCCTCTCTCTCTCTTTGACACCCCCTCTCTCTCTCTGTAAACTCTACTCTCTCTCCCTTCTCTCCTCCTCTCTCACCCCCCCTCTCCCTGCCCTTCTCTCTATATATATAGATCATTCTCTCTCCCTCTCTCCCCTTATTCATCTCTTTCATCTCTCTTTCTCTCTTCGCTCTTTCTCCTATACAGCTTCTCTCTCTCTTTTGATCCCCCTCTCTCTCTCTCTGTAGACTCTACTCTCTCTCCCCTTTCTCCCCCTCTCTCTCTGAAGAATCTACTCTCTCTCCCCTTTTCTCCCCCTCTCTCTCTCTCTCCGCCTCTCTCACTCCGCCCCTCTATATATAGATGATTCTCTCTCCCTCACTCTCCCTCCCTTTCTTCTCTCTCCCCTTCTCAGTCTCTCTGTAGACCCCCCTTTCTCCCTTACTCTCTTTCCCCTCTCACTTCTCCTTCTCTTCTCCTTCTCTCTCTCCATCTCCCCTCTTTCCCTCCTCTCTCTCACTCTCTCTCCCTCCATCTCTCTTCTCTCCCTCTTTCATCTCTCTCTCTCTCTCTGCAGAACTCTTTCTCTCTCTCCCCCTCCCTCTCTGTAGACATCTTTCTTTCTCCCCCCTCCCCCTTCTCTCTTTCCATCTTCCCTCCCCCTTTCTCTCTCTCTCTTTCTCTCTCTCGTTCTCTCTCCCTCCCACTAAAAAGCCAGTCTTCAAGATTAAGAATATTCTTTTAACCATCAATCTCCAGTTTTCCCGCCTTTCCCCTCTTTCTTTTTTTTTTATTTTTCTCGTTTTGACTTTCCGCCATTTTACCCATCAAATATTTTTGCTTTTTCTTCTTTACAATTCGATTACATTTCCCGTGTCAATTCTGCATATAATTCGATATTTACTAACTTTACTACGACATCCTAAGAAATGGTACGAACAGCAATTTTTTTAAAAACTCAGTTATTTTAAACACATTTTGTTAAACTCATGTTTTACTATATAACCCATAGATGTGAGCTTAACAGGTACTACCACTCCGGGTCAGAGTGTACCTTGGAATAAAGGCAAGAAAGGGGTACTCCATACACCCCAGAGCTCCAGATTTAGAACTTCACCACTTGATACAGTTTAACGGCATCTAAGTATAGTAGATGATTTTAACAGTGCTGTGGTCTAATTGTTGTAAAAAAAAGAAGAAAAATAACTGTTATTAGTATAATCTTATTATAATGGAGATTGTGTGTTTTTCTGTCTGTAACCGAAACTATATTACTACTCAAGTCACAATTCCCTTAGTTATTTACGTCACATTCTCCATGATTCTATTTCTATTTAAACCTCAATTAATAATAAAACTGTTTGACATTATTAATACTGTTGGCCTTACCTAAATACTAATAACATGCAATTGTATTTATATATACAACAAAATACCAGTTCTCAGTGTAAACGTAAAGCTAATTTGCATATTGATATTAAAAAAACTGATTTTAATAAAAATGTGCTTGGTATTATTGATTTCTAATTGTTTGGTTTTATCTTAATGAATATGAGTAAAAATCTCTTCAATAGATCCTAAAAGAAATTCATTAACAAGAAGAAATAACTGTAATTTTATTCTTTATTTCCTATTTTAACTAAATAGTTAAATTAGGAAAATTTAGCATTGAAAAACGGAAGTGATGAAAGAGTAAGTTTCAGTTGTTCTATTTTCCGATTATACCCCCTCCGTTTCAAATCTTTTTATTTGAATTCTTAATTAGTTTCATTTGCCTTTCTGATTTAATCTAATATTTTATTACATCTAAACTTAAATACTTGCACCCGGAGGGTGCATATATTTGCTAGTAATAATAATAATAATAATAATAATAATAATAATAATAATAATAATAATAATATTATAATGAAGGTGATACCAATTGTAGTTGGTGCACTTGGAATAGTCCCAAAAGGATTGGAAAAGGGTCTGGAATGTTTGGAAATCAGAGGAAGGATTGAAACCATTCAGAACACTGCACTGCTGCAATCTGCCAGAATACTCAGAAGAGTCCTGGAGACCTGAGGAGACTTGCTGTCACTCAGACTCCAGTGAAAGACCATCAGCTAATACTGATGTGAAAACTCAAAAGGAGCAAATAATATAATAATAAATAATATTATTATTATAAGTCACCCTTTATCTGACTCGAGTGAATTCAATGATTATCTATTCAGAGTTAATATCTACATATGAATCTTTTGTTGTTGTAGATGGCTGGATCTAGATAAAAAGAAGACAAAATACAAGAGTGAGTCAAAAGTTTTGCAATATGTAGGTAAGGTGAGACTAACCACACTGGCCTGTGATATGCCGAGCTTGCCTGATACTCACCGAGTGCTACTCCCCTAGTTTATTGTAGACACTAACAATTTTAATTGGTCTCGATTCTTCCTCTAATCTCGAGAAACCCAAGTCTCTTTTCCTGGTTGGTTGGAATTTACGGCCTGTCAACCCTTGTAAGGTTATTTAATACCGTTGGCGTTTTGTTTTATTCATTTCTGATGGGTATTCAACATTTTTTTAAAACTCAATTTTTTTAAATCTCAATTTTTTTTTTGCTATTTAACCCATACTATCTTTCCGGATCAGAGTGGAACTGGGAGTAATGGGGATGACGTTTAACTGCATCTGGTAGCGAGGCTCTAATGCTGATGCTCTGGCGAGTGTGGATTACCCCTTTATCGTCATTACTTCCAAGTCCACTCAGACCGGGAGTGGCAGTACCTGTTAGTGTCCTATCTATGAGTTAAATAGATCAAAATGATTTTCTTAAAAAGTGTTAAAAATTACTTTAAAAATTGAAAACCCGTCAAGAATGAATAAAACAAAAGGTCTTTAGCGTAGAATAATCCAACAAGAGTTGACATGCCATAAAATCTAACCAACCAGCCAACCAAGCCTACAAATAGTGATCGATACAAATCTTTCCCCATGGTGTCCATCTTCTTCTTCTTCTTCTTCTTCTTCTTCTTCTTCTTCTTCTTCTTCTTGATACCATATAACTGTATGCAAATTATTTTGTTTGGTAAGAATACTTGATACCATAACAAATAATTGTTATTATAGTCGAATAAAAAAAAGTGCGATTGGAATGGAACTTTGAAAACATAGTTGTACTCGATCATTCATAAATCAAATCTGGACATTAAATAACCCGTAAGGGGTTGATATGCCGTTAAACAAACAACACTTCCTTTTTTTAATTTTTATCTTCTGTAATTCTTTACGTAATTGTTGTTTTTCTTCTTCATCATCTTTATCTGTTATTTCATTCTCATTGTTGTTGTTGTTGTTGTTGTTGTTCTTCTTCTTCTTCTTCTTCTTCTTATTGTTATTATCATCCTCCTCTTCCTCCTCCTCCTCCTTCTTCTTCTTCTTCTTCTTCTTCTTCTTCTTCTTCTTATTATTATTATTATTATTATCCCCTTTCTCCTTCTGCTAATTCTTCATCATCCCCATCCACATCATCATCGTCATCATCATCTTTATCTGTTATGTCATTCATTAATTCATTCATTCTTCTTCTTCCCTCTCTTTGTCACCTTCTTCTTCTTCTTCTTCTTCTTCTTCTTCTTCTTCTTCTTCTGTGACCTTTATACTGCTACTGATATGATAATAACCCAACATCATATTGATGAAGACCAGCATCTTTACCGTCACCATTCTGTTGTCGTAATCCTCAAGGAATTCTCGCCATGAGTCAGAACTTTGCATCGGAACTAAATCGTCTTTAAATTCTCCACCGTTTCTGCAGAGCTTTTGGAACCTTTTAATTTGATTGATTCGAAGAATCCTTTTCACAAGAAACAATTTGCCGATTGACACACGAATTCTATGAATGGACAATTTATTGACAAACATTTAGAAATTTCTCTCTCTCTCTCTCTCTCTCTCTCTCTCTTCTCTCTCTCTCTCTTCCTTTATTTATTTATTTCCATCTCTCACCCCCTCCATCTCTCTCTCTCTCTCTCTCTCTCTCTCTCTCTCTCTCTCTCTCTCTCTTGCCGCTTGTGTTCAGTCGGTAGAACCTCCACCACAGAAACACAAGGTTCAGGGTTCGAAACCAACCCTCACCAACACAACACATGAGTAGTACAGCTTGGATCTGTACAATAAAGTGAGGAGCTGATGATAGGTGTGGCGCCCCACCTCAACAAAAATAGAAAATAATCTTCCTGGTCAAACACTTGTGAAAGGGAGATAAAAAATCTTCATAATTTTTGCATAAAATCAAGAACCGGAGATATTTAATGAGTATATATATATATATATTTTTGTCGTTAATTGTTTTATTTTCGGAGTTTTATCCGGACATACATACATACATACCAACTGCCCTTTATATATGTACTAGAAACGGCTACCCAGCATCGCCTGGGTGTAGGAGGGAAAACCCTGGTGTATTGATTTGTTTACTTTTGAGATTTACAAATGCTGGACATTTCTCAGTAGAATTTCAATGCTATTTCTATGTATATTTTAATTTCAATGCTATTTCTATGTATATATCAATATTTAAATACCTTCAAATATAAGTAAAATCTTCATAATTTTTGCATAAAATGCAATAATTGGTGATATTTAATGTGTATAAATATTTACTTTGTCATTAATTGTTTTATTTTCGAAGTTTCCTCCGGACATAGAGATTCACACAACTGCCCTTTATATATGTACTAAAAGTGGCTACCCGGCGTCGCCTGGGTAGATGGGGGATTTTTTCAAAGTTAGTCTCGCAGATCCATTATTACTGAATTGTGAGTTGGATCCCGCTGGATGCCCCATTAAAATCCCTACGTAAAAAAGACCTTGCGTTGTTCCAGTCACTCTGAAAATAGAAATGTATATCTACAATATTAAATGGAACAAATTCCAAGTTGTTATCAGTTAAATTTTATTTTTTAGATAAATTCATGAATTTAAATCAAATCTTCATTATCTTTGCTTAAAAACCAAGCCCTGATGATATTTAATGTGTATATATATTTACTATGTCGTTAATTGTTTTATTTTCGAAGTTTTCTCCGGACATACACATTCACACTGCCCTTTATATATGTATAGATGGGTTATTATATATGTATGGATTATTTTGAGAAATATTTTAAAAGTTATTTGCATGTTATTTTTATTTCCTTTATGTTTGTCTATTTAATAATGAATTGTTCTTTTCTAATAATTTTCTTTTATTTCTTTTCTAGGTAAGTATTCTTCAGAATTCTCATAACATTGGTCGTAAAGAGGTAGGCTCAACTTCAGGTAGGATAATTGTCAATATCTTTTACGTCTATTCTGTGTTTCACAAAGAAAGGGCGCGTAAAACATATTTTCGGGGGCACTCCCCACACAATCAAACACACACACAAACATACAACCAGTCTCCGGTTTTTCAAAAATCATCCACCCTTACTACACAACACTTCTTCCATCTCATGTCCTGAAAAAGGTTTGTTATAAAACAGAAACGTTATAGCGTCAATTTCACCATCAAGAATAAATTTATCTTTTAGGGATACTTCGTGTTTTTCTATTTTCTACACACACACACACACACACACACACACACATATATATATATACATACATACACACACACACACACACACACATATATATATATATATATATATAAACCACACACATACACACACACACATATATATATATATATATATATATATATATATATGTGTGCGTGTGCGTGTGTGTGTGTGTGTGTGTGTGCGTGTGTGTAAGGAAATCCAAATGATTGGTTGTAAAGGATGATTGGGATCTTCAAAATTTCACTGTATATAGGTGCAAACATATATTCATACAGGGATTTTTATAAATCTCTAAAGAGAGCTCAATGTATAATAATCAATGAATTAGATTATATACAGCGCAATATATATATATATATATATATATATATATATATAATGGTGCCTTGGCATTCCTTGACGTTTTAGTGGAAAGAGGTCCGTCTTCTTTTGTGACCAGTGTATTCCAAAAGCCGACGTTCACTGGACTATACCTAAGTTGGGATTCTTTTGTCCCTAAATCTCAAAAGATTAATTTAATTAAATGCCTATTTTTCCGGGCATTAAAAATCTTAAAAGATTAAAAGATCGTAACAGACCATTTGGTCCGTCCAAATGCCCGGTTTATATTCGTTTACCTTGGGTGGGACCGGCAAGCCAAACTATGGCTGATAAAATTACCTCCTCGGTGGTACTGTTATAAGCGGCCTTCTTCGCTACTCTAAATCGTGTAAGTAGTCGTTGCGGGTATATATGGTCACGTAGCGAAGTATGTAGTAGTCAGCTACTACCGACTACTGGACTTCAATAAACAACAGATACGTATGTACAAAGAGAGGACCCTTCTTTATTTTCTTCGGTGTGTGGGTGGTGAAGGCGCAGAGCTTCACAATGAAAATGCCGGTGGCTAGCGAAGAGCGCAGTGTTCGCAATGAGTGTCCGAGGGGTGGTTGCTGACGGGAGATGTGAAGTGTCCTTTTTGGCTGCTGGCTGGCGTCTCTGTGTGTCGCTCGAATCTTCTCGCCTTTATATTGATAGATACGCCTCCGCATCTTTATCTTTTGATCTGATAACGGACATTTCTTATATATTTCTTTATCTTCTCCCTTCTTCCTTGACCGGAAACCCTCTCTTCCGCTTTCTCTTTCTTTTTAAATATTATTTTTTATCTTTCTCTTTGACCCTCGGTCGGAAGCTCCGTCTTCCGGGCGAGTACAATACAACAGTACGTTGCTATCTCGCAGCAAAAGTAAGAATAATTTTTTTCCACCAAAACTGCTTTCCGCTCTGCTAATAAGGATGTACTTCCAATACTTCCAGTCAAAGTCAACTTGTTTATAAATATACATGTGTATGTAAAGCCACATATATTGGTCGTACAGTTCAGAGATTGGGTGTCAGAGTGAGTCAGCACGTGCCACGAGCAATACGTGAACGCAGTGACATAACATCAATGCACTCACAGGGCACTGATTCTGCGATTTACGAACACCTAATGAATATAAATACTTGCCGATCCAAATATAGTGATCTCCAATTTTCTATTCTGCACAAGGCTAAGACGAAACAGCATTCAAACATCTTAGAAGCTGTTTCTATTTTTTTCTTTCTCGTCCTACCTTGTGCAGACAAATTAGGCCTAGGAAAATACCATTAGAATTGATGCAATGTTGCCAAACATCTAAAAGCTAAAATTTGACTCAACTAAAATCCTGGTTACCAGGTGTCGACAAACTGCCCAAGGGACTTTCTGCCTGGCCCGTATTAGAGTACCCCTGCTGGCACATATATACATCTAAGACCCGTAAAAATGTGAATAGAGAAAGTAGAATGAAACGTCTATTTTGGCCGGAGGGTTTATGAAATATGAGTTCTTGTGTTAATCTGCAGACCCCTTACTGCAGACCCCATTTGCCGGCAAAGATGGTTGGAACTTTTGATACATTAATTCTGTATGACGACAATTGGATACTGTTGTGATGGTTCGACCATTATTGCAATGGCGGTGTAATAGATTAATGGCTTGCAGGAACCACCCAGCGGCATGGAGGATATTCGAGAGGTGAAATTTTCGTTTTTGGGGAAAAGTTGAGTGGCTGGAAATTTTATGGACCATATGACCATATAACGCTCGGAAGATTAAGGAACAAGTGTATTAATATTGAAAACTAGTTTTTGTTTGACAATCGTAGAATTGTTTTTACTTGGGGAAATAAAATTGGACCATATGACTTTTAGGCACCTCTTTTGCTTTGCTGATTCATAAGTACATTTTTTTCATTTACACCGGTTGTTTGTTAGGGATTAGGGTTAGGGGTTAGTTTTATAATTTAAAAAAAAACCTCTAAAAATCGTCTGTTAACAAACAACCGGATGTTGACGGTGTAAATGAAAAAAATATACTTATGAATCAGCAAAGCAAAAGAGGTGCCTAAAGGTTATATGGTCCAATTTTAAAAACAAGTAAAAACAATTCTACGATTGTCAAACAAAAACTAATTTTCAATATTAATACACTTGTTCCTTAATCTTCCGGGCGTTATCTTCTTGTAGCACCCTCTGGTTAAAATGAGACCGTCCAAATCGTCCAAGATGAAATGCAAAATGAAAATTCTGATTATCTAGTGTTGTTTATCTGCCAAATCCATATTTCTTATGCGATTCGTCACCTCAGCTGAATAATGGACCATTCCGTTTTTATTATAAAGAAAGGGGAAGAAAAAGGATATGCTACTCAGAAAAATTATTATAAGAATATATATATATATATATATATATATATATATATATATATATATATATATATATATAGAGAGAGAGAGAGGTGAGTGCGGAAGTGATAATGCTAATTTGTTTCAACTGAACATTATGAAAAAAATGAAAAGAAGGAATTTCCCGCAATCTTTTATTAATTAATGAAATATTATATTAAATTAGAAAGGCCAATGAAACTAAATAAGAATGCAGATTAAAAGATTTGAAACAGAGGGGGTATAATCGAAGAATAGAACAATAGAAACTTACTCTTTCATTGCTAAATTTTCCTAATTTAACAATTTAGTTAAATTAGGAAGTAAAGAATAAAACTACAGTTATTTCTTCATGTTAATGGATTTCTTTAAGATTTATCCCCGGGATTTTCGCTCATATTCATTAAGATAAAACCAAAAAATTAGAAATCAATAATACCAAAGACAAGTTGAAGTTATAAATTATGAATGATTATGATATTTCGGACTGTTGTCCTCATTTTTATTGTGTATGAACACAACGTTCAGGCCACTGTAACCTCGTATTCTCTAAAACAGCGCCCGAGGTTACAGTGGCCTGAAAGTTGTATTTATATACAATAAAGATGAGGACAACAGTTCGAAAAATCATAATTATTTATATTAAGCCTCATCTCATAAATACACGTAGAATACTTAGAAATCAATAATCCTAAGCACATATTTATTAAAATCAATTTTTTGCAAATCAATATGCAAATTAGCCTTCCCATTCACACTGTAAACCGCTATTTTCTTCTATATATAAATACATTTTCATGTTATTAGTATAAACCAGGGTTCACCCCTTCTACCAAGGTGACGTTGGGTAGCCGCATCTAGTATGATATATGGAGAGGAAATGGAAACGCGTGGTGTAATGATTAAAGTCATAGTTCGAATCCTAGATGTGGTAATTGCAGTTCAAATCCTATATGTGGTAATTACATTTCACTTAGCGCTAATACCCTTGGGAAAGGTATGAATCCTACTCTCCCTCCAGCTATGGATAAATAGTAGGGAAACTCGGCTCTTTAACCTTGGTTAGGCAACCCGTCTAGGAGAAGAAAAACTCTGAATTCAAACCCGTTGAACTCCGCTTAAGAAATTGACCTTGTGTCACATCCTGCTCGTGCGGAGGGGTTGGTAAATATATATATAGAGAGAGAGAGAGGAAAGAAAAAGTGAAAAAAGGAGAAAGAAAGATAGAAAAGAAAAAATATCTATGATATATATATATATATATATATATATATATGTATATATATATATAGTTGAATGAAAGTGACAAAAAATTTTAGCTTTTATTCATTTATTTGGGAACGATATTACTACGAATGGTTTCCTGCTAAAAGCATTCATCAGGTATTTTAGCAGGAAACCATTGGTAGTAATATCATTCCCAAATAAATGAATAAAGGCTAAAACTTTTATTTGTCACTTCATTCAACTATCAACGCTCTATCACAGATATTGAGCACTCTCCTAATAACACTGTATGTTGGATTACTATTACTTTTTCTAGTATACAAGTGCCAACCATACACATTAATATATATATATGGGCCGGGTTAGCTCAGTCGGTAGAGCGTTCGGCTAGAAACCACAAGGTTTCTAGTTCGATACGGTCCCCGCCAACTCAGCGTATGAGTAGCACAGGAATCTGTGCGGTAAAGTAAGGAGCTGATGGTAGGTATGGCGCTCCACCTCAGATGCTAAAACAATCTCCTTGGTCTAGCGCTATTGAAAAGGGGATAGACTCCCTCGCTGACTGGCTGATACCGCCCCGTCGACTTTTTTACTTATATATATATATATATATATATATATATAGAGAGAGAGAGAGAGAGAGAGAGAGAGAGAGAGAGAAAAGTAAAGAAATGTCTATGGCATAAATATATATAGAAGAAAGAAAGGAAAAAGAAGAAAAAGGAAGATAATGTCCATAATATACAATAAAATATCCTGATAATCTAATGATCAGCTGAAGAAGCCAGCAAATAAAACAATGTTTTTTTTATCTATGAAAAATACGTTGTTGTTGAGTCGTGTTGATAGACGAAAGAATGATACGAAAAATGATTCAAACAAACAACATTACTCAATTATTGAAGATAAGAACAGATATTTTGAGGCCGAAATGTTCATGGATTCCATCGATCGATTTCTTAATGGCGGTAATTTATCATCAATCATCAGGGATCATCTGGATAAACAAGAAATACACATAAAAATAGCTCGATATCTTCATCTTTTACATATAATATTGACGCTAACATCAATTCCTGACCACTGACAATGCTTTTCTTCCTGATTTTTTAAAGGTGTTCTATAGTATTAAGTCGGTAGAGCAACCGCCTGGTTCGATAGAGTTTTTTTTTTTTTTTACTTAATTGCAAATTATGACTACTTAGAACTAATTAAAACGGAATTTTTTCAAACTTAATTCAATCCTAAAAGTAAGGAATATTTTAGTACAATTGTCATGTCATTAAACTAAACAATAAAACAAACCTTTAGGAGACAAGTTGATTCACTCAGCTTTAAAAGGATATAATATATATATATATATATATATATATATATATATATATATATATATATATATAGAGAGAGAGAGAGAGAGAGAGAGAGAGAACTAATTAAAACGGAATTTTTTCAAACTTAATTCAATCCTAAAAGTAAGGAATAATTAAGTATAATTGTCCTGTCATTAAACTAAACAGTAAAAAATACCAGTCGCCGACAACTCTGCGTATGAGTAACACAGATTGGGTAATCTGATCTGTGCAGTAAAGTGGGGAGCTGACGGTAGGCGCGGCGCTCTACTTCAGCAAAAATAATATCCCTGGTCTAGCGCTAGGGAAAAGGGGATAGAGTCCCTCGCTGCCCGGCTGATAGCGACAATAGGCCACTCTGCCAACTTTACTTACTGTATAAAGAGAGAACATGTATAATATGTAGGTATGAACAGACTGATATATATATATATATATATATATATATATATATATATATATATATTCACTAGAAAAACGTAACTCGTTGGGTCACCCATTCAGCACTGGGTAGATAATTGAGATTAGGGAAAAGTGAGTTAGCAAAGAGAATAAAATTTTTAAAAAATACGGTCGGACAAAACATTAAAATCATTTTGTAAGCTTTTTAAGAAAAGGAATGTTTGACCTAATTTAAGCTACGGATTGATGCTTGCGAAATTTAACATAGAAATACATTTCAACCCCCCTCTCTCTCTCTAATCTCCCAGAGAAACTAGCATTATATAATGAAGAGGTAATCAAGAGATACATAGAGGGGAAGAAAGTGATAGGCATAAAGTAAAGTGGGAGATTGGTCAGTTTGTTTATTTAATTGCAAATTACGACAACTTAGAACTAATTAAAACGGAATTTTTTTCAATCCTAAAAGTAAGGAATATTTTAGTATAATTGTCCTGTCATTAAACTAAACAGTAAAAAAAGCCTTTAGGAAAAAAAAGTTGATTCACTCAGCTTTAAAAGTATATATATATATATATATATATATATAGAGAGAGAGAGAGAGAGAGAGAGATTTTGCACGTCTATCATTCGGGCATGTCTCACCAGGGGAATCAAGATCATTTAAAAATTCATATTATGTTTTGGGGTATATTCGCAAAAATATCTTATGTTAAAAGATGTTAACATAGGTTTATTAGCCTTTGGTAGAATATATGTATATAAGATACAAATAAGAACTCAACGCACAGCTCTTCAACAACAGTAATTAAAATCTCTGTATGCAAGACTAGCTACTACTCGACTACTCGACTCATACCCACGTGTAATCCGTATAATCTATGTGTGCGTTGGATGAATCCAACCGTTATGTCACACTCCCATTTCTCGGAATGGAGCGATGACGTGTCAACGTTTGCTATATTATGGCTCAAGGCCACTTTTTTTACTCATGAGATTTTTATTTTTCCTAAAATCATAACTGCCGAAATCAAAAGCTCCTGTCTTGCTCTTTCATCGCATTGTCCCAGACTCAACCACACTCTCACCTCACTCCCCTCTCTCCCACTACGCCACGTCTCATGGCTCGTCCAATAGAAACAATGCCATGTCCTTATGATGATTCATCCTTAAACATTTCCATTCTCATCTAACATATTTTTACTAAAAACATTTCCGTGCCAATTTACACGTTGGTGTTACACTCATGGCTCTACCCCACACCCATTTTGTTATACAGCTTTCTTGTAAACACCACCCTGTCGGCTGGGGCGTTAGAATGCACCGACCGCACCTCTGCAGATGGGTAAGACTCCCCCAATGGGGCCACCTGTTGGCCGTGGGTGGCGACCCATGATGCTGGTCACGTCAAACCCTAGCACCTATATGATTGCCCCAACCCTATTGTCCTTATGGCAAGCCCTAATCCTTTTTATCATATGGGTGCTAAAAGGCGGTGGCTGAGGGTCTACATGTCCTGGGAATGACGTTGAATTCTATCTGATGGTGAGGTTCCAGTTCCGGAGGTTTGGGGAATGTGGAGCACCCCTTCATCACCATTGCTCCCTGGTCCACTCCGACCCGGAGTGGTAGTATCTGTTAGTGTCCCATCTATAGGTTAAATAGAAAAAAAGGGAAAAAATGTTTAAACAGCAAAAAAAAAAAAAAATTATCGTCTTGATAAACAAGAAATATACATAAAATTGCTCGATCACTTTATATTTTATATATAATATTAAAACTAATACCAATTCCTGACCACTGATAATGCTTTTCTTTCTAATTTTTAAGGAATTTCTATATTATTATAAAGAGAGAACATGTATGATATGTAGATGTGAACAGACATTATTCAAGACTAGCTACTACTTGATTACTGGACTAATACCCTCGTGTAATCCATATTATTTATGTTTCGTTGGACGAGTCCAACTTTCTTGTAGGGGATATACTTCCCTTGTAACTACACTTATCATATGTAGGTGTGAATAGACTGTATGCAAGACTAGCTACTACTTGACTACTGGACTAATACCCTCGTGTAATCCGTGTTATTTATGTTTCGTTGGACGAGTCCAACTTTCTTGTAGGGGATATACTTCCCTTGTAACTACACGTATCATATGTAGGTGTGAACAGACTGTATGCAAGACTAGCTACTACTTGACTACTGGCTAATATCCTCGTGTGTTATTTATGTTTCGTCGGACGAGTCCAATTTTCTTGTTGGGGATATATCTTCTCTTGTAACTAGGTTTGAAAAAAGGGAAAATAAATGTCTAAAACAAAACAACAAAAACTCCAGCAGCAACAACAACAACAACAAACAAACAAATTTGAATACAAAATGTCTACTAAATCTGTCAAGTAACTTTTGATGAGTGAAGGAATGCACTGACAGTCGCGATTGATAAAGTTATCAGACTAGTTAAGGTGCAAAAAAGGTAAAAAGAAAGAAAGAAAGAAAGAAAGATAAGAAAGAAAAAAGAAAGAGATGGTTATCATGTTCAAAGGGCGATAAGCAAGGCTCTGAGGAGTAAATGCAACTCGCTGGCAAATAATCTAAAAGAAAAAGAAAATGAAGATATCAGTGATGATACTTTGAATTGTTAGAAGTGATCAGGTACAAAGAAAAATAAGAAAACATTTTTTTTTAAAGGAAGAGAAATAAAATGAAAAATGTTCCCCTAATTAAAAAAATGACACTTTCATAACGCTTATTCTTTATATATATATATATATATATATATATATATATATATATATATATAATCTGGGATAGTCTGGGATAGTCACCGCTTCAGCTTTGACTGGAATGGTGCGCTAAATTGCAGTAGTATTAGGAGAGTGCTCGATATAAAGAATAGAGCTATTATATAATATAATGAAATAAATATATAAAGGTATTACATATCTATTTATTTGATGGCAATAGAACAGTCACAACCTTAGGTTTCATACATGCAAAATTTCATGCATTCATCAGGTGACGTTGATCAGAATACAAGGAAAATCCTCGTATATATAAGAAACTTTGGTGTGTACGTGTCGACTTATAACTCCGAAAAGAGAAGTCACTCAGATTCGAAATCTTGCATACACATAAATATCCTTTTGTCTTTAAAAAAATCTTATATATATATATATATATATATATATATATATATAATGATCTGTGACTCTGACATCATTGTCAGAGTCACAGAGCAAAATTATATTCATATATTCATTGAGCTCTATAAATTACAACTGAGAAACTACTACGTCATGAAGAAGATTTCTTCACTCAATCTTTGGATTATATATATATATATACCACTCCGGGTCACAGTGGATATGAGAGTAATGGTGATTAAGGGATACTTCAGATACCCTAGATCTCTAGAACTTGAACTTCACCATCAGATAGACTTTAATGTCATACCCGGGATATTAAGACCCGCAGCCAGCACCTTGTAGCACATATATAATAAAAGGGTTTTGGGCTTGCTATAAGAGCAATAGGGTTGGAACTCTGGGGAGTGTGGAGTACCTCTTCATTACCATTAATCCCAGGTTCATTCTTACTCGGAATGGTAGTACCTGTTATGGACCTATCTATAGGTTAAATCTATTTTTAAAATGTGTTTAAAATGAGTATATAATATATATATATATATATATATATATATATATATATATATATTATATATACAGAGAGAGAGAGAGAGAGAGAGAGAGAGAGAGAGAGAGAGAGAGAGAGAGAGAGATTAAAACAATTTTGGTTAAACATAACAGAATCTTTATGGTTTTTTTTCTTTTTTTCTTTCAAATTTCATGACAATTCTTTTAATGTTATCATCTTGAATGTAGTTAATAAGTTGTGCAAAAATGTTATAATTGGTAGACAAAGTACTTTCGTTTTTTTTCGAACCATCATCAAGTTATTGTATATTCGTCAAAGCTCTCATTATCAAAAATTGTTTAGTATTTTAGATAGTTATATATATATATATTATATATATATATATATATATATATATATATATATATATCAAGTTACGCTGAAAGTCACTTACTAATTAGTTCTCTCTCTCTCTCTCTCTCTCTCTCTTTTCTCTTTCTTTCTCTGTTTTTTCTCTTTCTCTCTTTGTCTCTCCCCCTCTCTATATTTTCTTTAACTCTATTTTCCCCTTTCTATTTTCTCTCTCTCTCTCTCTCTCTCTCTCTCTCTCTCTCTCTTTCTAAGAGCTCTCTTTCTATAAGAGCTAAGCAAACGTAATTTAGAATAAAAAGCCTTCTATGTTAAGTATTTTAGATAGTTATATATATATATTATATATATATAATATATATATATATATATATGAAGTAACAGTATATATATATATATGAAGTAAACAGTCAGGGTTCGGATCACACACAAAGCAGTCTTCCTGTCTATAGCTCTGCTGATGAGGCCTAATAGGCTGAAATGTACATAGAGATGGATTTTTCTCGATTTGTTTAGCCTTACATTTGAATAGGTATGCCCTCCTAATTCATTAATTATCAATTCATTAATTTACAAAATTAGGTACGGCTTCAGTTAAGCACATATTCTCACACACACACACACACACACACACACACACATATATATATATATATATATATATATATATATAAACAAACACTGACCGCCACACATCAAACAAGCATCTTTTAATCCAATTAAAAATTTAAAAGTCATGCGCACAGTACCGAGATACATACACACACTCACATTCACACACATATATGTATGCACACGCATACATTTATATGTATACATATATGGTCATATACACAACTACCAAGAACCCTCCCCCTCACATATATAAGAGCATTCAAAAATAACCCACCTCAAAGAGGTTTTTCACGGAACAGATGGACTTGCTACTACTAACACACTCTTCTACCCGGATTTTAATAGCATGTCAAACCCTCAAAAATACTCCAATTTTTATAGTTCTTCTATAATGCTCCCTTTCAAAAAATCTAAAAACTATTTCTTCAAATAAGAAATTTTCTCCTGACGATGACCTAAGGTCGAAACTAGTTGAGAATAAATAACATATATGAAAATATTCCTGTTTGTCTTATTACTTTTTGATCATACTATATATATATATATATATATATATATATATATATATATATATATATGTGTGTGTGTGTGTGTGTGTGTGTCTATGTGTGTCTGTCTGTCTGTCTGTCTGTGTGCGCCCGCGCTATAAACAGATTATCTGTCATATGAAAATCCAATCTCACTGATATGTTTAAGAGAAAATTGTAGTTGTTTTAGTGCTACGGTATTGCTGCATCACTTGAGCTCTAACAAAGCGACGAGAGAAGTAGGAAGCAAATTAATAGAATTAAGAAGGAAGTATTTCATTTGATGTCCAACTTTCGAAAGAGACCTTCTTTCCCGATAATACCTAGATTTCCACATTTGAAGGGAAATGAACGATGGCAAATCGGCCGCCAACCATTCCTACACAGGTGTTGACCCCGGGGCCAAAAATCACAGTAAGCTACTGAACTCAATGGAGCATTGCATCACACACACACACACACACATACACACACACACACAGACACACACATGTTATATATATATATATATATATATATATATATATATATATATATATATATAAAGGCAATGCACTCCTATAATACGGATGGAGATTACTCTGAAGGCCTTTACATATATACATATGTATGTATTTATTAGATAAATTCTTGTTCCAGTTTAGAGGTGTGCTGGTTGCCGAGGGGTTAGGAACTCTTAAGAACGTCTTGCCACACTTAGGAGACGTGATACGTCGAATCAGGGTATCTGTGGATAACTAATATATATATATATATATATATATATATATATGTATATATATATATATATATATATATATATATATATATATACAAGTGTGTCAACGCTAACCTAAATGAAATACATATGGTCTATCACCAATAATAATAATAATAATAATAATAATAATAATAATAATAATAAGACTGCGAATGTAGACTGTAAACCATATACTCTGCGAATGTAGCAAACTAGCACAACGAGAATACAAAACTAGACACGACTGGGTTGGGAAGGTGATCCACTGGGAATTATGCAAAAAAATTAATTTTGACCATACAACAAAATGGTATATACATAAACCAGAATCTGTTCTTGAGAACGAAACGCCTAAAATTATCTGGGACTTTGAAATAAAAACGGATCATCTTATCCCAGCAAGAAGACCAGACCTAGTGTTGATAAACAAAAAAGAAAGAACTTGTCAACTGGTGGATTTTGCAGTTCCAGCAGATCACAGGGTAAAGCTAAATGAAAATGAAAAAATGGACAAATATCTGGACCTTGCCAGAGAACTGAAAAAGTTATGGAATATGAAAGTGAAAGTGATACCAATTGTAGTTGGTGCACTTGGAACGGTCCAAAAAGGATTGGAAAAGAGTTTGGAAAGTTTGGAAATCAGAGTAAGAATTGAAACCATTCAGAACCCTGCACTGCTGCAATCTGCCAGAATACTCAGAAGAGTCCTGGAGACCTGAGGAGCCTTGCTGTCACTCAGACTCCAGTGAAAGACCATCAGCTGATGCTGATGTGAAAACTCAAAAGGAGGAAATGATAATAATAATGTTACGCTTGTAGAACAGTTATCCATTACAATCTCGCCAACTGTCCCTATCATTCAATGTCCCTGTGAGGTCCTCTGCGCAGCACCCAGTATTCATACAGACCTGGTCAATGTAGGTCTTTGCTGGCGTGGCTTATGTGCTAGTTTCCACAGGAGAATGTCTCTGATGAGTTCGTCCCTACTTCTCCAGCAGAGTCCAGCATGTCTTGCTCGCCTCACTCGGATGGCTTGTGTTTTGGGGGATAACTGCTTTCTTGTGAGGTGTTGTTTCCATGATTTTTAAAAGATCGCATTCAGCATTCTTGTGCATTCTCCACCCAGCTTATTCTCTTGGCGCTTTGTTAGGACCCAAATTCTACAGACATACAGTAGCACTGAAACAATTACGGTTTAGAACATTTTTCTCTTAAACGTGTCAGTGAGATTGGATTTCCATATGACAGATAACACTGGTTTACAAAGAAATTGAGGCAAGTACAAAAATGGCTGTTTTAACCTAATTTGCGGGTGCAGCTGAATTCAGATTTGAAATCCGTTTGTACTCATCACCTCTAGTTTTTTTTTTAGATATGCATACTGTACATTTTGTACACATACTGTAAATAAAGGCGTATATGCATTCAGGGTTAATTTCTAATATTGTGTGACTTATGTCTTCTTTTTAAGTTATTATGCAATAAATGTAAGTGATAGCATTACATTATATATATATATAGCTATGTAAAAATGGAAATTGGAAATGAATCCGACAATATGAGGAAGAATAAATAAATAAATAAAGAATAGAATGGATTAATAAATTGATTAAATTCATCTTTTATTATCCATTCTATTCTTTCTTTTCTTTATTCATTCTTCCTCATATATAGCTATATATCAAGACGGATTTTGGCAGTTAAGCGTAGCCAATACGTCTCAATCAACAGCCAGTAGTGCATGGCAGTAAGCACAGGAGGCTGTCATCCCTCGCAGCACAGGAGGAAGGTGTCCCTCTCTGTTACACAATCTTTTGGGTATATATTTGTATTACAATTTCCAACGACGTACATTTTATTGCCTTACATATGATTTAATCTTACTTTGTTTGATGCTCTTGCGTGACATCCCGGAGGCAAAATACAGCAGATCATCTAAGAAAACACACTTCTAACTGTCTGCAGTACTATGAATTGTGTACATTGTGTCATCCAAGTATATTTATTCCGTCAATGTTCTTTATCTATCCTGTTTTATCTGTAATAAGCTGTTGCAACTGTTGAAATAAGCACGTATATACTCTGTATATACTAAAATGAGACTATTTAAAAGACAGAAAATAGAGGTGATAGAGAAAAACTGTTTATAAATTTGAATTCAGCACACCCAAAATAGTAAAAAAAACACCTCTTCACATTCTTGCCTCAGACAAAAAATATTTTTTTGTAAACCAGTGTAATCTGTTTATAGCGGACCACACACACGCGTGCGCACACACAGACAGACTGACACACACACACACACACACATATACACACACGCACACACACACCACACACACACACACACACACATACATACACACACACACACACACACACACATATATATATATATAATATATATATATATGGAAGCGACCCGAGTTCAAATCCCAGACAAGGCTGTCTGCATTTCACATACCGCTAATACCATTGGGAAAGGTATGAATCCATATATTTTCCCTCCAGCTATGGGTAAAATAGTAGGGCAGACTGGGATCTTTAACCTTGGGTAGGTAGCCAGTCTAGGAGAGGGAAAACTCTGAATTCAAAATTCCTGAGGTCAGTCGTTGATTGGGTTTGTGGTATTCGTGCACCAATTCTTTCCTATCGACTGTGCCAAAAAGTGCGGATGGCCCAACACAAGCCTTCACCACTATAAACAAATCACTGTGTTGGTTGTTCATTGGATGAACCCTCATGCGTAGAAATTGACGAGAGCGTCCATGATATATATATATATATATATATATATATATATATTATATATATTAGGACACGTAAAAGCGAATTCATCTTAAAAGTGATGGAAAATTCTCCTTCCTATTGAAAAAGGGGGAAAAAATGTACCTTTTTTCTCAACAATTACAACCTTCGTATAACCTGCTTTCAATGAATTTCTCTGATGAGAATTGACCGAAAAAAGAATATTTATTTTAGATTATACATCTAATTATAAGGGTACCCTAATTTTCTTTTTATAATTTTTTTTCCATCGCTTTTAAGATGAATTCGCTTTTACGTGTCCTAATAAAATTTTGTACTGCTACGAAACTTTTCATATATATATATATATATATGTATATAATGCTTAAAATAGAAATAGAACACTTTTTATTCTAAATTACGTTTGCTTAGCTCTTTAGAAATGGTATTAACTAGTTCTGCAATTCTGGTTGGAATTGGACATCGATTTGTATCTGAAACTCTTGTGACTGTTGTATATTCCATTGTTTAATTATATTGGATCCGTAACAATTTGATATGTATATTTATATTTCGGGCTGTTGTCCTCATCTTTATTGTGAAATATACACCTCCATTGTTTTATTATATTGGGTCCGTACCGATTTGATATTATTTCCTTAAAACTTTTTAGATGTGGCTTGATATTTATTATTTGATATTTCGGTCTGTTTTCCTCATCTTTATTGTGAAATATACACACACAACGTTTCTGCCGGTATACTCTCCATCCATCTTCAGGTGTTCCTTGAAAACCATTTGGGTAGACTGAACCTCCATTGTTTTATTATATTGGGTCCGTACCGATTTGATATTATTTCCTTAAAACTTTTTAGATGAGGCTTGATATTCATTATTTGATATTTCGGGCTGTTGTCCTCATCTTAATTGTGAAATATACACCTCCATTGTTTTATTATATTGTGTCCGTACCGATTTGATATTATTTCTTTGAAATTTTTAGATGAAGCTTGATATGTATTATTTGATCTTTCGGGCTGTTGTCCTCATCTTTATTTTTGAAATATACACACACAACGTTTCCGCCGTTATACTCTTCAGCCATCTTCAGGTGTCCCTTGAAATCCATTTGGGTAGACTGCTCCACTCTGCTACAATTGTCAAGACTTTGTCTATCCGAGTATAGCAATGATTCAACTTGGGAAATAATTTTGAATAGTTTGACTGTTGAGCAAACAAAGCGTCGAGGAATTTATAATTATCTCATTTGAATAATGAAATTAAAAATTTCAGACAAATAAAAACAAAAAAATATCAAAATAAAAAAGTCAAAAATTTATCAGAAGAGTTTAAAGTAGGTTTTCGTCAGTTTTATTTCCAATTTCATTTCTCATTTCGTAAAATGTGCCGTATTCAAGTCGTAACAAACTTACGCTTGTCATAATATTGACCATCATTTTCGGCTCGTTAACCATTGACGCAAATGTCGGACAATTTCTCGTTTTAAAAGAAAGAAAGAAAAAAGAAGTAAAAAAGAATAAAAGAATAAAAGAAAAAAGAAGAAAAAAGAAAAAAGAAGGAAAAAAGAAAAAAGAAAAAAAAAAAAAAGAAGAAAAAAAAAAGAAAAAAGAAAAAAGGTAAAAGAAAAAAACGAAAAAATGAAAAAGAAAAAAAAGGAAAAAAAGGTAAAAGAAAAAAGAAAAAAAAAAAAGAAAAAAATGAAAAAGAAAAAGAAGTCCCAATTCCAATTGACCAAATGTCTGATTAATCATTTCGCAATTTTTTGTTTTGTTCTATTCATTTTTTGTTTATTTGTTTGTTTTTTTTTTTCTTAAAATTTATTTTTGATGAAGTCAGTTGGCCACTGATAAGGGAAAAAAATGATAACGCCGAAAGTTGCTCAATGGAAGAAAAAAAATGTCCATTCTTCATTAAATCAGGTTTCTGAAAGACAAAAATTGGTGGGAGAGAGAAAGAGAGAAAGATAAACAGAGAGAGAGAGAGAGAGAGAGAGAGAGAGAGAGAGAGAGAGAGAGAGAGAGAGAGAGAGGGGGGAGAGAGAGAGAGAGGGGAATAGATGGGAGAGTGAGTGAGTAGAGAAGTGGGTGATGAAAAGTAAAGTTGGTCGTTTGATTTTTTAAAGATATTTTTTCGCTTAGAAAGAAAAACAAAAATAAAACCAAAAAAAAAAAATAGGAATATTCACATGGCGGTCTCATTTGTTTTGAGAATATTGATGAGGACTTTCGATATGGATAGATATGATCAGACAGAAATACCTAGATAGAGACTTAGTTAACAAGATAGATAGATATATAGCTATAAACACACTATGAACACACTAGATAGATAGATAGATAGATAGATAGATAGATAGATAGATAGATAGATAGATAGATAGAAAAACACGTGGATAGAATGTAATAAATAGATGCGAACATTGTTTGAATCCTATCACGGAGATATCTTGTATTATTCACACACACACACACGCACGCACACACACACGCACACACACACGCACACACACACACACACACACACATATATATATATATCCATTGAATCTTTTGCAAACACTACAAACTTGTTTAAGTCGTCCCGTCATTGCGTAATGGTTAGCAAGCTAGTCACGCGTATCTATTATAATTGAATATCCATTTCCAACCAGGATGTATATATAGCAATAACCTTGCCCAACAACGTCACTTATATATATATATATATATATATATATATATATATATATATATAGTGGGAGAGGGAGAGGGAGAGAGAGGAGAGATTTTGACGTTGTTGGACGAGTTTATTGCTGATCTTGGGAAGTGCCCTTCTAAAACGTACGTATATATATATATATATATATATATATATATATAGAGAGAGAGAGAGAGAGAGAGAGAGAGAGAGAGAGAGAGAGAGAGAGAGGGGGGATAGGGAGAATGGAAAGAGAGAGAGAGAAAGAGAAAGAAAGAGAGAGAGAAGGAGAAAGAAAGAGAGAGAGAGAAAGAAAGAGAGAGAAAGAGAAAGAAAGAAAGTGAGAGAGAGAGAGTGAGAGTGAGAGAGAGAGAGAGAGAGGGGGAGAGGAGAGTGGACATTAATGGATGAATTTATAACTGATCTTGTGGAATTCTTTTTTGTCTCCATTGGTCATTGGCCGGAGTTAATTTGTTCTTGTCTGGATTCATTTATTCTTTCGTTCTTCACTTTTTATTCGTGCTATGATCCTCCATATTAGTTCAGTTCTGAAGTTTTCCTTCAGAATAATGAAGGTTTCTCTTTTTGCGTGACGTTTTATGTAATCGTCTAGCTTGAGTTTTAATCTAATTCTTTTTTTTTTTTTTTTTTTGTTTGCTTCGAGGTTAATTTCATGTTCAGCCATTTTTGCTGATTTTCTGTTTGGTTGATGTATAAATCCAAGTAACTTAATCCTTTCGCAAGCAGATAATTATTTTAATCTTTGTAGAGTGGGCGAATTATTTTTGGAAAATTTGCCAAATAGAAGTTATGTTCAAACAAGACAATTAATCATACTTAAAAAAGCAAACAAAACATGCTAATTTGATCAGCAATTATTGGTTGGTTGGTTGGTTGGTTGGATTTTATGGCAACCATTGAAATATATTTTGCTGAAGATTATTTATTTTGTTCATTTTTGTAGGGTATTCAATTTTTTGTGAAAATTAAAACGTAAAGTTTTCTGGTGGTCCCCCATGACAGTTTAACTACAGTCTATGAATGAACTTTTTGCGAATTGGATTACGGTTTAGGGGTTTGGGGATTAAGGTTGTTTTTAATTAGGTATTGCTTAAAAAATTACTATACATTTAATTAATCATTGAAATTAGTTATTGAACCCAAAGTTAGACACATTAGTCTCAGTTGTTTGTGTTAGTATTGCAATATATAAACTTGGTTTAAAAAAATATTTTTCAACATTAAATGTATAGTAATTTTTTTAAAGCAATACGTAATAAAAAAACAACCTTAATCCCAAAACCCCTAAACCGTAACCCAATTTGCAAAAAAGTTAATTCATAGACTGTATTTAAACTGTCAAATACTATGTTGGCCACGATACCAAATGTAATACGTGTCACATACGCATATTGACATCGCTAATTGGTGTGTGCGAGAGTGAGTTCCTTGACAAGAGTGTTCTTCAGGGATAGAGAGATATTAGAGAGACTTACTTGGAGAGGAGATCTTACTTGCTTATTCCTGATTCTTCTAACATCTCCGGCTGCCATCTTGTTGCTTAGTTGGGTTGACTTCTAACTAAAGGAGTTGAGTTCTTCTAAGAGCTGTTTCCTCTGACTAAGGGCTGTGCTTGTTTGAATTGTATGAATGACAAAGAAACTTTTTTGTTACTTGATCAAGTAGATCTATTTTATCTTTATCCATGATCACCGCACGAGGAAGACAAGGCCTCAGCCTGTCTTAACCAGTCGGCGACCAAACTCAATCTCTCTGTCTTCACCCTTCGACAGCCAGACTGAATCTCTAAACTATCACCTCTCACTCTTCCTTTCTCCATTTCACTACGTCATTCCTCTTCCTATCAAAAACAATGCCACGCGTCCTCCCTGGCATCATCCTTCAAACTTTTCCCTAACTAATGACTCAAACCACCATCATGGTTCCACGTCATTAGTTATTGTGTTACATTTGAAAACACATTTTTTCAACACATTTTTAAATCCTTATCTTATCTATCTAACCCATAAATGGGATCCATAACCGGTACTACCACTTGAAGTGAGAGTGGAACTAGAAGTAATAGCAATGAAGGAGGTACTCCACAATCAACAGATCTCCAGAATTAGAACCTTACTACCAGATACAGTTCAGAATCATACACAGGACACTAAGACCCTCAGCCACCGCCTTCTAGCACATATATAATAAAAATATTGGGGTTCATCATGAGAGCAATAAGATCGGGGCAATAATATAGGTACTAGGGTTTGACGTGACCAGCCGATTGATCAGAGGGGACCTCTCCAGCCACTCTTCTAGCCCAAGTAAAGACCAAAGAGGATCGTTGCGTGTCATGGACTGTTCAGTCAACTGGATCCTGTCCTTAAGCATCATGAGTTGCTACCCACGGCCAATAGGTGGCTCCATTGGGTCGGGGTCATACCCTTTTTCAGAAGTGCAGTCGATAAATTCTATAGCTTCAACTGCTATACCGTGCTAACCAGTCACACTAATCCTTCTTTTCTCTTTATATTGGGGTTGTTGTTAATGTTTTTTCGTGTAGATCTTCATATCTACATAGTCAAAAATTTACAGTTATTGCCTATTTAGAGTTAATTTGGTTTTCTGAGAATTTTGCACTTACTGAAACCAATCGAAAAACACGATCGTCTACTTTAATCTACGGTAGGCCTGATGGGATTTAAAAAAGTAATTTCCGTAATGTTTTGTCGAAGATGTTCAATGAATATTTTTATATTGTAAAACAATAAGATTAAGTAAAATAAATAAATTTAATAATTCCATAGAATTAAAATGAAATAAAACTAATGCATTTTTCTACGATACTAAAAATAAAAGAACCGGAAAGATATATATATTATAGTAATATATATATATATATATATGTTTCTTTGTTATATATATATATATTATATATATATATATATATATATAACAAAAGAAACATATATATATCTTATTATAATGGAGATTGTGTGTTTTTCTGTCTGTAACAGAAACTATATTACTAATCGAGTCACAATTAACATAGTTATTTTCATCACATTCTCCATGATTTTATTTATATATAAACCTCAATTATTAATAAAATTGTTTCACCTTTTTATTAGTGTTGTCCATATCTACATACTAATAACATGCTATTGTATTTATATATACAAAAATAGCGGTTTGCAGTGTGAATTGGAAGGCTAATTTGCATATTGATATTAAAAATGTGATTTTATTAAATATGTGCTTAGTATTATTGATTTCTAACTGTTTGGTTTTATTTTAATGAATATAAGCAAAAATCTCTTCAATGAATCTTAAATGAAATCCATTAACAAGAAAAATAAGTGTAATTTTATTCTTTATTTCCTAATTTAACTAAATAGTTAAATAAGTAAAATTCAGCAATGAAAGATGGCAGTGATGGAATAGTAAGTTTCATTTCTATTTTTCTATTATACCCCCACTCTGTTTCAAATCTTTTTATCTGCATTCTTATTAGACTTTCTAATTTAATACGATATTTCATTACATTAAAATTTAAATACTTGCACCCGGAGGGTGCATATATTTGCTAGTTACTATAATATATATATACTATAGTAATATATATGTTTCTTTTGTTTATATATATATATATATATATATTATATATATATATATATATATATATATATATATATATATATATCATTATCATCATGTCGCGCAATTTGCACGGATATCCATGACGATCTCTCGCCAACCTTCCCTATCATTCATCAACTCTGGGAGCTTCTCTGCGCAGCATCACTACACTGTTGGTCAATGTAGGTCCTGGCTGGGCGGCCCACATTAGCGTGTCCATGTGCTGGCATAGAGAGAGAGAGAGAGAGAGAGAGACAGACAGACAGACAGACAGACAGACAAACAGACAGACAGACAGAGACGGAGAGAGATTTATTAATATCTTCGAAAGACCTCTCTGTCTCTTCCCGAACCAAGCTAAAAAAAAATCCCCAAAATTCCAAGACCATCTCCTGCTCCGACGAATCGCATTGACCAAAGAGGGAACAGCTAGAAGGTCAATAAAAGGTCAAGGCCTGTCAATTTATTTTTACAGCTTTTTCCATAATTCAGACTTATTTATTTTAAATTTCTACTCAACCATACATAATTTATAGACAACCTATCAATAGTATATAACTAAGAAAACGCGAACACACACACACACACACACACACACACACACACACACACACACACACATCTCCCCCATATATATATATATATATATATATATAACCTATATATAACATATAACTCTAATTATAATACATAACAAAAACATATATTAAAATATATATACAACTAAACACACACACACACACACACACACACACACACACATATATATATATATTATATTAATATTGATAAAATGCTTGCTGTATTTATAAGTAAACAGTGCTCAATATCATGGATAGATAATTTATATTTAATTTACAGTATCGTGAATTGTCTAAAGCTTAAATATAAAAAGTGCCCGTTATATAAGTAGAGCAAATAATAAAGTTAAACGTAATGAGTCAGATATACCTACTAATAGTTTCGCTTAGTACCTCATCAGGGCAAGAATCTGATTCTTGCCCTGATGAGATACTAAGCGAAATTATTAGTAGGTGTATCTGACTCATTACGTTTAACTTTATACATATATATATATATATATATATATATATATATATATATATAATATATATGTGTGTGTGTGTGTGTGTGTGTGTGTGTGTGTATATAACTTTATATGTAAAATGAAACTGGAAGTGAATCCGACGGTGTGATGAAAAAAATGAATAAAGGAAAGAAAGTATAGAATGGATAATATAGGATATTTTAATCAATATTACTTACACGTGTTTTGGTCAGGAGTTTATCCATGTGTACATTATTAAACTATTATTATTTTTAATTAATCAAATGAAAGGAAATAATAATAATAGAAAAAATCTAGAAATGTTCCGCACACAAAGAAAATTCGACTTTCATCAGAGTAAATCCTTATTTGAAATGAAATTCGTTGGAAAAAGCGGAGAATTTTTGAAATGTTCGAAAAAAGAACTTAAAAAAAAAATTCACGTTCAGACGCGACCGATAAAGACAGATACCGTTATATATATATATATATATATATATATATATATATATATATATATATATATATAAAGATAACTTCATATATATATAAAGACAGATCCCGTTATATATACTAGCAAATATATGCACCCTCCGGGTGCAAGTATTTGAATTTTAATGTAATGAAATATATTAAATTTGAAATACTTTTGAAACTAAATAAAAATCCAAATAAAATGATTTGAAACAGAGGGGGTATAATCGAAGAATAGAACAACTTTGAAACTAAGTCTTCCATCATTTTCCATCACTCCCTCCTTTTATTGCTGAATTTTCCTGATTTAACTATTTAGTTAAATTAGGAAGTAAAGAATAAAATTACTGTTATTTCTTTATATTAATGGATTTCTTTTAAGATTTATCCCCGAGATTTTTGCTCATATTCATTAAGAAAAAAACAAACAATTAGAAATCAATAATACCAAACGCATATTTAATAAAATTAAACTTTTAATATCAATATACAAATTAGCTTTCCTGTTCACACTGTAACCCTCTATTTTGTTGCATATATAAATACAATTGCATGTTATTAGAATGTAGGTAAAGTAAAAAGTATTAATAATGTGAAATAATTTTATTAATAATTGAGGTTTAAATAAAAATAACAATCATGGACAATGTGGCGTAAATAACAAAGGGGATTGTGAGTTGAGAAGTAATATAGTTTCGGTTACAGGCAGACAAACAAACAATCTCCATTATAATAAGAGATATATAAAGATAACTTTATATACATATATATATATATATAGATGTTGAAATTACTGACCAATCCTAACGTTGATGAATTGTTAGACTACATTCTAGCTTGGAGACAACACCCAACCAACTGGGTCTTCCATTTTGCTTGGCCGTCGCATTGAAAGACTTAAGATGTCTGCCAATATCGTCTGCGTTGTCTTGGTAGACAATCGTAAAGTAATAACAGTCTGATCACACATCTCCCACCAACGAACAGCCACTAATGTTCTTCGTTGTTTTTATTACCCCATGTATCATTACAACGATCATTACGCCGCTTTCGCAGAACACTCTGGCTCGGTAGCTTGAAGAAACGACTGGAGGCCGGGAGGTTTCGCGTTCCGAAATCTAAAGGATAATTACTTCATGTCTCAGCATCTCAATCGATGAACATGAAAATGATTGTCTTTTACCCACGCAAGTGAGACCGAACTAATCTATTGTGGAATTTTACGAGATCTGTCTTGAAGATAATAAGATTGGTCATTTTATTCTTCGGGTTGGCAACTCTCATTGAAAAACATTCAGTTCATTATATTAATAAAGTGGAGTGGTGCACAGGGTAGTTTGATTCTAAATCTGTTCTCATTATATATATATCTTTTTTTTTTGGGGGGGATATGTGCTTAATTGAAGTCGCACCTAATTTTTGAAAGTTAATTAATTAATAATTAATTAATTAGGCTGGCATACCTATTTAAATGTAAGACTAAGCAAATCGAGAAAAATCAATCTCTGTATGTACATTTCGGCCTATTAGGCCTCATCAGCAGAGCTATAGATAGAAAGACCGCCTTGTGCGTGATTCGAAACCCGACTGTCAAGCTGAGAGGCGAAGACCGTAACCCCTACACCAAACAGACTCTCTTAGATTTTTCGTTTTGTTTAGAAGTAGGTTCCTATTCCTCGATTTGTTTAGCCTTACATTTAAATAGGTATGCCCGCCTAAATAATTAATTAATTGTCGGCTAAAAAAAATCCATATCATAAACACATCGGTAATGTGTATTTACTTATCATATATATATATATATATATATATATATATATATATATATATATATATATATGTTTAAAGTCGAATGGTTAAAAAATCACCGACTTAAGTTTCTCGAAGTAGCGCGAATCTTCAAAGATTCACGCTACTGCGAGAAACTTAAGTCGGTAGTTTTTAAACCATTCGATTTTAAACGTATATTTAGCTCTTTATATTGAGCACCTTTTAATCGGTTTTAGAAAAAATACAGGAGTAAATAAGATTTTATAATTTGCTTGGTGTATTTAATTGTAAGTGCGATGTATATATATATATATATATATATATATATATATATATATATATATATGTGAAAAAAATAACATTAAGAAAAATCTGACAAAATGTGCGGAAATATATTGGAAAGTAAATAACAAACACAAACAATCAGTTCAATTAATATTTGTCTCTGTTGAAACTTTTTCAAAATCACTTTGTTAATTTATACAGGTTGGTACATAAGTTAGGACAAGGTATATATATATATATATATATATATATATATATATATATATATATATATCCTCATGGAAAGACAGGCTGATGATAGCTGTAAGAAGTATGAGGTAAGTTGACTAGAGCCCTTCATTCTGAAGCAACACATGACGGACACCATGGCAACATTTCCTACAAGCTGGACCCGTGGGCCATCTGCGCACTCACAACTGCTCACGACTAAACTACTTGTAGAAATGGCCTTATTCTGTCAAGAAGCGGCAATCACCATATATATATATATATATATATATATATATATATATATATATATGTGTGTGTGTGTGTGTGTGTGTATGGATAAAAGTAGACAAACACGGACTGCTGTACAGGGTGGATGTTTCTTATAGGTAGTGATGTCGATGTTATAACGTTTCGGTCTATCAGACTGGTTTCAGGACACGGATTGAGTTCTTGTATTGAAGGATTCCGTTCTCTTGCTAGCGAGTGTCTTGCTGTGGTGGTGGTGGTGGGGGGTAGATGCATAGTGACGAACGGAGTAAGGGTTTATTCTGAATGAAGTTGGTGGATGGTGCAGTGAGAGCGAACGAGAAAGAGATAGGGTATAATATATGGTCAAATAAGAGAAAGGGTTAAAAAATCAGGGGTGTACAGGGTCATCCGAATTTCCTTTAATTGTACTTTATAATTAATTATTAAATATAGTTAATTTGAACCACGTATCTTTGAGGCGTAACACAGATTTTTACAGATACGTGGTTCAAATTAACTGACCTGAAAAAAAATGTAAAAGTTTTTAAATTAAATAACTGGTGCATTATATCTTTTATTCATTAATATATCAACACTAAAATTTCATTAAATTCGCTTAATTCCCGGGTCTTGGGATTTTTTTTTTCTTTCGGCGGGGTGACATACGATGGTGGAATTTAGATCCGTTAAGTTCAATATAACCCTACAAACCATTCAAGTAAGACAATCAAGACATTCTGGAAAAGTAAGCACAAACTCATGTGATGTCCTCCTGCAGACACTTACACATAGGCACACCAGATTGAGCGGACTAGCAAAAACTTACATCGATCAGCTCTGTGTGCATACTGGATACCGTGATGAGGACTCGCCAGGAGAGTTGGTCGATAGGGACGGTGGGGTGAGAATCATTGGAATCCGTACTGTCAATGTCCCATGATAATGATGATGGTGATGATGATAAAGTGTTTATCTTTTTATCATATATATGCTAGAAGGTGGTGGCTGAGGGTCCTAGTGTCTTGGGTATGACGCTAAACAGCATCTAGTGTGATTTTCCAATTCAGTGGCTTTGGAGGCGTGTGGAGTACCCCTTCATTGCCATTACTACCTGGTTCACACTGGCCCAGAGTAGTAGTATCTGCTGTACCTTATGTAATTGGAGATCATATTTTTATAAATTGATTTTAAAACCAACCAACCAGCCAACCAGCCAACCAAACAACCTTTCTCAATATTCATGATAATATCCCTTTCAATCTATCTATCTATACATATATAAAGGGCAGTTGTGTGTATATGTATATCCGGAGGAAACTTCGAAAATAAAACAATTAACGACAAAGTAAATACATATACGCATTAAATATCACCAGGGCTTGGTTTTTGAGCAAAAATAATAGAGATTTGATTTATATTTGTGAAGATAATTTAAAAATAAACTAAATGATAACAGCGTGGATTTTTTTTTCATTTAATATTTTAGATAGTAGACATTAACATTTCTTTTCAGAATAGCTCGATCAATGCAAGGTCTTTTTTTACATAGGGATTTAAATGGGGCATCCCGTGCGGATTCAAATCATGATTTAGTAATAATGGACCTGGGGGACTAACTTTAAAATACCCCCTCTACTGAGGCGACGCCGGGTAGCCGCTGCTAGTACATATACAAAGGGCAGTTGTGTGTATGTGTATGTCTGGAGGAAACGTCGAAAATAAAACAATTAACGACAGTAAATATATGTACACATTCACAATCAGCAGATCTTGGTTTTTGAGCAAAAATAATGAAAGTTAGATTTATATTAGTGAAGATAATTAAAACGTGATATTTAAATGATAACAGCATAGAATTTTTTTGAAATTTGATATTTCAAATAGTAGGCATGAATTTTTTTTAATCAATGCAAGTCTTTTTTTTTTTTTTTACATAGGAATTTTAATGGGGTATCCTTCGAGGATCGAACTCGTGATTCAGTAAGAGTAGATATGCGAGATTAACTTTTAACCTCCCCATTACCCAGGCAACGCCGGGTAGCCACTTCTTGGGTTGATAATATTAATTGGTATTGAGGTAGATATCCTTTCATCTTACTGACAAATATTAATAAGAAAACTCTTTGTCGTTTCGATCAAGTCCGACGAAGTGACACACAGACAATGAAGGTGACAAATATGACGACAAATGGCCGGAGGGGGGGGGGGGCTACGTCTGTTTGGCGTTGGTAGCACAGGTGCCCACCTTAATTACCGACGCCAAAGAGATGGGTGTCAATGAGACTAGCAAGTGAAAGCACTGGCAAACCATTCACCATTCTATCCAGGTGCACATTGAGTGTGACGGCAAATCGAGGAATGTCGAAAAGGAAATTGTTTGTACGTAGGTTCGATCTTAGGACAAATGATGAATAATACTACAAGTCTGCAATTCTGTGCGAAGGTATAAACACAGACGCATTCTTCTTCTTCTTCTTCTTCTTCTTCTTCTTCTTCTTCTTCTTCTAAAACCTTCCATGTACATTCTTCTTCTTCTTCTTCTCTTCTTCTTCTTCTTCTTCTTCTTCTTCTTCTTCTTCTTCTTCTTCTTCTTCTTCTTCTTCTTCTCAAACCTTCCATCTAAATCATCATCATCTTCTTCTTCTTCTTCTTCTTCTTCTTCTTCTTCTTCTTCTTCTTCTCAAACCTTCCACGTTCTTCTTCTTCTTCACCAGACAATGAAACGCCGTTGATTCTCGGCAACAGTCGGACATTTTTCAAAAACGGCGGAAAGACGCCCCACACCAACCGTCAATCAAACGTCACCGCCGTGCCGGGCTTCAGCTTCAGTATTTCTTTCCACGGCCGCCAGGTGGCACCACCAACTCACTAGGAATCCCACCACCTTGTTCATCTCTCACATTTTTATCGCTCTCGTCTGTTCCACAAGCCAAAAATCAGTTACACCAAACAGGAGCCAGTTTCCGCCAACAACCGTGGGGAGGTTGGGCGGGGCTCGGTTCCAAGAAAAATCCTGCTCTTCGGAAACAAGAGAAGACGGAGCGGGATAGTTTTATCCGGGACTTCCGGAATAAGCGGAGACGGTGACGATGACGTTTATTTAGATTGATGTAACTTCCGGTTCTGATTGCTGGCAATTGTTGATGGATAATTATCACGCCTGATTTTTGCTGCCATTGAAAACAGAAATATAAATTGTTCCCTTGGCATCCAGCGCATTTATTTATTCCAATGAGTTTTCTATTTGGTCGAAGCACCCTGAAACTCCTCCTTTGATATACTTATATTTCTATGTATTCATGAGATGAGGCTTGATATAAAGAATTTTGATATTTTGGACTGTTGTCCTCATCTTTAGCAGAGTGTTAGCCATTTATCGTCAAAACGACTAGTGCGTTGGTAATAACCACACCTTAAATGTATTGTACCCTATGACACACACACACACACACACACACATATATATATATATATATATATATATATTATATATATAATAATGGAGATTCGCTTCCGGTTTTTGTCTGTAACAAAAATTACGTCACTGCTTAGGTCACATTACCCAACACATAATCCAACATCATAACATAGAATAAATATACTCAAAATGTGAGCATACAACGTTAGACAATCCTCATTGTTTCAATAAATAGATGCCCGGCGTTATATATTTATATATAGATTGTTTTTTTCTAATATAATATTTAAAGTTATCGGAACTGTTTCCATTTCAAATTGTCTTTCTTTCTTTCCTTTTTTTACTCCTTTAATAAATTTGACGATTTTACATACTTATGGTACACACTCTATGATATTGAATTTTTAGCTCCCATTCCCTCAGGCAATATCTTTCAAAAATTATTTTTACGTCGCCCGGAGGGTGTCTTTTATTTTGCTAGTATATTATAATGGAAATTGTGTGTGTGTGTTTGTAACCGAAACAATATCAGTATCAAGTCACAATTCTCTTATTTACGTCACATTCTCCATGATTTTATTTTTATCTAAACCTGAATTATTAATAAAATTGTTTTACATCATTAATACCGTTGACCATATATACATACTAATAACATGCAATTGTATTTATATATACAACAAAATAGCGGTTTACATTGTGAACGGAAGGCTAATTTACATATTGATCTTAAAAATTGGATTTTAATAAATATGTGCTTAGTATTATTGATTTCTGATTGTTTGGTTTCATTTTAATAAATATGAGCAAAAATCTCAGAGATAAATCTTAAAAGAAATCCATTAACTAGAAGAAATGACTGTGATTCTATTCTTTATTTCCTAATTTAACTCTTCAGTTTAGCAATGAAAGACGGGAGTGATTGAAAATGATAGAAGAGTTAATTTCAAAGTTGTTCTGTTATTCGATTTTACACCCTGTGTTTCAAATCATTTTATGTGCATTCTTATTTAGTTTCATTAGTCTTTCTAATTTAATACATTTCATTACATTAAAACTTAAAAACAATTTAACTTAAATACTTGCACCCGGAGGGCGCATATTCTCGCTAGCATATATACGTATACATGTGTATGCTAGCATATATGTGCATATATATGTATAGCATATCTTCTTATTAATAATGGAGATTCGCTTCCGGTTTTTGTCTGTAAAAAAAACTACGTCACTGCTTACGTCACATTACCCAAAATCGTCATAACATAGAATAAATACACTCAAAATTTGAACATGCAACATTAAACAGTCCTCATTGTTTTTGTTTTTTTAAGTTTTAATAAATACATGACTGGTATCATATATCTATATATAGTTTGTTTTATTTTAATATATATTTAAAGTTTACATTTCAAAATGTTTTATTTTTTAATCCTTTAATGAATTTGATGATTTTACTTACTTAGGGTACAAACTCGCTGACATTGAATTTTTAACTCCCATCCCACAGGCAATATGTTTCAAAAATCTATTTTTACATCGCCCGGGGGACGTTTTTTATCTTGCTAGTATATATGTATAAACACACACACACACACACACACACACACACATATATATATATATATATATATATATATATATATATATATATATAGAGAGAGAGAGAGAGAGAGAGAAACCTAACAGGTAAAAAAAACCATTAAAACCATTAAAAAAGTATCCGTTCTATTTTGACTATTTGACTTACATTTGGAACCCTAACATATATTACCAAGTCCTGGGAGTAATGGTTACGAGGGTGGGACTCTATTCTCCCCAGATCTCCAGAATTGTAATCTCACCATCTGGCTTCTTACATGCGTACAGGCGATAACAATTTTTGCGAAATTTGTCGCAGATAAATATGTACGCATAAAAATGTATCTGTGTTATTCGACATCCCAACAAATTACAGTCAATTCATATTGAAACCACCGGTGCCCGCTAGATTGCCGAAATTAAGCAGTGATGAGCCTGTCCAATACTTTATTAGGTGACCACTTAAGCAACGGTCGGTACTGCAAGCTACCTGAGTTATTTTTTTTATCGAAATGACTTCATTCGGCATTAAATGAAATATGACGTAAAAAAATAACCAAACCATATACATATTTGTGTACATATATATATATATATATATATATATATATATATATATATATATATATATAGAGAGAGAGAGAGAGAGATGAGAGGTATACAAAACTTGGTAGTAAGGGATGATTCTATATGTGATTTCTAAGATACACTGTATTATTATTGTATGATCCAGTATGTATAAATACAGTGAATCTTTAAATCACTAAAGAGAGCTCAATGTATAATAAACTTTTTAGATTATATACAGAGCAATATTTATCTTTGAAAGGAAGGAAAAACTCGACACCGTTATTCCATAATAAATTTATTTCGACCAAAATTTGGGCCTTTATAAATCAAAGTTGATTTAACAAACCTCCCCAAAATCAAGTCTTATCAGATGGATAATCATCAATAATTTGAATTGCATAACAGAAAAATGTTCTCAATGTAAAATCTTCTTCCTCCTCAAATTTTTTTTCTTTTACAAAATGTATATAGTAAAAGACTGTCTCTATAGTGACAGGAAGTCAAATAAGAAAAAAGAATATATATATATTAGCTGTACCTGTGGATATATCACAGTGTGATGATTTAATTATTACAGGGTTACTTAAAAACTATTGCAAAATAGTTCAATATGTAAAAAGTATGATAATCTTGATTTAGATCTCTCTCACTCACTTTTGTTCTTTCTTATCTTCTTTTCATTATGTCCGATTGAAACAGATTAGAGTTATCGCTTCCACGCGCTCACCATCACTCACTATCTTACTCCTAATCTTTTTATTTGTTTCTTATTAATTTTCTCGCATGCTCTTTTCATTCCCTTTCCTTCTTTATGATGAAAACGGAATGGTCCATTATTTAGCTGAGGGGACAACACTCATACGAAATAACAGTTCAGAGAATAAGCAATACCGGATAATCAGGATTTACATTTTTGCATTTCTTCTTGGACGATTTGGACGGTCTCATTTTTAACCAGAGGGTGTTGCAAGATGATAATCCTCGGATGATTGATACACAAGAGTATTAATATATATATATATATACATATATACAGGTTGAGAAAAAATGCAGAGCGATATATATATATATATATATATATATATATATATATATATATATATATAGGGTGCCCTCCCAAAAAACCAGGCATGATTATCAAAAAAGTCTGTTTTTTGGATCAGCCTATATATATATATATATATATATATATATATATAGTATGCTGTTTAGTCTCATACACGGTAGTCGGAGGCCAGGATGCAGTCGGTGTATTTTAGACCCCGCCGACTGGGCCATTCTTTAATACTGTTCACCAATATATACTACCGTTCTGGGTCAGTCTGGACGAGGGAGTAATGACTACAGATTTCCAGAAGTGGAACCTCACCATTGGATACTGTTTAGTCTCACACACGAGACGTTTTCTTCTTTCGGCGGGAGCGGGCAAGTATCCCTCATGCAGAGTATTGTAGACCTCGCCGACAACACCTTTCTCAAAGACGTCTCAGCAAAATGATGTTCGCAGAACGTGTCATGCAATCACGTGTTTTCAATAATTAAACACTTTTCGCAAAGCAACGAAATTCAATTGAGAAAATAATGATAAATAGAAAAAGGAAGAAGAAAGAAAGAAAGAAAGAAAGAAATAATCAAAATTGGAAATCGAATTTTTAACACGTGGTTTCAAATTTGAGAATTAGAACGACACGCAACGACACGGAGATTATTTCATTCTATTCAAATTATGTTTAACTTATTATTTACACGTCTTCTTTTCTTTTTCCTGATTTCTTTTTTCTCCTTTTTTTCTTTCTTTTTTCTTTTTTTTTCTTTTTACTTTTTTCTTCTTTTTTTCTTTCTTTTTTGTTTTTTCTTCGTTTTTTCCTTTTTCTTTTTCTTTTTCTTCTTTTTCTTTTTTCTTTTTTTTAAATTTTTTCTTTTACTTTTTTCTTCTTTTTTCTTTTTTCTTTCTTTTCTAATTTTTCTTCTTTTCTTTTTCTTTTTACTTTTCCTGTTTTTTTTTTTTTTTTTTCTTAATTTTCTACATTTTTCCTTTTTCCTTTTTTTTTTAATTTTTTCTTTTTTTTTCTTTTTCTATTTTTCTCTTTTCTTCTTTTTCTTTTTACTTTTTCCCTGTTTTTTTTTTTTTTTTTTTTCTTAATTTTCTACATTTTTTTTCTTTTTTCTTTTTCTTCTTTCCTTTTTTTCTTAATTTTCTTCTTTTCCTTTTTCTTTCTTCTTTTCCTATTTTTCTTTATTTTTTCTTTTTTCTTTTTCTTTTCTTATTTTAAAATCTGCTTTAAATTTTCCATTTAAATTCCCGTTCAAAAATTTCATTTTTCGTCTTAATGATTTAATTAAAAACGAAAAAACCCGAGGCCACAACATATACATAAAATGTAAAATATTTTTCTTAATAATTCTAGTTATAATAGAATTTGACCCCGGCATGATTCGAACTACTTTTTCGCAGTATGTGGCAAACTGGAATTTGTCTCTTAGGCACGGTACTCTATCATTCACGAAATTTAAAAATAAACCCTGAATCTATATCAATAATTGAAAAGGGTGAGTCTGTCTGTCCTACGACTAAACGACTTCAGGTAGAGTTCCCAAATTTTAAGGTAAGATCTACAACAACAAGAATCAATAGTCAGCCATGTTGCTGCAACACCTATCTTATTGTACAGAATTTAAAATTCTAAAATTCAGAATTTACTTGTCCGAATTTAAAAAAAAATTGTTTAACTAAGATTGTTGGATTATTTTGGTATATAGTTATTTACAAAGCGTAGCGTAGATGCGACAAAAGGCCCAGAAGTATGGGACACCCAGTGAGAATCGAACTCACTAACAATGGCCTGCGAATCTAGCTTGCTAACCATTACACCACACGAGGTGCCACATATATTTTGGTATATAAGTTCTGCTGAAGATCATCACTTAAATGTATTTACTCTTCTAGACGACGTGGTCTGAATCGGCCAATCAAAGCGCTCGAATATATGGTTGGTTTACTATTTAAAGGTGTTGGCAGATTGTCGCTCAGTTGCTCGCGGGTTGTGCAGACGGACGGACAAGGATTATACGATTCTTTAACACGAACGAACGGACAAGGATCTTTAATACTGACGAACAGACAAGGACTTAAACGATTCTTTAACACGGACGAACAGACAAAGATTATACGATTTTTTTTAACACGGATCAACTGACAAGGATTATAGAATTCTTTAACAAGGATCAAACTTTATGCCACAAGGGATCTCCATTGTAAAACTGCTCTCAATTCTAAAATGGCCACACGAATCGTAATAAAATAGATTATACAAAAGAGTTATTTTTTAAGGGATGGAATTATGCACAACTCTCTCTCTCTCTCTCTCTCTCTCTCTCTCTCTCTCTCTCTCTCTCTCTATCTTCTATCTATCTATATATATATATATATATATGCATATATATATGCATATATATATATATATATGTGTGTGTGTGTGTGTGTGTGTGTGTGTTATAGGGTACAATACATTTAAGGTGTGGTTGTTACCAACGCGCCAGTTGTTTTGGCGATAAATGACTAACACTCTGCTAAAGACGAGGAAAACAATCCGAGATATCAAAATTATTCATATCAAGCCTCATCACATGAATACATACAAGTATAAGTATATCAAATGAGGAATTTCTATTTATCTTTCTTCTCTTGTATTTGGGATGTGTTTAAGTAATTTTGGATGCAATAGTTGATATCGTGTTCTTGGATGGTTTAAAAAGACACATTAGAAATCCCGTGTGAGTTAAGACATTTTGGGCGTCAAAGAGTCTCTCTGGTCTTCTCAACTTCTCTAGAGGATGAGAAAAGCACCTGCTTGGATCTTTTCTTTTTTTGTAGGAAGAGGAGAGACCGAATACGCATTTTGATTGTTGGTTTTGCTGACTCTTCATACTATTAAAAAAGCCTCAAGGTTCGCCATCGTTGTTTATTTGGTGCCGAGATTTCGTAACCAGCCCACAAACTGGTGCTTCATCGACACCAGCTGGGTCACCTAGGTGTATGATCTTTTAAGACCCGAAACACCTAATTATCCTAAAATAACATCACTGACGATGTACTCAGGTGCAACTTTAGAGTGAATTTCTTTATGCATATATATATATATATATATAATATATGTGTGTGTGTGTGTGTGTGTGTGTGTGTGTGTGTGTATATATATGTGTGTGTGTGTGTGTGATTAAAAGTTGAGGAAGACAGTGGGTAAAACACAAACAATTTCAATCAATTAAATATTTCGCCACTGTGAGTTTATGAGACCTCATCAAAAAAAATATTAATTGATTGTAATTGTTTTTTGTTACATCCACTACGTTCCTCACTATTTAATCACATTTGCCTGATCTGTTATTTCCTCATATATATATATATATATATATATTATATATATATATATAGAGAGAGAGAGAGAGAGAGAGAGAGAGAGAGAGAGAGGGGGAAGGAGAGAGAGAGAGAGATTAAAAGACTACAGTGAATGCCAAACTGTGGCATTGTTCAAAGAATATAACCTATTAATATACTAGATTTGGCACATGGTCAGGAAACTGCTTCTATTTTTTAAACCAAGCTCAGTATTGTAAGTACGGCCAAAATTTGGTTATGACAGCACCTCCTGCTTTCTTCAAACTTTTATTTTAAAAAAACTGTAAATGGGGCTACCGGTTGGCCGTGGGTGATGACTTGTGAAGTTTAAGGATTGGATCCTAGTCGCTGAGCTGTCTATGAAATGCGACACTCCACTTTAGCCCTTACTTAAGCTAGTCGGTCAGTTAGTGTCCCATCTATTGGTTACATACAAAAATGTATTTATTAAAAAAATTGATTTTCCATTAAGAATGACTTTATTTCAACACTTTGTCGGCATTAAATGACCCACTGAGGTTGATATGTCGTAAAACAAAACAAACCAAACCAATTCTATTGTTCTGATATCAATATGCAGATTCTTACTAGCTGAGCTTGTTCCGAACTTAATACCGTTTTACCACCGAACGTTTTTGATTGGTAGAATAATACCGAAGGTGACCATGACATGAGAGTTTTTCCTATGCAGCCCATCAAATCTTGTTGAAGGGCGACACAATCAAAGATCTTTTTATCAAACCGTTTTATTTTGGGGTTGTTTTTTTTTGTTTTGTTTTGTTTTTGGTTTTGTTTTTGCTTTTGCAAGTGTTGAGGAAATACAAAGGTTTCATTTTTTCGCTTGGCAGGTTTTTCTGTCAAGAGAGAAAAGGCTCCCCGCATCACACGTTCAGTGAAGCACTCATGTCTTCCTTAAAAAAAGATAACAATGGGATTTAGCAAACGTGAACTCATGTCAAGGGATACCTTTCAAAATTCTAAAAGGGGAGGAAAGATGGATTAGTCAATAAATAATATGAAGGGTGATACAGAAATAATATATCAACTTAGATAGATAGATAGATAGATAGATAGATAGATAGATAGATTGGGCTAGGTATCTATAGTTGGTTCGTTGGGATTTACATATATATATGTGTGTTTGTGTGTGTGTGTGTGTGTGTGTATGGAGAAAGGTAGACAGAGAAAGGTGAATTAGGAATTGTCAATAAAGGGATTCACCGGTATGAAATGGGGATTCACCAGTAAGAAAATGTTTACCATTGAAGCAAGAACTCAATCCAACGTCCCGAAGAAGGTCTAACAGACCGAAACGTTACAACGTCGACATCACTACCTACAATAAATATCCATTTTCTACAACATCCCGTGTTTGTCTACCTTTCTCCACATACAGTCGGATTAATTTCTATCTTATTTCTCATATATATATATATATATATATATATATATATATAATATATATATATATGAATAGATAGATAGATAGATAGATAGATCAATATGTATTCATGTACTAAACTAAGCTTAGTTTAAGTATAGGGTACCTAGTGAGAATCAAACTCACTATCAATGGTCTGCTAGCCTTACTCACTTACTCACTCTTACACCACATAAAGTCCCTTGAGGCTTATCTCAGTAACTGACAATAAAGTAGTGTGAACGGTACTTGTAAAATTGATGATCACCACGGGGCCTAAGTAATATCAATATATCGAATGGTTTAGGCTTTATTGTAATATGGAAATTAAATAAAATTCGCCGGTTTCATTCATGTTTTAGTTACTAATCAATAGATCGGTGATCAATTGTATTGATTATCGGGCCGCGTTCATAGACATTGGAAACTGGGCCATTTTCTTGTAATGACTGACTCACAGTGTATGTATTTACCAACCCATCCACACGGGTAGCATGTGACACAAGGTCAATGTCTTAAGCGGGGTTTAATGTTATATACCCATATCAACCATCGGGTATATAATAGAGAGAGAGGCGCGTGGTCTAATGGTTAGAGTAATAGGAAATGGACTCGTCGACCCAGAATGGTAGTACCTGTTGGGGTCCCATCTATGGGTTAAATAGAAAAATGTGTTTATAAAAAATTAAGAATTAATTCATTTCAAAACTTTGTTGGTATTTAATAACCCACTGTGATTGAAATGCCGTAAAACAAACCAAACCAAGCCATTGTCACTATCAGCACATAGAACCATTGCAGCGCCATTTCTGACAAGAACGTTTCTAATCAAAACGACACTTTCTCATTTTCTGCACGAATGGGTCGTTCACCTGTTTCGCCATGTTCTTCTTGAAGAAATTTCTTACAAGGCGGTGATGGTGGTGGTAGTGGTTGTGGTGTTGGTGTTGGGGAGGGGCGTTATCATCAGCTCCGGTAAGAAGAAGAAGAAGAAGAAGAAGAAGAAGAAGAAGAAGACATTGTCATTGACGCATTCTTGTTAAGCGTTATTATCACAAAACATGATTCCCCTCTTTCCTTTTCATTAGACTCATCAACAATTCCGTTAACATCGTTCAAAAATTTTTATTTTGTGTTTTTTCCCTTGCCTTTCCTTTCACACTTTCTCGATTAATTATTTTCAATTTACTTTCTGTCTGTCTGTCTGTCTGTCTGTCTGTCTCTCTGTCTATCTTTCTCTCTCTCTCTGTTTCACTGTCTCTCTGCTTCACTGTCTCTCTCTCTCTCTCTGTCTCTCTCTCTATATATTATAAATGTATATCTGTCTCTCTCTCTCTCTGGGTCTCTCACTCTCTCTGTCTCTGTCTGTCTTTCTGTCTGTCTGTCTGTCTGTCTCTCTCTCTCTCAATGAAGAAAATTGATTTAACATACGAGGAAATTGAGTTAAGACCACAAAGAATTAAATTCGTAAGTCAAGTATATATATATATATATATTCCTTTAAGTACTTTTCGGCGAAACTTGGGTTGCTAACTTCTATTATCTATGAATATGACAAACTGCCGAATATATATATATATATATATATATATATATATATATTATATATATATAAATTCAAATCCATTCTCAACAGATATTACAAAGATAAAAGAAGGATGTTATCTTCTCTAATAACTTATAGAATAATTATATTAACTTGATGCTTCAAAGGAGTCTAATAATAGATGAGGAAAACTTTCTATCAGGAACCCCACTCTCAAAAAGTGTTTTAATACTTTTGAGAGTATTGCAAAGGAATTTTCATTTATCCCCCGATTTCATTCATTCATTTTTATTTCATCCATTCATTCATTTGACCATTTATTGTTAACTATATATATATATATATATATATATATATATATATATATATTAGCCATCCACAGACAGTGTTTCGACGTTTACGTCTCATCAGTGTGATTACACTTAACAGCTACTTCTAGCCAAGAGCAAAATCCGACTGAATTTTCATCTGTCCGATTCTTTTACCTCTCAGTCGTTTGTAGCTGTCAATAGGAGACAAACATATATATTGTTGTATCGGCCGTTCCTACAGGGGAGAACATGCACCGGTTCTCACTATAAATAGTGAGACACCGAGTGTAAAGGAGCACTGTTCCCGTTAACGACAAGCTAGTCGTACATGTACCATTATTGTAAATACACTTGTCTTATTTTACCCTATCTCGACTTGACTTCTTTTTACTGTTGGGACTAACATCACAACATATATATATATATATATATATATATATATATATATATATATTCATACACGCTCTGTTTGTCTCTCTCTCTCTCTCTCTCTCTCTCTCTCTCTCACACACACACACACACACACACACATATATATATATATATATATATATATATATATATATATATATATATAATACTGGCTTTTACACACACACAGACACACACACGCACACACACACACACACACACAAATTAAGAGAACGTTCTTTGTCAACTTCAGAACCGTTTGTTCTTAGCGTTCATAATTTCAAACATCCAAAGAACGCTAGTTTTTCAATCAACATTTTTAAATAGATTGACCAACAAAAGACTCTCACAATCTCCTTATTCTCTGGGATAAATTTATTTTTCCTGATGAAACAATGCAGCGTTGGCAAAATAAACATCACTCATCTTATGAACCTGTGTTTTTTCAAATTTTCCCCATATAACATATTGTCGGATTCCTTTCCATTTTTCTCTTCATATATATATATATAATATATATATATATATATATATATATATATATATATATTAACTCTCCTTCCTTAGCCCATCTGTTTGATGCGTTTTTTATAATGCGAGAAAAACACCATTCTCAGACAGGAATTTTTGGGAAGTTTTTTTCCTAGACTGCCGAAGTCTAGACAAATAAGTGCTAATTATTGATACTTTTTAATCAATAATTTTTGGCGAAACACTGGATTATACAAGTGCAACATTCTTCATACTCATCCAGCATAGCTCCATTCTAACACCTTGACCCTGACGTGCGAACTAGACAATTAGAAAACTTTTTCACACACGTACGCATGCACACACTCTCAAATACGCATACGCACACACATACTCAAATACGTCATCAATTTCCATTATCACCACAGCAAGACATTCTATATCTGCTGAAGTTGTATAGGCGAACACACACACACACACACACACACACACACACACACACACACACACACAAATACATACATACACAGACGCGAGCGTGCACACACTCTGGTACCCGCAAGCAAACACAGCCACTGTCAGTATTTCTTGTGAATGCATGCGTGTGTGTGTGTGTGTGTAAAGAGATCTTTATAATTAGACGAATCGTAGAAAGGGTACGAGCAAAAAATCTAGAGGCAACATATTTGTTTGTAGGTTTCTCCAAGGTATTTGAATCCATACACAGAGGAAAGACGGAGCAGATACTACTCGCATATGGTCTCCCCAAAAGAAACTGTTACCCCTATAAATCTTCTCTACAAAGAAAGTAATGGACCACAACTGAAAATTAGTCGACACGTAGAAAGGGTTTCGAGCAAAAACCAAAAGGCAACATTTTGTTGAAAAACTTAACAAACCGTTAGTATTATCTGTGTGATTCGGACTATTGTCCCCATCTTCATTGTTATTTGTACAACGTTTCGGCCGATGTGCCCTCCGGTCTTCTTCAGGTATTTCTTGTCGGACTTGGGAACCTTCTCGGACTCGGGAACCTTCTTTTCGAACTCGGGAACCTTCTTGTCGTAATCGGGAGCCAATTGGACACATAGCCTAGTGGATAAGGTAGTTAGGTTAAGACAGTTCTGAGTGACAGTTATCTCTGGATCCTGAGTTCAATCCTGAGTGAAGGCAGTTAGAAAAATAATTAACACAACTCCTACCCCAGCTATGGTTAGCGGAATGAGAACAGGATACCCCCGTGGACTAAATAAAGGGTTAGGTTCAAAGTTCCGTGATAGCTCCCGATTACGACAAGAAAGTTCCCGAGTTCGAAAAGAAGGTTCCCGAGTCCGACAAGAAATACCTGAAGAAGGCCGGAGGGCATATCGGCCGAAACGTTGTACAAATAACAATGAAGATGGGGACAATAGTCCGAATAACACAGATAATACTAATCTTCAAGCCTCATCTCAAACATTCAGAGAAATTAACAAACCGTCATTTAACTATGATAAATTTATTTCAACCAGAAACTCAAAATGAGTCTAGTCTCATCAGATAGATTTAATAAAACACAGGACAAACCAAATAGAAAAAGCATATTTTCTGGATGATCCCAAAAGAATCATCCCTTTCTTACTAGTCATTTGAATTATCTAACTCTCTCTCTCTCTCACTCTCTCTCTCTCTCTCTCTCTCTCTCTCTCTCTCACACACACACACACACACACACACACACACATATATATATATATATATATATATATATTAGCACTGACACATGTACACATGCATACACACATACTCACATATAATTTTTTAACATTTTTATTCATTAATACACTCACAGAGCGTATATTCACGTGTGTATGCGTGGTATATATATATATATATATATATATATATATATATATGTGTGTGTGTGTGTGTGTGTGTGTGTGTGTGTGTGTGCTAAGAAATAAAAATTCAAAAAATGTGAACCATGTTTAAAATGACAATATATTCGTATAACATGTTTCGCTTATACAACTTCAGCAGATACAAAATGTCTTATTATGACGATAACGGAATTTGATGACGTCACTGTCAACAAATTCTGTTATCATTTTTATAAAAAAAGAAAAAAAAATTCGAATCATCTTCCGAAGCTTTACAAGCATTCGATTAAAATTGTTAATTTTAACATTTCTTGAGTTTCATTCGTTCAATTATCATATTTCTTTTTTCAACCTGAAGTCGAGAAAATCCTTAAGAAAAAATCAAAACCGGGTTTGTAGAAACCGAATTGCAACTTCCCAGACTCTAAATATTCTGTCTCTTCATAGCATATCTATATCTATCTCTGTCTTTTCATACTCTATCTATATCTATCTCTGTCTCTTCATGCTCTATCTATATCTATCTCTGTCTTCATACCCTATCTATATCTATATCTGTATCTTCATAGCCTATCTATCTATCTATCTATCTATCTATCTATATATATATATATATATATATATATATATATATATATATATATATCTTTATCTCTATCTATCTATCTTTCTCTTTCTCTTCATACCGTCTCTCTATATAACTATATATCTGTATCTACGTACCCTATCTATATCTCTGTCTCTTTCATACCTTATCTCTCTCTGTCTGTCTGTCTCTCTCTTCATACCATCTCTATATTTATCTCTATAACTTCCTACCCTATATATATCTACCTTTGTCTCTTCATACCCCCTCTCTCTCTCTCTCTCTCTTTCTCTCTATCTCTCTTCATACCATCTCTATATTTATCTCTATAACTTCCTACCCTATCTATATCTACCCCTGTCTCTTCATACCTCTCCCTCTCTCTCTCTCTCTCTCTCTCTCTCTCCATACCGTCTCTATATTTATCTCTCTATCTTCCTTCCCGATCTATATTTACCACTGTCTCTTCACACCCTATCTCTCTCTCTCTCTCTCTCTCTCTCTCTCTCTCTATATATATATATATATATATATATATATATATTATATTATATATATATATATTTACCACTGTCTCTTCGCACCCTATTCTGGGACTCGATCAAAATGTCTATAGGCAACTCGTTTATTCTCATCTTTCTTCAAGGCAATTGACTCCATATACAGTTTGTTTGCTTTGTTTTACGACATATCAACCCCGGAGGGTCATTTAATGCTGACAAAGTTTTGAAATAAATTCATTCTTGATGGGTACTCAATTTTTTTTAAACACATTTTTCTATTTAACCCATAGATGGGCCTAAAAGATACTACCACTCCGGGTCAGAGTAGACCTGAGAGTAATGGTGATGAAATAAAATAACTGATGCATTATATAATTCATACATTGATAAATCAACACCAGAACTTTCATTAAAATCGGATAATTCACTGATTTTTGTTAATTTTTTTTCAATCGGAGGGGGTAAATTTATTTTGCAAAATATGGATTTTACGGCAACTTTGCCAGTGCCTAATATTTTTCATTCAGAAGAATTTTTGTATCTTTATCCTTCACAAAATATAAATATAAATGAATATAAATAAACTTTTGTGTTAAATCTGTGTTGTTATTTTAACATTACTTGCATTCATAATAAAAGTGTTTACGTTAAAATAAGCATAAAAGTAGGTTTGTCTAAACAATAGACTCTTCCTAAATGTTTTACTCACAATTATTTTATTTGATTCCTCATTTGGCCCTATGAATTTTAAATATGAATAATTAAACTAATTAAAAAAAATCTATTTTAAAACATAACATCAATTTTATTTATTTATCTATTTATTGTTTTACAACCAAGAAAACAATTTTAAGTCACGAATTTTGTGTACGAATCTTATTTACATTTTTTTTTAGAAATCAAACAATTATCTTATGTTTACCTTCCCTCGATAATTTTAAGTAAAGCTTTGTAACCCCCCCCCCAAAAAAAAAATATAGATGGCTTTTACATACAAAGCGATGTGTGTATTAAAACACTTAAAATCCCTTCGTATTCTGTAGGTGATGACAGCCTAATGGTTAAGGTGTCGGACTGACACCCGATCGGATT
>CM042161.1:77875413-77900413 GCA_023376005.1 Doryteuthis pealeii | reverse complement strand
CTCCCCCATCTCTCTATCACTTCCCTCTCTCCCCTTTCTGTCTCTCTATCTCACCGCATCTCTCTCACCTCTCTCTCCCCATCTCTCTCTCCCCATAAATCTCTCCCCATAAATCTCTCTTCTCTCTCTCTCTTTCTCCCCCTCCCCCTCTCTCTCTCTCTCTCTCTCTCTCTCTCCTCTCTCTCTCTCTCTCTCTCTCTCTCTCTCTCTCTTGGTAACTGATTAATCTAAAAAATCCCCAAGTCTGAGACTGATAGCCTCTTGCCCTCAAAATGATAGTTTTTTGTACGATTAATCTTTTGTCCCCCCCCCCTCTCTCTCTCTCTCTCGTCTCTCTTCTCTCTCTGTCTATTAGAAATAACATTTTCTTTAGCGTTATGAATATGGAAATTTAAAAGTTTTTAATGATATAGGCGATTTTATTTACCCTGAAATATAGGTCTTGACTTGTTACTGTCTTGGTAACTAACTGATTGACCGTTTTAAAGAAATCCCCACGACTTGAAACTGATAGCCTCTTGCCCTTAAAACAATAGTTTTTTTTGCAATTAACCTCTCTCTCTCTCTCTCTCTCTCTCTCTCTCTCTCTCTCTCTCTCTCTCTCTCTCTCTCTCTCTGCCGCTGCTAACTGAAAAAGGCCGTGCACTATGGTCGCTGATGGAGGGAGGAGACTATCATATTACAAATGCTATTTCTATTAAGTAAGAAGATTTTATCCTCGGCTTGAAATTCTAAAAATATCATCGTGTTTCAAGTGCTTTAACAATGAACAAATAAATAAATAAATAAAAATTAAAGATAAAAAAAAATCACGGACAAAATGTCCCTTTTCAGCAAGAAAGCATTATCGTTTTAGAGCTTCGGAAAGATTGACTGAACTTACAAACCAGGCTTGTATTCGCATTTTATAGTCTCTACAGTCGAGAATTTTTGAAAAAAGGGGGAAAAAAGAAAGAAGAGAAAATGCGGGAGAAAAAAAGAAGAGAAAACGCGGGAAAAAAAAGAAAGTAGAGAAAACGCGGGAAAACGGGAATTTGTATCAAAGATGGCGGAAGAAGCTTTTGTTGGAAGCCGTTACTTAGGTTGTAATGCTCAAAGGCTCGTGTGAAAGATTTCGGTTTTTTATCTGTCCACTCCCGTCCATAACCGACCAGTATTGGTCTCGGAAAAAAAAAAAATATGATGCAAAACATTTGCGCTGAATAAAAGATCCCGACATTCTTTTCAGCGATTTTCTTCCCGTTTTAGATAAGTGAAACTAAAGTTTATCGTGTGATCTCTTCTGAGATGAAAATCCTGAGATGTCAGTAGACTGAAAATTATTTGAAAAGCAATATATATATATATATATATATATATATATATATATATATATATATCCACATATATATACACACACACATATATATGAGGAAAGCATATATATATATATATATATATATATATATATATATATACCCACACACACATACATATAGATAATGAAAAGCAATATATATATATATATATATATATATATATATATATATATATATATATATAGTAGTGGGTGAGAAAGAAAGGTCCATTGTTAAATGAGATTGAATTTGATTTTCCATACTGCCTTCCTTATTTCTTAAACCATTGGATCTCCTTCAAAGCCCTTCCCAATCAACCGCAGGGTTTTGAGTTTAACACCGACCTTTAGCGTATGTCTTTCCTAAAGTCTGGTGACAACAAGTCTCCTCTGGTCTTTAGGACTCTTCTGGATATTCGGGCCAATCTCAACAATGCTGTTGTGTGAATAGTCTCAATTCTTTCTCCATTTTCTAGTTCTTCTGGTCTGTTTTTCTAAACTTTTGGAAATTGTTCCAAGTGTACGAAAACAATTTCACCGTCATATTCCACTTTTTTCCCAATTTTCTAGCAAGGTCCAGGTATTTGTCTAACTTTTCGGGGTTTTTTCATCTTCCCCCTGTGATCTGCCGGGACTGCAAAATCTACCGGTTGACAAGTTTTCTTTTTTCTTGTTTGCTAAAATAACCAGAAGAGTCCTGGAGATCTGAAGAGAATTGTCTCTAGCAAGGTCCAGGTATTTGTCTAACTTTTCGAGTTTTTTTTTTCATCTTCCCCTGTGATCTCCAGAACTCTTCTGGATATTCGGGCAATCTCAAACAATGCTGTTGTGTGAATAGTCTCAATTCTTCCCCCCTTTTCTAGTTCTTTTGGTCTGTTTTCTAAACTTTTGGAAACCATACCAAATACACCAACCACAATTAGTATCACATTCACGCTCATATTCCACAATTTTTTTTCTCAATTCTCTAGCAAGGTCCAGGTATTTGTCTAACTTTTCATTCTTTTATTTTTCATCTTCACCCTGTGATCTGCAGGAACTGCAAAATCTACTAGTTGATAAGTTCTCTTTTTCTTGTTAATCAATACTAGGTCCAGTCTTCTTGCTGGGATAAAGTGATCCGTCTTTATCTTAAAATCCCAGAGAAATTTATGTGTTTCCTTTTTAGGAAGACATGATCACTTCAATGGACGAGTTTCAAGCCGAGTTTCTTTTCCCAACAGGCCAGGCGAAAAGTTGTTTTTATTTTTATTTCCTCAACACTTCGAAACATTAATCGATAAAAAGATATTCGATTGATTTTCTCTTCCACTCACTTTGAAGACATTTTTCACACTCCCTTTCCGTCCTTTAACTATCTAACATGCGCAGTAGGCGAAACGATTGTGAGTTCGAAAATAAAAACAAAATAACAAAAAAAAAACAAAAAAACAGAGTTAACAGTTGTTCACTTTTGCGTGAAAATCTTCATTTTGACTGTTTTTATCATTTATTTGCTAGAAAGCGGTGGCTGAGGGTCTTATTGTCCTGGCTATTACGCTAAACTGCATTTTCTGCTGAGCTTCCATCTCTGGAGCTCTGGGGAGTGTGGTGTACTCTTTCATTAACATTACTCCCTGGTCCACCTGATCCGCGTCCCATCTCTGGTCAAAAAATAAGTTTTTAAAAAGTGTTTAAAAAATAAATACATAACAAGAATGAATAAAATAAATTAAAAAAAACGTCTCCGGAATAAAATAACCCAACAAGGGTTGACATGCCGTAAAATCCAGGTAACCAAGCAAATAAATTAATGAATTCTGAAGATGTACCACAGGGTCGTGTAGTGTTGAGAAGCGATAAAGGATGTGAAATAATATGTCTAGTATACTCTTTAATACGGATCGGCTGACTAGCATTGAAACTGATATTACATGTTTCTACTTTAACAGTGTAGTTGTCGAGTAGTATCTGAGAGACAATGTTGAGTGTTGTATGTCATGGACTACTCATCCAACAGGATTCTGTCCTTAAGCATCAGGGGCGGTCTTATCCATCTACAGAAGCGCAGTCTGTGTATTCTAAAGCCTCAGCCGACAGGGCTACCTATATGTGTGAGTGTGTGTGTTTGAAAATGCTGATAATATTAATAACATTGTTTTATTCATTTATTTACATATCTGTTATTAGTATCTGAAATATTGGGAACAACTACTCGGATTACCTTCAAAATGAACGGGAAAATAAACTTGTCAAGCAATTCGGGTCAATGTAGAGAAGAGCCAGGCCAAGAATGGAACGGAAGCGCATTGTGGCCCGCGATGTGAAAAACATTAGACAAATCTCTCGGAGAATAAGATCAGGGTGAAAGATGTGATCGTGCAGTACCGAAAGTAGAAGTTCCACAGGACCCGATGTTACGATTTGTGTGGCCATGTTAGGGCTGTAGTTGAAAGTAGTTTTACCGTGGAGATCCCTTGTGGCATAAAGTTTGAGCCTTTCTTGAAGTAAAAAGATGTAGTATCAGTTTCAATCCTTGTCAGCTGATCTGTGTTAAAGAGTTTTATAATCCTCGTCTGTTGGTCCTTGCTTAAAGAATTGTATAATCCTTTTCTGTTGGTCTGAACATTTAGCGAGCAATTGCAGGACAATTTATGAACGCCTTTAAATAGTAAATAAATACGTGTTTGGGCGATTCGGCCAACGCTGTTTTAGGACATTTTATAAATTCAAGTTGCAATCTTCAGCACACCTTATAACACGAATATGTCAACACCGGACACGTCGCAAAGATCACGGACAACAGGTGAACCGTGAAGTTGTCGAACTGGAAGCAATGGTGATGAAGGGGTGCTCCACATTCCTCAAACCTCCAGAACTGGAACCTCACCATCAGATAGAGTTTAACGTCATTCCCAGGAGATGAAGACCCTCAGACACCGGCTTCTAGCACATATATGATAAAAAGGGTTGGGGGGTTTGCGATAAGGCTAATAGGGTTGGGACAATCATATAGCAAGGGTTTGCCGATTGCTCGCCCGTCCAGCCCAAGTAAAGACCAAAGTTGAGTGTTGCATGTCATGGACTGCTCACCCACCAGGATCCCGTCCTTAAGCATCATATATCACCACCCACGACCAACAGGTGGACCCATCGGGCGATCTTACCCCTCTGCAGAGGTGCAGTCGGTGTATTCTAAAGCACCAGCCGAAAAGGATTAAGCGTTATGGTTTGCAACCCATGTCCAACAGGTGGCTCCATTGGAAGGGGTCTTACCCCTCTGCAGAGGTGCAGTCGGTGTATTCTAAAGCCTCAGCTGACAGGGCTACCTATATGTGTGAGTGTGTGTGTGTTTGAATATGCTGATAATATTAATAACAATTTTTTATTCATTTATTTACATATCTGTTATTAGTATCTGAGATATTGGAAACGACTGCTCGGAATACCTCCAGTGCGAATGGGAAAATGAAATTGTCAATCGAATCGGGCCAATGTGTAAAAGAGTAAGACCAAGAATGGAACGGAAGCGCATTGTGGCCCGCGTTGTGAAAAACATTAGACACATTGGCCATTAATAAGATTAAAAATAGCCTACCTGAAGCGACAGTTTCTTGAAAGTGTGGTCTAAAATGAGAGTTAAACTACGAATTTTGGCAGTACCTGAACAAGAAAATGCATCCTGTAACAGGATATGTTTGCGTACTATCATGGGGGGGGGATGTCCTTCGAGACTGAACATGGTCAATTTATTATCCAGCTAAAGCCAAAGAATTGATTGTATCTATTTGCCAATTGCAGAATCCGAAAGTGAGAGAATGAATTGTGGTAGAAGTTAAAAATAAGAGTATGAAGTGTAATACCAACTGAAAGTGAATGTTGGAAATATGGACGAAATATAAAGTGAAAGTAGGAAGTGTTGCAAAAAACGATAATTAAAGTAGAAAGAGTGATATAAACTGAAAGTGAAAGTAGGTTATGGGACTGAAAGTTAATGTTGGAAAATTATTCTTGTATGATTGTTCGACTTGGACTTTAATAAAACACTCGGAGAAAAGCTAGATGATAACTATACAAGGAATCTGTGTTCTATTTTGAACAAATCCTGGAAGCAGTACTCTACAAAACAGCAGCTGTAAGACTACTTGCTTCCCATCTCACAAACCAAGTAAGACAAGTAAGACATGCTGTGTACAGCTGGTGAAATAAAGTTGAACTCATTTTTTTTAAATGTAGTAGAAATCGAAAATGCAATAAACGAAAATGAAAGTAAATAAACCGACAGAAACCAAAAGTGAAAATAGGAAAAGTGACTAAAAGGTAATATTAGAAATGTAGAAACTGAAAGTGAAAGTACAAAGTGTAGCAATTGTTTGTTCTTTTTTTTTTGTTATACGGCATATCAACCTCGGTGGGTTATTAAATACCGGCAAAGTTTTGAAACATTTGTAACGATAGTTTGGTAGAAAACTTTTTAAACTCATTTTTTTATAAACAATTTTTTTTCTATTTAACTCATAGATGGGATCCTACTACCACTTTGGGTCAGAGTGAACCTGCGAGATATGATTTTGAAGGGATGCTCAACATTCCCCAGACCAGTAACCTCACCATCAGATAGAATTTAATATCATACCCAGGACACTAAGACCCTCAGCCATCACCTTCAACTACATATAGGTGCTAGAGGTTACTAGTCGATTGATCGGAGGGGCTTCTCAAACCACCCGTCTAGCCTAATGGGCAAAGTGGAGTGTTGCATGTCCTGGACTGTTCAGGCACCAAGATTCCATCCTTAAATATAATGGGTCGCCATCCACGTCCAACATGTGGCCCCATCAGGGGGTCTTACCCCTCTGCAATCAGTGTATTATAAAGTCCCGGTCGACAGGCACTCCATTTAGACCCTTAAGCTAGACGGGCGGTCAGAGAAGTCTCCTTTGATCAATCGGCTGGTCATGCCAAGCCCTAGCACCTATATGATTGTCCTGACCCTATTGCCCTTATGGCAAGCCACAACTCTTTTTATCATATGGGTGTAAGAAGGCTATGAATGGGGGTCTTCCGCGAGTTCAATTCCTGGATGAAGCTGTTGGCATTTCACATAGCGCTAATACCCTTGGGAAAGGTATGAATCCAATTCTCCCTCCACCTATGGGTAAATAGCTGGGCAGACTGGACTCTTTAACCATGGCTAGGTAACCAGTCTAGGAGAAGGAAAACTCTGAGTTCAAACCTGTTAAACTCCGCTTAAGAAATTGACCTTGTGTCGCATCATGCTCGTGAGGAGGGTTGGTAATATATATATATATATATATATATATATATATATATATATATATGGGCACCTCAAGTGATGTAATGGTTAGCAAGCTAGATTAGCAGACCATTGTTAGTGAGTGTAATTCTCACTGGGTGCCCCATACTTCTAGCCTTGTGTCACATCTAAACTTAGTAAATAATTAGTAAATAGTCCGAATAACGCAGATAATACTATAAAAAAAAACACCATTTAGAACTGATGTGAAAGACTGGCATCATAGAGTGAAAATAATAAAAGAATTCTGTATTTCGAGTCATAAAACATAAAACATATTCTCAAAAAAATTGCCAATACAACGAAAGAAAAATAAAAAAATGTAAAATATTGTGCATAATTTCTAGGCTTTAACATGAGTTTAATGGCTGATTCGCAACAGCTGCAGTCAGCGACACCTGCTGACTAAATCTTGGTATTAACAAAAAGCGCGCCATTTTATTGGTTGGTACTGTTTCGCTTCATTTATCAAAAGCGTCTTTTTTTCCTGAAACTGTCAATAATGACGGATTTCTGACCAAACTTGGACGTTGTCTTATCAAAGTTGGTATATATATATATATATATATATAATATATATATATATATAATATATATATATATATATATATATATATCGGCTATAACATCTATACCTATGTATGTATTTATCAGTTAAATTCTACCTCTGCAGGTGGCTAGTGGCCAAGTGATTAAGAGACCTGACGAAAAATTATATACACACATACACACACACACGCACACACACACACACACACACATATATATATGTATATATATAATAATATGAAGAAAAGGTGGAAGTAAATCCGACGATGGGTAATGTTGTAAAAATTGAAAAAACACAAGTTCATTAATGAATGATGTTATTAAACCTACGCTGCAGTGTTTGGTCCGTCTCTCTCTCTCTCTCTCTCTCTCTCTCTCTCTCTATATATATATATATATATATATATATATATATATATATAAACTTGAAATAGTGACGACACGTGGTAATTTCTTCCAAGCCAACTCTGGGCCGGAGTGGTAGTACCTGTTAGGTAAAATGAAAAATGAAAAATTAAATAGATGAAAAAGATTTGAAAAGAAAAAATAATAAAAACAGAAACGTCTTCGGCATAAAATAACCCAAGTGTTGACAAAGCATCCGGCTTGGAACCACAATTGCTTACGGGTTCAATACTGACCGCCTCCAACTCACCGTATGAGTAGCATAACTTGGATCTGTGCACTAAAGTGGGGAGCTGATGTTAAGTGTAGCGCTCCACCTCAGACGCAAAGAAAAACTCCCTGTTCTAGCGCTAGCGAAAAAGGGGTTAGAATCTCGCTGTCCGGCTGATACCGACTATAACCACCCCCGTCTACGACTTTGACATGCCATAAGATCTAAACAACCAACCAACCAACCGAAAATGTTTCGTAGTATTAAAAAACTACTCCAGCCATGTTAACTGGGGCTTTAGAATACACCGACTGCACCTCTGCAGAGGGGTAAGACCCTCTCCTGTTGACCGTGAGTGGCAACCCGTGACGCTTAAGGATGGAATCCTGGTGGCTGTGTAATCGATGACATGCAACACTCCACTTTGTTCTATAGGTTAGACGGGCGGTCGGCGAGGCCCCCTATGATCAATCGGCTGGTCACGTCAAGCCCTAGTACCTATAGGAATGTCCTAATCGTATTGCCCCAATAGCAAGCCCCAACCCTTTTTATCATATGAGGACTATAAGGTAGTGGCTGAGGCTCTTCATGTCCTGGGTATGACATTAAACTTTATCCGATGGTGAAGTTCCAGGTCTGGGGAATGTGGAGCACCCCTTCATTACCATTGCTCGCAGGTCCACTCTGACCTGCAGTGGTAGTACCGGTTAGGATCCCATTTATAAGGGTTAAATAGAAAATTTATTATTTCTCTGAATGTTTGAGATGAGGCTTGAAGATTAGTATTAACTGCGCTATTCGGACTATTGTCCCCATCTTCATTGTTATATGCCCTCCGGCCTGAAGAAGGTCGGAGGGCATATCGGCCGAAACGTTGTACTAATAACAATGAAGATGGGGACAATAGTCTGAATAACGCAGAAAATTTATTTACAAAAAAAGAATTTGAGTTAAAAAATGTTCTTCTAAACTATCGATACGAATCTTACAAATCTTTGACGGCATTAAATGACCCATCTTGGTTGATATGCCGTAAAACAAAATAAACAAACAGACAAAAATAAAGACACTGGGAGCCATTAGTTAATTGAAGCTATGTTTCATTTTTGTTCAAATTTATTTGCTTTTTTTAAAATTGTTTAATGTGTTCTGGAATACGTTTTCTCTCTCTGCCTCTGCCTCTGTTCTGTCTCTCTTATTGTGAGAGAGGCTAGATGTTGAAATTGATAAAGTATAGGGACTTGAAGAAGTTTCAGATTTAGGTTTAACTGATCAGTTTCTGACACATCTGGTTATCATCTTGACAAGAACTTTACAATCAGCCAATGAATTCTCCTGAGATAACGACACTAATTATTTTTCAAACATCTTCAAATGAACCGGAATCTTCCTCCCTTCCTTCATTCTTTCCTATTTTTCTTTCTTCATTTCTTCCTTTATTTCTTTCTTTCTTTTTTTTTCCTTCCTTTCTTTCTTCCTTGCTTTCTTTTTTCTTTTCTTCCTTTCTTTTTTTCCTTTATTTCTTTCCTTCCTACTTTCTTTTTTTTTTTCTTTTTTCCTTCCTTCTTTCTTTCTTTCTTTCTTTCTTTTTCCTTCCTTCCTTCTTTTTTTCTTTCTTCTTCTTTCTTTCTTTCTTTTCTTTTTCCTTCCTTCTTCTTTTTCCTTTCTTTCTTCTTCTTTCTTTCTTTCTCTTTCCTTCCTTCCTTCCTTTCTTTTTTCCTCCTTTCTTTCTTTTTTCTTTCTCTTCCTTCCTTTCTTTCTTTTTTCTTTCTTTATTTCTTTCTTTATTTCATTCCTACTTCCTTTCTTCCTTTCTTTTCCTTCCTTCCTTTCTTTCTTTCTTTTTCTTTCATTTTTCCTTCCTTCCTTTCTTTTTTCCTTTCTTCCTTTCCTTCCATCTTCCTCCCTTTATTTCTTTCTTCCTTTCTTTCTTCCTTCCTTTCTTCCTTTTTCTTTCTTCTTCCTTACTTCTTTCCTTCCTTCCTTCCTTCTTCCTTTCTCCCTTCCTTACTTTCTTCCTTCCTTTCTTCATTTCTTCCTTCTGTCCTTCCTTCCTTCCTTCCTTTCTTTAAATTTTAACTCCTTTTTAAATTTTACCCTTTCACCCAATCTTCATCGAATTATCTGATTTTCTTAGAAGTTTTCTAATTAATTAGACGACTATCCTATTCTTTGTTGTTTTTTTTTTTCATTTACTACAAACATTTGTCAAACATTTCAACCTAGCTAAGCGATTTCATGTTTTTCCTTGTAAAATCTGGATGATGGTTTTTGTTCGGTGGCCTCCGAAATATTTCTGGATCTTATAAGTTGAACTGTCCATATTTTATTTTCTCTCTCTCTGTCTCTCTCTCTCTCTGTCTTTCTGTCTTTCTGTCTCTCTGTCTCTCTCTCTCTCCCTCTCTGTCTCTGTCTCCGTCTCTCTCCCTCTCTGTCTCTGTCTCTCTCTCTCTATATATATATATATATCTCAGTGTACATCTCTCTCTCTCTCTCTCTCTCTCTCTCTCTTATCTCTATCTCTCTCTCTCTCCCTCTCTCTCTCTCTCTTTATCTTTATCTAGATATGAATAGGGATATATATATATATATATATATATATATATATATATATATATATATATATATACAAAAGTAAACATAGGCACATATACATAGACACACACATACACACACCCAAAAAGTATAAACTTAAGTAGAAAAAAACAGAAATTCTCTAGAACAAAAAACAAATTTCAAACACACACACCTAACATATCAGATGAACATCTGATGAACTATAAAAGAGTTATAAAATCTCAGTTAATGAATTTATTACCAAGCCACCCAGAAAACAAACCACCTGTTTAAAAGACTAATGTTAAAAATGAAATTCCTTTATATTCCACTCCCACCAAACAGGAAGAGGGAAGTGAAATACTCATGTATATATATATATATATATATATATATATATATATATATATATATATATATATATATATATATATATATACACGCATGTAAGAATTCATTTTCCTATTATCAATCAAAGCCTGAAGAAGATATCAGAAGATCTGAAACACGTGTTGCATATGTAAAATAAAAAGAATTAATTTTTTTTCTTAAAATATAATACATTTTGCGGACCTTCTTTTTATAATATATATATATATATATATATATATATATATATATATATATATATGTGTGTGTGTGTGTGTGTGTGTGCATGCATCGGCCTGTATATGTCACTTCGGGTACATCCTTGTTTCCAAAATCTAATAATTGTCTCACCTTTTGAATCAACATTAACTCTTTCCTTTTCATTTGCCTTAAATTTTCGTTTTCTTTTTTCTTCTTCTCTTACTGAATTCAAATTATTCTCTTCTCATCTCCACCACGACCCACCACCACCACTACCCCCACCACCATCACGACCCACACGTGTCCACCCCCACCCACACGTTCCGTTCATCTTATTTTCCTTTTTTTCCTTGAACACGAACGTTGTCCCTAATTGGACGGCTTTGTTACAAAAGAACGAAAGTAAAATGAATACACCGTCGCTAAGTTCTTACTGCCGCTTTTTTGGTCCAAAGAATAGGATGAAAAAGAAAAAAATACCGCGAATTGAATAGTCGGCCATTTTGTGAACAACTCCTTTTTTTGTTGTTGGGTTTTTTGTTCACTAGTTTTGTGGTGAGTAGAAAAGACCTCGTCATATCTTTAGCCACTTGTTACAGATTAACAAAAGACACACTAATTCCTTTACATGATGAATCGTTCGTTGCGGAGCTTCCGCTGGCCATTTCGGTGTTTTAGTCATATCTTTTTCTCAGTGTAACATGTAACGTATCCCGTATTTAATTATGTCCGCTCTGTGACTGTATACAACATGTAGTCTTGTTTTTTTAACTAGGTGTCCCATGAATGTACTCAGGGGTATGGCCCAAAATAGACTTGGTTCCAACAACCACTGTCACATAGGCAGTTGGTTACTCCGACACACTCTCTTTCTTTCCATTTCTCCCACTCTTTCGCACCCTCACGCACTACATCTCTCTCTCTCTCTCTCTCTCTTCACCCCCGCTCTCTCTCCCCTCTCTCTCTCCCCTTTCTCTCTCTCTCTCTCTCTGATTCAAAAATTCCGTTTTTAAATCTATAAACAAAGACGTAATCTTATTGAAAATCTTTTCGAGCACAAGTGTTATGTCAATCCGTTTTGAAATGGAACTCTATTAACGTTAAAGAAATCTATAAACTATTCATTTTTTCGTTTAATGTTTTTTATATATTTGAAAATATTTTCAGATGAAAATTTTAACATCTATCATATAGCTATGAAGATGGTTCTAAAAAAACAAAACCCAGCTATATATCGTATATAAAAATCCATTCTCTAAATATTTTATCTCTTTATATCTTATATATATATATATATATATATATATATATATATATATATATATATATGCGTGTCTCTGTGAGGGTGTATATATGTGTGTGGGTGTGGGTGTGCATTTATATATATATATATATATATATATATATATATATAAGCACTCAAAACCACCATGTAACATTTATACCTAAAACCCTCAATACTCAACATATAGAAAATACAAAAAATCAATTAACCTTCGACTGACCACAATTTAAATATTATCAAATTTCTTTTTAGTTAAAATATACAAAATTACTTAATAATTTTCTAAATAAAGCATCTTCCAATAAAAAATCCATTAGGCAAACTACAATTAATATAAATATCTGCTGAGTCCAGTATCAGTTACATTATAAATTCCAACATAACGGGTAAGTCATCTGTAATTTCTAAAATATTGATCTATTTGAACACTTACATTCACTATTAATGCTTAAAAAAACAGTATTTTTATTTTTTATTGCATTTTTTTTCATAACACACACACAAACACAAAACACACACACACACACATAATATATGTGTGTGTGATGAGTGTGTGTGTGTGTGTGTGTGTGTGTGTGTGTGTGTGTGTGTGTGTGTGTGTGTGTGTTTTTCGTTGTTTTTGCTGTTGTTTTCAGTTGTTGTTTTTTTTCATTCTTGCTAATGGTCACTCTTTTTTCATTTCAGGTACGGGATCTCCAAGTATGTGGAGACATCTCTGATAGGTTCCGGCCACCCTTAGTGAAGTCCGAATCGCTGGACACGGGTGGCCAAACTCTAGGGCCCATCACCAGATACAGACTGTTAACAGATTCTCGAAAGTCTCCGCCCCTACAATGGCGCCCGACTTTACGAAGGGCCGACACTCTGGACGCTTGTCCAGCCCCCTTGCGAAATATGCACTACCACAAGCAGGCCTACGATGAGGCTTACCCGTGGCATAAGCCATGGCCCTCCCTTGCACGGACCAGCAGCCCCGTGACGGGTCGGAGCCGTCTGTCGGACTATCGCCAGCTTCACCGTTCCTATCCCGATTATAGCATGTGCAATCATGCCGTGGTGGAGACTAAAAACGTGGCCACGAGTACTTCCCCTCCCCCACATGACATTACAGACCAGGGTTTCGAAATGGAGATACCGATTCGGAGCCCTTACAAACCACCAATGGTCCATTCTCCAAAACCAGCCGCCAGCCCACCTCTCAATCCTTCTCCCCATCATCACATCTTTTCTAAAGCCTCACCGAGGAGCCCTCACCAAGGTAATTCTGCTATGGCCAACAAGACAACCAGTCCAATACCGTTTCATCAGATGTGCTACGGTGCATCAAGGTCCTCTCCTCGGAACCTTATGCAAACTTCGCCCTTGATGAGACCAAACCCGACATGTACCTCAAAGAGCCCTTCACCACAGACACTCATGAGGGTCATGTCTCAGGATAACCCCAACAAACCCCAGCCACTTCAGTCACCCCTTCAAAAAATGAAAAACCTCACCACGGATAAAAATCCCGTGTATTCTCTTCACCACCAATACCACCAACAGCAACACTCGAATCATCACCCACGACACCACAAACATATTTCTTCCGCCTCTCCAACCCCACCCCTGTCTCCACCAATTAATTCCTATCGCAACCAAGACTACCAGACCTCTATACTCCGCTCTCATACAGTCTCTTCGCCCCGGAGCCCCCAAAGGTCCTCCTCACCCAGATGGAATTTCATGTGTGAGTTACCCCAGAGAGATCTGATGCCGACGTCCCTGGTTCGCGCACAGACCATTTCCAGCGGGAGCAGCCCTTTCTACCGGCCTTCACCACCGCCGCCGCCATCCCCGCCTCACATTCCGGGTCTTGAGAACAGACAGTCAGCGTACGTCCGTCACACTCGGTCCGCTCAGAGTACCCCGCTGTCAGCATCTCGCCTGCTCCATGGAGGGCCCATGGTGGCCGCCGCGGCAGCCGCTGCTACCGCTGTCGCTGCTGCTGCCACTGCCACTGCTGACAGCACCCCCACAAGTATCAACCACCACCCTAACCATCATATCTACAACTACAGCGCTAATCTTCTTACGAGTTCGAGCAACGGTAGCAGCCCGGCCCACCCTAATATACACCTGCGCCAACAACCTCCTCATAGTACCCCCCACCGTCTGGCCGACAGTCAAGGGTGGCGGAGCAAACATATGTCTTATCCTTCAGCTGAATATGTCATGTCTCGCAAACGGGACCTTAGGACCGGATCTCTGGTCGACCAAGCCGACAACAGTGATACGAGTGAGGACCTCAACAGGTAAGGAATATTTCTTCTGAATTTTGAGGATGAAGCTTGATAATTTGTATTATTTGTATCTTTATTATCTACACAACGTTTCGTCTGATGTTCCTCCGGCCCCTTCAGGTGTTCCTTATCTGAATTTTTGAGATGAGGCTTGGATTATTTGGATTATTCGATATTGTTTACTACTAACATTTTCCAGTTGTAAAAGAACTTAAAGTAAACAAGTGAGTAAACCAATAAGTCCTTATGAGATAGTGTCCTTTCGGAAGTGTGAATGAGCAAGATTAAGAATCAGGCTAGAATTTTGACAACAGAAATCTTTGTCACTCTATAATAGAAGTCATTGATTGCACGCCTTATATACAAAACAATGCCCTCAACTTTATTTTATCTGTACTACGTTTCAGCCGATGTGCCCTTCGGCCTTCTTCAGGTATTTCTTGTCAGACTCGGGATCCTTCTCGAACTCGGGAACCTTCTTTTTGAACTCTGGAACCTGATAGCAATAAAGATGAGGGCAGTAGTCCGAATAATCCAAATAATACAAGGCAGGACATAGTTTCTTTTTGTTAATCAATACTAGGCCTTGTCTTTTAGCTGGGATAAGGTGATCCGTCTTTATCTTAAAGTCCCAGAGAATTTTATGTGCTTCATTCTCAAGAAAAGATTCTGGTTTATGCATGTACAATTTTGTTGTATGGTATTATTATTAAATATGAGTTTTTCACATAAGTTCTAATGTGTGTTTACACTGAGGTCTGAGTGACATAAAGTCTCCTCAGGTCTCCAGTATTGTAGCTAATATTAACAGTGCTATGATCTCGATAGTTTCGATTCTTCATCTGTTCTCTAGTTTCATCTATCTTTTGGGGAATTCCTTCTCTAGACTGGTAGCCCAACAAAGCTTAAATAGACCAATCTGCCCCATTATTTACCCATAGCTGCGACGGGTGTGTTTCTTAAGTATGGATGACCAAAAGTGTAATAATACGTGTTTTTTTTATGTTAATAGATTCTCGGAAAATATTTATCTACCTTAAAAATTCTTCCGGCCCTCTGTAAGAAAATAACGTTCAATTAAAAAACGGTGAAAAACACAACTAACGGTTAAAATTTAAGTTAAAAATAACAAATCGTGTCCTTAGTCATAGTTAAATTCATTAAAATCTATGCCAAGCCAAATTTTTGCGTTTTAATTTTGACGACGATTTGCAATTTTGACCCCCTTTTCTCACCGGTATACGCTTGGTTGTATACAGATATACTTAACTTCTTCTATGGATATAAGTAGCTGTCTTCTTATTTTCTGTATCTTCTATCTTGTTCGGTAGCTGAATCTGTCTGGATTTGGGCTGGTAGATGTTATTTTGGTTTGGTTTGGTTTGTTTTGCGGCATATCAACCTCGGTGGGTCATTTAATGCCGACGAAATTGTGAAATAAATTCATTCTTAATGCATAATACAACTTTGTTTATCAACTCATGTTTTCTACTTAACCCATAGATGGGACCCTAACAGGTACTACCACTCCGGGTCAGAGTCAACCTGGGGGCAATGGTGATGAAGGGGTGATCCACATTCCCAAAAACCTCCAAAACTGGAATCTCACCATCAGATAGAGTTTAACGTCATTCCCAGGACATGTAGACCCTCAGTCACTGCCTCCTAGCACCCATATGATAAAAAGTGTTGGGGATTGCCATGAGGGCAATAGGGTTGGGAAAATCATATAGGTGCTAGGGCTTGACGTAACCAGCCGATTGATCGGAGGGGGCCTCTCCGACCGCCCGGCTAGCCCAAGATAGGGCCAAAGTGGAGTATTGCAAGTCATGAACTGCTCATCCACCTGGGCTCTATCCTTAAGCATCACGGGTCGCCACCCACGGCCAACAGGTGGCCCTATTGGGGGAGTCTTACCCCTCTGCAGAGGTGCAGTCGGTGCATTCTAACGCCCCAGGCGACAGGGCGGTGTTATTCTGGAGTGTCTTGGCCGTTGTTTGTTTTAACTTGTTTTCTTCTTAGAACTCATAATTTTGAAAAAGAAAAAAAAAGAAATTGTTCAGAAATATCCTCTATTGTAACTCACCTGTCCACCAAAATAAACACACAAACTGAATCCACCATTTCATGTGTTCTCAGCATTGGGAACATGTCTGACCTGTCTTCATCTTGAATAGTATTTCAGCCCATTTATCCAACCTGCAAACATTTTTGACTAAAACATGCTTCTCTGTACACACCAAGATCTCTTCTGAGTACTCCGTTTGATTTTACTGCCATTTTGAATAGCCTTAAAACAAATATTTTTGAGAGATTAAAATTTTCTTTTTACTATAAACCAAACGTTTACGTAAAAAAATACAGAATTCTAAAAAATAAAGTTGCTTGTTTCAAAAACAATTCACTATATTTATTGAATGTATTGATATATATATATATATATATATATATATATATATATATATTATATATATATATATATATATATATACGCATGTATGAGATTTCCGGATGTATCGGAAAAAGCGACAAGTTATTTTTGAATTATATATATATATATATATATGTATATATTATATATATATATATATATATTATATGTGTGTGTGTGTGTGTGTGTGTGTGTGTGTGTGTGTGTGTGTAAAAATAGACACGTAAACATAGATAAATAAATTACATCAATTCTTTAATCCCGATCAATATTGGCATATATATATATATATATATATATATATTATATATATTATATAATATATATATATATATATATATATATATATATATATATATATATATATACGCTACCGGCCAAATATATATTGTGTATCGTTATCTGTCTTCCTGTCAGTATTAATTATCCTTAACTATTCAGATGCCATTGCCACAACACACAACAAAAAGACTCCACTCTTATCTCCAAAACATTTCGCGCTCACACACACACACACACACACACACACACACACACACACACACATATGAAAAGACATCCCATTATACATTCCCTCTTTCTCTTTTCTTTTCCCTTTATTATCATCTTTCGGATTATTTTATTTTCTCTCTTTTTTTCTGTCCGCTCTTTATGGGTTTTTCAGTAAATTTACCATTTGATCAATATTTCGAATTATTTATTTATTTCTTTCTCTTTCTTTCTTTCTTCTTCTTTTCTTTGATCTTTTTTTTTTTTCTTTCTTTCTTTCTTTCTTTCTTTCTTTCTTCTTTCTTTTCTTTCTTTTATTTGATCTTTCTTTCTTTCTTTTTTCTTTCTTTCTTTCTTTCTTTCTTTCTCTTCTTTTTCTTTCTTTCTTTCTTTCTTTCTTTCTTTCTTTCTTTGTATTTGATCTTTATTTTTCATCTTCATTTTCTTTCTTTCATCTTCTTTTTTCTTTCTTTCTTTCTTCTTCTTTCTTTTTTTGATCTTTTTTCTCTTCATTTTCTTTTCTTTCTTTGTATTTGATCTTTTTTCATTCTTTCTTTCTTTCATTCTTTCTTTGTCTCTTGATCTTTTTTCATTCATTCATTCATTCTTTCTTTCTTTCTTTTCTTTCTTTCTTTAATTTTCTTTCTTTCTTTTCTTTCTTTTCTTTTGTAATTTTCATTTGATCTTTCTTTTTCTTTCTTTCTTTCTTTCTTTCTTTCTTTCTTTCTTTCTTCTTTTCTTCTTTCTTTTCTTAATTTTCATTTTTCTTTATTTTTCTTTCTTTCTTTCTTTTGTAATTTTCATTTGATCTTTCTTTCTTCTTTCTTTCTTTAATTTCTTCTTTCTTTTCTTTCTTTCTTTTCTTTTCTTTCTTTTCTTTCTTTCTTTCTTTTTTCTTTCTTTCTTCTTCTTTTTGTAATTTCATTTGATCTTACTTTCTTTCTTCTTTCTTCTTTTTTTGTTTCGTTATTTTTAATTGATCCTTCATTTTCTTTCTTTCTTTTTTATCTATTTCCCTTCTTTTTCTTTTCTTTTCTCTCCATTATTTTTTATTTAATCTTTCTTTCTTTCTTTCTTTCTTTCTTTCTTTCGTTTCCATTTATCTTTCTTTTTTCACAATTTCCTCACTTTTTTCTTTATCCTTCTTTCTTTCCTTCTTTATTTTTTATTCTTGCCACTTCCTATTTTCCTATTATCATTTATTATATCTCTCTTCTTTCCTTTTTTTTCATTTATTTCTTTTTTGTATTTTCTTTGTTTTGAAAAATTTGCACATTGCTCTTTTTTTTTTTACAAATGCACCCCCCCCCCAAAAAAAAACTCAATTAAACCCAAAACAAAAATAATTATATATATATAATATATATATATATATATATATATATATATATATATAATATTAATAATAATAATAAGGATAATCTACTGAGTCAGACGAACCTACTATTAGTTTCGCATAAAGCTCTTCAGGGCTAAAATCTGACTGAATAGTAGGTTCGTCTGACTCAGTAGATTATCCTTATTACTTGGCTCTACTTAGGTATCGAGCACTTTTTACAAATTAGCTTCTCCTAGCGGTTATATGAATATATATATATCTTATATACATATATATACATATTAATTGTTTTTTCTTTTGGCCAAATACTATACCAATAGATATTTTTTGTTGGTACGAATATCTTTGGTCTTTTCTTTTCAAAAATTTTTTCTTCCTGGTTGATGTTTGGTAGTATATTTTTACAATCAAACTCTCTGCCGGGTTTTCTCTCCGCAAGATCTACCAACACGCTTGGTATATTAAATTATATATATATATATATATATATATATATATATATATATTATATATAATATACTAATCTGTTCCTTTAAATTTAAAATAAAAATGTCTGATTTTTTTATGTGGTCAACTGTTCTTTCGAAACTAAAAACAAAATTAGATTGGAAGACAAAAATTCCCTCCCCCTCCTCTACCCTCGGATTTCTTTATTTGATTAAGAAAAAAAGAAAAGAACTGAAATCCTCTTAGACGGTAGCTAAAAATCTATGAGGGGTGAACAAATCCACTTATGACAGTCTTGTCATCTGAAATAAAACAGGCACAATCAAACAGTCCCACTTACGAACTTCCAGATATCAGTTGTCAGTCTATTCTTGTGTGGGGTCACTTTACATGACCCCTTTTAAACAATCCGAAATAAGAGGGACACTCCAAAAGTAATGCCCTTTATTTAATTCCATGGAATCTACAAAATATATGTCTGATGCTGACCTTCTCCCTACTGGGAGGTCCAGTGAGCTTCGGCCGCTGGATCAGGTGTTGTTAATTAATAGCGTCGATCCCAGGGGGCTATCCCCCCAGGCAATACCTGCCCCCTTGATTTAAAGGGACAGGGCTGGGTTTATTACCCAGCGCCTGAGGCGCCCCCCTTGAGGAGAAATACCGAGGGGATCGACGCAATTTTCCCACCTGTCATCCATGAGTCTCGGCTTGTGGGTGGTCCCACGTAAATAGGGCCTTTGTGCCTGACCTTGTACAAGTGGGTTACGAGGAAAATATCCTGAGGTTCCAATTATGATTTTAACGGCATGTTAACCCCTCTAGAGTTATTTCATGCCAATAAGGTAGAGAATTGCGTTCATATTCACGTCTTTTGTGCAATTGTTGCTTTAAGATTTTTTGTTCATACTATCCTATTGAATATGAATAATATTTAAACAGACATATTTCAGCCATTGGTGGGACCTTAGTCTCATGGGTAAGACGTTAAACTTCATTTAATGATGAGGTTCCAATTCTAAAGCTCTGGGGAGTGTTGAGTACCCCTTCAATACCATTACTCTCAAGTCCGCTCTGACCGGGAGTCGTACTACCGGTTAGGGTCACATCTCTGGGGTAAATAGAAAAAATGAGTTTTTAAAAATTGAATTTTAAAAATGAGTTTAAATAAAAAAAAAACCCTGAATACCTATCAAGGATGAATAAACCAAATATCTTCAGCAAGGGTTGACATGAAGTAAAATCAAACCAACTAACCAATCAACAAAAAATTGAATTCTTTAAACTGATTGAATTTTTATGGCATGTCAACCCTTGGGTTATTTTATTCCGAAGATATTTTTGTTTTATTCGTTCTTGTTGGGTATTCAATTTTTTTAACACATTTTTAGAACTCATTATTTGACCGATTTAAGCCATAGATAGGAACCTAGTACTACCACTTTGGGTTTCGTTTGGTTTTGTTTTGTTTTGTCTAACGTATATCAGTCGGCTAAACTTGCAAATCGTCGTCAAAATTAAAACGGAAAATTTTGACAATGATTTGCAACACATCAAACTCAAGTCAGGTAAGTCAGGTTAGTAATTGTTTTATTTCATTTATTTAACGAATCTTGAAATATTTTCTAAACTAAAATATTTATGTGCAGTCTGGAAAATATTTAAAGATTCGTTAAATAAATAAATAAAACAATTACTAACCTGACTTACCAACAACAACAAAAAAAAGTCAAGTATTTCAAATCGGATTTTTTAAATTAATCTTAATTTCAAAATTTAGTTTGATGTGTTGCAAATCGTCGTCAAAATTTTCCGTTTTAATTTTGACGACGATTTGAAAGTTTAGCCTATCGACCTTACGGGTCATTTACAGCAATTTTGTTTGTCCATCCTTCGATTTGTGCGTAGTCCCTCACATTAATGGTCCTTGTGCCCAACTGGTATGATGGCGTGCCAATAAATAATTCATACACCAGGATTTTTTTCTAGCATTTCGTAGTCCAAAATTAGGTCTGCGTATTATACATGAGTATTTGTTATACACAAATAAGAACGGTAATAGTAATCTTGTTGTCTCTCAGTTTGTCATCGGGCTGAACTGTTTAATTATGTGTCGGTAAATGGCAACGTGATAAAAACATGTTTGTTTTGATTCGCCTAATTAATTGAAGTAACTAGATTCTGTTTACCCATAAAGGGGAATAATTACATTGGCGGCCAATTGGTTTAGTGCAAAGGTGGATGCGCAAGATATGACGTCAGTAAGGCGCCGATCATCTGATCATGAGGAAGACCCCTTTTTCTTGCTTAAAACGTGGCCAAGGCGGGGTAGGGGGTGATAGTTGGGGGTGGGGGTGTTGACGATAGACGGGTGCATATTGTCAGGTTTTTCTGTATTCAACAGTGCGCATGCGTTATCTATTCTCCGCTTTAGTTTCGCTGTTGCACTTTTCACACACACACACCACACACACACGCACACACACACACACACACACACACAGATAGAGAGAGAGAGAGAGAGAGAGAGAGAGAGAGAGAGAGAGAGAGAGACACACACACACACACGCATAAACACATAAAAAAAATACAATCATACGCACGCACACAAACGTACACTCACACACTCACAGAAACACACACATAGAAACACACATACACACGCATAAATACATAAAAACAATCATACGCACGCACACAAACTTATACAAACACACACACACACACACACACACACACACACACACACGCATAAATACACAAAAAAACACAATCATACGCACGCACAAAAACTTACACATACATACACACATATTGTGAAGCTCACACACGCACACACACAAATACACAAAAAATACAGGCATACGCACGCACACATACACACGTGCACAAACAAGCACAAGCATACGCACAAGTACACACGCAAACAAACGCAAACACACATTTATATATACACAGAGACATACACACACACTCAATCACATACGCACATATATGTATATATATATATATATTTTACCAACCCTTCCGCACGAGCAGGATGCGACACAAGGTCAATTTCTTAAGCGGAGTTCAACAGGTTTGAATTCAGAGTTTTCCTTCTCCTAGACCGGTTACCTAGCCATGGTTAAAGAGCCCAGTCTGCCCTACTATTTACCCATAGCTGGAGGGAGAGTAGGATTCATACCTTTCCCAAGGGTATTAGCGTTAAGTGAAATGCAATTAGCACGTCCAGGATTTGAACTCGGGGCGATGAGTCCATTTCCCATGACTTTAACCATTACACCACGCGCTTACTATGCACATACGCACATGTAAATACACACATTCACCTGGGCCCATGTACACATGCACAAGTCTTGCACAAATCCATATATGCACGAATACAAACCCCAAACACATATGCACATACAAGGACAACACACACAAACACAAGCGTCCGTATAAACACGCATAAGACGTCGGGGGGGGGGCAAAAGTCAGTATCAGCCAGACAGCGAGGGAGTCTATCCCCCTTTCACTAGGGATAGACCAAGGAGATTATTTTTAGCGTTTGAGGTGGAGCGCCACACCTGCCATCAGTTCCTTACTTTACTACACAGACCCCTGTGCTACTTATACGCTGAGTTGGCAAGGGCCGGTATCGAACTCGGAACCTTGCGGTTCCTAGTCGAGCACTCTACTAAATGAACTAAACAGACTCACACACCCATATACACCCCCAAATATACACAAACACACATACAAACACACACACAGACACGCACACACACAAGTAGACACACACAAGCACACTCATGCGCAAACATGCACAAGAACAAGCACACACAAACCCACACACGTATGAATACTCACAAACCCAATCACACATACATACTCACACACATAAATACACACACATGGACACGGGAACAGACACACATACACAAATACACGCAGGCAAACACACACACACATACACACACACACAAGCAGAAATTCATGTGCAAACACATAGACACACAAAAATACATACACAAAACACGCACATACATGTATAAATACGCATAAACGTATACATATGCACACACCTAATCCGGGTCAGTGGACCTGAGAGTAATGGAAATGAAGCTGTTCTCCACATTCCCCAGACCTCCAAAACTAGAACTTTACCATCAGAAAAGAGTTTAACGTCATACCCAGCAGATGAAGACCCTCAGTCACCGCCTTCTAGCAAATATGTGATAACAAGGGCTGAAGCTTGCCTTGAGGGCAATATGGTTGCAGTAATCATATAGGTGCTAGGGCTTGACGTGACTAGCCGATTGATCGGAGGGTATCTCTCCGACCGACCGTCTAGCCTAAGTAAGATCCACTAAGTGGAGTGTCGACTGTCCAGCCACCAGAGTTACATCCTTAAACATCACGAGTCGCCACCCACAGCCAAAATGTGACCCCATTGGGGGAGTCTTCCTCCTCTGCAGAGGGGGAGTCTTCCTCCTATGCTAGGAATTTAGCCAACTGACTTTCACTTTGAAACAAGCCGGTAGCCATTTTGAAAGTCTCCGTGCGAAATAAACAAATCTTTGGACCTTTTTCGAAAACTGCATGTTATAACACAAAAATATCATAAAATGTCTTCCTAATAACAATTAAGTTCCTTTCAGATAATGCACACGCAAAATTTTATGCTTGGAATTTAGCCAACTAAAGATGAAAATTACCCAAAAACTAGCATGTCCAAGTTCTGGTTTCCACAGGAGGACGTCACTTTAAAACACTCCTCCAAAATTGAAGATCTGGCTGTCTTAATCAGCTATAGGCTGCAGACTGATAATAACAAACTACTTTTTTGTAGGGGGATATTTCCAGACTTTGCTAGAAGCGGTGGATCATGAAATTTAGTGCCAGTCACGTGATAATTAGCACATCTAGTACCGTACCAAACACGATGCAAAGCAAATTTGAAGAAGTAGAAAATTCGCAAAAAGAATTAGAATAGTGGGGAGGGTGCTGGAGATTGGTGGGAGACTTGGCGTCGCTCAATCTCCAACGATAAGCATCACGTGGTATGAAATATGCAAATACGGGAAATATAAATAAGCAGAATAATAATTACAATGGTTTTAGGTGTGTGTGTGTGTGGTGGGGGGAGGGGCAGTATTGTATTGATTCAATCTCGACTCGTGTCTTTCAGCGCCAATAGAGGGCGTCTTTTTTCGTTCAGCTTGTTTGCGCGGGAAAAGAAAGATAAACAAGGAAATGGTAAAGAAACCAAAAGAGCATGAAAGAATAGCGCCAAGAACAATAAAATTGTCCGGTTTGTTCTTCGAGGAAAGAATCAGAACGGCCATTCATTTCCTTCGAATGGTGCCACTTTACCGTTTTTAGTTTGGATTCTTTGGAATTGGAATTGGATTTTTTGCGATATTTTATTGTTCCAATTTTTCTTCTTTCTTTCTTTCTTTCTCTCTTTCTTTCTTCTCATTGTCTCTTTCCTTTTTCTTTTTCTTTCTTTCTTCTTTCTTTTCTTTTTCTACCCTTTTCCTCATTCCTCTTCTTTCTTTCTTCTTTCTTTCTTTCTTTCTTTCTTCTCATTTCTCTTTCCTTTTTCTTTCTTCTTTCTTTCTTTCTTTCTTTTTCTACCCTTTTCCTCATTCCCCTTCTTCTTTCTTTCTTTCTTTCTTTCTTTCTTTCTTTCTTCTCATTTTCTCTTTTCTCTTTCTTTCTTTCTTTCTTTCTTTCTTTCTTCTTTCTTTCTTTCTTCTTTCTTTCTCTTCTTCTTTTCTTTCTTTCTTTCTCTTTCTTTCTTTCTTTCTTCTTTCTTTCTT
>CM042161.1:77807913-77872913 GCA_023376005.1 Doryteuthis pealeii | reverse complement strand
CTCTCTCTCTCTCACTCACTCTCTCTCTCTCTCTCTCTCTCTCTCTCTCTCTCTATATATATATATATATATATATATATATATATATATATATATGTAAGTTAAGAGAAAGGAAATGAATCCGACGGTATGAGTATAGATAAAAGGATATGAAAACAACACAATATGCTGTTCTTTAACATATCCTTTTATCTATACTCATATATATATATATATATATATATATATATATATATATATATATATATATATATATATCTTTTTTATTACCCGTTTTTTCCCGCCTTTCTTTCTTTTTCGTTTTTATCAATTTTCTCTATCACCAATTTTTTCTTTCTCTCATTCTTTCTTTTTCTCTTTCCCTGTCTCTATCTCTGTCTATCTATCTATCTGTCTGTCTCCGACCTGTAGTGACTTCTTTTTATTTCCTTTATTACCTCTTAATCAAAACAAGATGACACATCCTCTATCTGAGGCGACGACCGGGAATAACATTTAAACAAACATTAATATCATATCTAATTATTCTGTGAATTATTAATACGCTTGTTCCTTAATCTTCCGACCCTTACACGCTGGGTAAAATCAAGACCATCCAAATCATCCAAGATGAAATGCAAAAAAGTAAATCCTGATTATCTGAAGTTGTTTATCCGTGGAATCCTTATTTCTTATGAGTGTCGTCACCTCTGCTAAATAATGGATAATTCCGTTTATATTATAAAGAAAAAACGGAAGAAAAAGGACATTCTAAACAGAAAAAATATAACCGAGAGAGAGAGAGAGAGAGAGAGAGAGAGAGAGAGAGAGAGAGAGAGAGAGAGAGAAGGGAAATATACAGAGAGGGGTGACCGTGGAAGTGATAATGCTAATCTGTTTCATTTGAACATAATTAAAAGATGAAAAGGAAGGAAAGAAAGAAGAGTGGGAGAGTTAAATCAAGATTATCATTCTTTTTACATATTGAACTATTTTGGTAATAGCTCTCAAGTAAACATATGAAACGTTGTAATAATTAGATTATCATACCGCGGTATATCCACAGGTCCTGCTAGTCTATGAATATTATAGATACTAGCAAATATATGCACCCTCCGGGTGCAAGTATTTAAGTTTTAATGTAATAAAACATTGTATTAAATTAGAAAGGCTAATGAAACTAAATAAGAATACAGATAAAAAAATTTGAAACAGAGGGAGTATAATAAAAGATTTGAAACAGAGGGAGTATAATAAAAAATGGAACAACTGAAACTTACTCTTCCATCACTCTCGTCTTTCATTGTTATTTTTTCTAATTTAAGTATTTAGTTATAAGAGGAAGTAAAGAATAAAATGACAGTTATTTTTTCTTGTTAATGGATTTCTTTTAAGATTCATTGAAGATATTTTTGCTTATATTCATTAAAATAAAACCAAACAGTTAGAAATCAATAATACTAAGCACATATTTATTAAATTCGATTTTTTAATATCAATATGCAAATTAGCCTTCCCGTTCACACTGTAAACCGCTATTTTGTTGTATATATAAATATAATTGCATGTTGTCAGTATGTAGACATAGTTAACAGTATTAATAACGTAAGACAATTTCATTACTAATTAAGGTTTAGATAAAAATAAAATCATGGAGAATGTGATGTCAGTAACTAAGAGAATTGTGACTTGAGTAGGAATATAGTTTCGGTTACAGACAGAAAAACACACAATCTCCATTATAATAAGATGTCTTCAAAAATGTAATTATATCACATCATAATGGCATGGACAATCAACAACTGACTCCCTTCTTAGTAGCTGCTTTTATTATTATATACACATACACAACGTTACAGCCGATGTACCCTCCGGCCTTCTTTTAAATGATCATAACGCTTCTCAAATTGATAGACGTGCAAAAACAATGACGTCATTAATTAAATTTATACAGTCAAATTATTAAAATTGATTTCCTAATTTGAATCGTAACTAAATTCAGATAAGCAAAAGCTTAACACTTGCAACGGAATGCGAGCAATCTACTCCAATGGTTTAGAAGAAAGACCTGAAGAAGTCCGGCACGTCGGTCGAAACGTTGTGCATACAATAATAAAGATGAGGAGAACAGTCTGAAAAATCTAAGCAATACAAATGAAATTCTTGTAGCGCTGAGCTTTCGAAAATCGCCCTATTCACTTCTTGTAACCACATACCGGTTGGTTGGCTGGCTAGCTGGCTGGCTGGCTGGTTGGTTGGGTTTTACGGCATATCAACCACATCATTTGTGCTACGATGTGATATCACAAGCGACGACCTTTTCGCTACAGGAGTTATCAGAAAGAAGATATATCTACTTGGTTTAGAATATAATTACCTTGACTTTAGCTTTCGGGCCCTATATCCGGTGGCTTCGGTCACTGGACTCATAATGTAATTAACGGCGTGATCCCAGGGGGTCGTCCCCCAGGCAACACCTACCCAGTTAATTCAAAGTGGCAGGACTGGGTTTATAGCCCAGTGACTGATTCGACCCTATGAGGGGGAATGCCGAGGAGATCCACGCATTTTTTGTGCCTGTCATCCTGTTATAGAGGAGTTAACACCCCTACAAGATGAACTGGCTCATAGCCTTATAAGAGTCGACGCAGCAGCGATAAAGTCGGGAAATCATTGCGTTTGACTACAGACATTTGACCCTCCTCATTCTTGTACGCTTGTCTTATGAATTGTACTACTTCTTGTTTTATGTTATAAGTATCTGTTAGCACCAGATACAAGTGCTGAATAAAATATATGTTAAGCACACTGTTTCTCGGTGTATCTTTTACCACCTCAACGATACAACACGTACCATGAGCTTCGGTTAGGGTATTCTCATATTAATAGGACCTTCTATTTAACCCGCATACGTGGGACGCATGGTAAATAATCCTTGGTTTAAAATCAGCTCTGTCTGTCTTCTAGACTGGTTGCCAACAGAGGCTAAAGAAGACATTCTGATTCTCTGTTTACCAGTAGTTTGAAGAATAAATTGATTCTTACCTTTCCAAAGAAAATGTGTGGGTGTAGGTGTGGGTGTAGGTGTGGGTTTGGAAACAAAACTTTTTCCCCCTTTCACAATGTTGTCCAGGCTAAAGAAAGAATTGCTGTTGCCTACATTGCTGACCTCGACAGAAATTAATCAATTGATCTGATTAAATTCTTTGTTTTATTTTTGTTTCTCTACGTTTTTTTTTTTTCGTTTTTTCTCATTAACTTTCCTAAGAAAAACTTTTGATTCGTTTCTCCAATGAAAAAAAAAAAGAAAAGAAAAGAAAGAAATTGTTTTATTACTCCATCTTTTTTCGTCCCCCCCCAAATCACTGGTGATTACAATACTTGTTTTTTGCGGTGAGAGGCGGGGGGGGGTGGGGCGGAGAAAGTAACCGCGGCGTAGTGGCTAACGTAGTGGACTGCGACATTGTAGTAAACAATTTCAAACACTAGTCGAATTATTACGTTACACTTTCGGACTAATAGCCATGGGAAAGTGTTATATACTTATATACCCATGTTGGGTATATACACAATGAGTTCTTTTGTGCCAGAGAGAGAGAGAGAGAGAGAGAGAGAGAGAGAGAGAGAGAGAGAGAGATTTACATAGACACATAACTTATTTGTTACTTTCCACTTCAGCCATTTGTGATCTCTAGTCTTCTTTCTATTCGACATATTGGATTCTACTTCTGTCTAGTCTGGTTTTTCTTGTTCGTTCTTCATTTTCTTGCTTGTCCGGTCTTCTAACTAAGGCACACACCAATCAGTCGACAACGCCTGTTGCTTTTTAAAGCTTTTATTTACCTTTTCTAACTAACCGATCACGCGCGGAGCCGACAGCAAAGGTGAGACACGTCTGTCTCCCCCGAAGTCTCGCTGAAACTGAGGATCTAACTAGATCTCACGTGACTTGAGGGTTTCCCGCCTCTGAGGTCAAAGTTTCCCAACGGTCTGTAATTTTCCATTTGGGCTCTTTATATTCTCGCTACACGGTGTTGTCAATAATATATGCTACCACATAGATTATGCAATAAAGTGTATGAACCTCCTCATTCCCTAGACAGTATTATTACTGTTCTTCTATGAGGATTTTTTTGGCATTAGATAACACCCGAAGGTTGATATGCCGTAGCGTAATGTGTAAATCGTTGTAAATGAGTCCAAACACCAGTCGAACAATTAGGTTCATTTTTGGACTAATACCCATGGGAAAGGTACGAACCTCCTCATCCTATAGCTATATGTTAAACAGTACTACTACTATTTCTCTGAATTTTTGAGATGAGGCTTGATGATTAGTATTATCTGCATTATTCGGACTATTGACCTCATCTTCATTTTTATCTGTACAACGTTTCGGCCGATATGCCCTCCGGCCTTCTTCAGGTATTTCTTGTCGGACTCGGAACCTTCTCGGACTCGAGAACCATTTCGAACACGGGAACATTCTTGTCAAAATTGGGATCCATCAAAGTACCGTGATGGCTCCCGATTACGACAAGAAATACCTGAAGAAGGTCGGAGGCTCATCAGACGAAACGTATTACAAATAACAATGAAGATGAGGACAATAGTTCGAATAATGCAGATAATGCTATTACTACTACTGTTCTTCTATAAGGATGGCTTTGGCGTTAGATAAACCACGAGGCTTCATGTGCCGTGGCGTAATGGGTAACGTTAGATAACCCACGAGTCTTCATATGGGTAACGAGATGGAATGTAACATCACAGAGTTTGAACTTCAGTAAAGGTATGAATCCTCTCTACACCCCCCAAAAAAATACCGCTACTATTCTTCTCCAAGGATGTCTAGGACATTAAATAACCCTTTTGTCATGTATATGCTAGAAGTCGATGGCTAAGTGTCTTAGTGTACTTAGTATGATGTTAAACTACATCTCATGTTGAAGTTCCAATTCTGGAGCTCTGGTGAATGTGGAGTACAGCTTCATGGCCATTACTCCCAGGCCCACCCTGACTCGGAGTGATATGACCTGTTAGGATTCCAATGATTTGATAAGAATGTGTTTAAAAAAATTGAGTTAAAAATAATTTTTCAGTAACCATCAACAATGAATAAAATAATGTCTTCAGCATAAAATAACCCAACAAGGGTTGACATGCCGTAAAATCCAGCCAAACAACAAACAGACTAGACCAAACCAAAATATTAAATTCCTATAAGTTTTTGTTCTGGACATTTTCAATCGTACGGATTGGATAATGGCAATTGAAGTTGAGAATAAGAATTTTTTAAAATCACTTTTTATCACTGTGTCGGTCATCACAAGACACACTCATTCGTGCTCAATTAGTCTTTTTGGTTGGTACTGTAAAATAAACCAACTGTACTTATCCAGAGGGGTAATACCCCACCAATGGAGTCACCCGTTGGCTGTAGCTGGCGACTCAGGACAGAATAATGGTGGCTGAACATTCCATGACATGCAACACTCCACTTTAATCCTTACTTTGGCTAAACGGGCGATCGGAGAGGCCCTCACCGATCAATCTGCTGGTCACGTCAAGCTCTAGCCCCTATATAATTGTCCCGACCGTATTGATCTTATGGCAACCACCAACTCTTTACATCATATATAAGCTAGAAAGCGGTAGCTGAGGGTCTTAGTGTCCAGGGTATGATGTTAAACTGCATCTAATGGTGAGGTTCCAATTCTGGAGAAACAGCTGTACAGCGTTCCACACGCCACACGCGGTATTCGCTGAGTTTGCTTGTCGTGATTATTTCAATTATAATTATCAAATTCCATCTATGTATATGTCGTGGATGCATTGGTTATACGCATTGTAATTGCCTTTAAAATATAAATAATAATATACTGTTTAAAAATGTTTCAAATATTTTTTGAATACCCAACAATAATGAATAGAACAAAAGACGTTTTCTGCATGAAATAACCCAAATAGGGTTGACATGCCATAAAATCCAACCAATCAATTGTTCTTAAACAGGAGGAACATCCAGAGTTTGCAGCATGCTACATATATAATTGGAGACCATAATAATTAAATTGGCTTCGCCATTAGATAACCCAACTAAGGTTGACATCCCGTAAAAAAGTACAGCTGACACTCCGTCAGCTTATTGTCGGTATCAGCCGGAGAGCGGGGAAATATTTTTTCTATTTACAGGGAAATTATTTTTACCTCTAAGGTGGATCACCACAGCTACCATCACCATACATAATCAGTCATCCACAGACGCGATGTTTCGCGTAATAGGAGAGCCTTGCACTTAAGCGTACATCGGTGGCCGTCAGCGAAATCCACTCCAAATAGCTCAACCCTCTAGGTTGTTGGTTGGTTTATTAATTTTAACGGCATATCAATCCGTCTGGGTTATGTCATGCCTAAAGGTTAGGAAGTAGTATATGTTGTGTATTTATATTTATACTTTTTAATAATTAGTTTTAACAATCCATTGGGGATCATGTTGTATGTATTGATTAAGTTCATGTCTATATTTTATGGTATAATTCTATTTCCCTAAAAAAGGACAGAATGTCCTTAATATTGACATTTTCAAATAGATCTTTCATATTGTTTGCATTAGAATAACGATTTCTGATGTGAACTAAAAACCTGCATTCCATGAATAAGTATTTAACGGTTTACACAATGTTTCACATTGTGGTTGTTGTTTTTGCTTGAGTATATAGGAGGACATTAGTCTTGTGTGACCAATACGTAATCAGGACACAATGACTTGTTCCTTTCTAGACTTTCTTAAAGTTGGTCTCCACTTCCCAAAGAGGGTTGAATTAGGAAGAGTTTATTGTGGGTGTTGTTATTCCAGCATTGTTGCCATTTTGTATTAATTTTAGGTTTTAAGTCAGTATATGGAATCTTGAACTTGTCGGGGATCAAATCTAGAGCCGATTTATCTGCACAGTCAGCTTTTTCATTCCCCCTCTTGGAGTGGGAATATATATGTATGCATGCAGATTTATTTATATGTGCGTTTGGTTCTTGACATTTTTGATTGAAACTGATCACGGAAATATTCGATATTATTCACCAATATATATATATATATATATATAATATATATATATATATATATATATATATATAAGTGTATTTAGGCAGCATTTTTTCTTTTATACATGTTTCATTGAATTGAACAGACAATTCCTGTCTGACAAGTCTTTCGTCGATCCGTTCTAATCTTCGGGCCATCCTTCTGGTGTCAGGGTGGAACTGGTATACCAGTCCACCGAATGTTTCGTCACTAGCGCTTTCGGCAATACACTTTGCCATCCTCAGGTGGGAAAACGATGGAATAGTTTTCATGTCTCGTTTTTGACGAGAACGAGTAGAAGCAAGGAATTAGTGGGAGGTAATATCAATTGGTAGTGGGAGGTTTTTGGAATGGTAGTAGTTTGAACAAAGCAGTGGTGATATATATATATATATTTAGATAAAGTTCCTAATTTTTTCTGTGTGTTTTGTTTTTGCAGTAGTAGCAGCGATGCGTCCATTTGTCGCATCTGCCACGAAGGGGAGAGCACTGCCGAATTAATATCTCCTTGTTACTGCACTGGCTCCATGGGGAAGTTACATGTCACCTGCCTGGAGCGATGGCTGGGCTCCTCCTACATGAACAGATGTGAAATTTGTGGCTACGAGTACCTCGTCCTTCGCAAACCAAAGCCTTTTATTGAGGTAAGTCGATCTATCTATCTATTTATCTATGAATCTCGGTATGTTAACATTCTATCTTAGCTTGTTTTCTCTCTCTCTCTCTCTCTCTCTCTCTCTCTCTCTCTCTCTATATATATATATATATATATATATATATATATATATATTATATATATATATATATATATATTAAGAATGATTGAAAAAACACAGGTTTAAAATGAGTTAAGTGGTGAGTTTATTGGCCGACGCTGCAGTGTTTCATCATTAATTAGATCATTTTCAGGCATTTGTTGGTTATGGAAGGTAATAAGAATTTTTTTTTATCACAGAATAACTTCAGAATCACCAAATTTATCACAAGAAATAAATTTTATCACAGAATAATAATTTCTTTTTAGATGAGAGATCTAATTAATAGATCGAAACAAGAACACTTAACATTTAAACCCTGTTTTTTCAATCTCTTTCTTTAACTACATACCGTCGATTCACTCTTTTCTTCACACACACACACACACACACACACACACATATATATAATATATATATATATTAATATATATATATATATATATATTATTTATCGTCATTGCAGTCTCAGAAGACTATATAATTCTTGTGCCCTGAAGTTACATCGCTCCTGTAACTGTGAAGTCCAATGTTCAAAAAAACAGATGTCGCATGTGAAGGTGGTCTAAGCAGAGTTGATGTGTCGGTGTTTTGTTTTTCTTCTGGACCTCTTGGCTTCATGTGTTGCGCCAGGGTGACTTCAGACGTGATATATATATATATATATATATATATATATATATAATATATATATATATAACTTTTGCCTAAATGAAAAGGACCTGTTAAATCAGAGACAATAAATTTTGACTTCAAACAAAAAAATGTATAGACTTAGAAAATAAAGTTTATACAAAATAATTAAAAGATAGAAAGAGTAATGAAAATAACCCCTAAAACTGGCTAATTACCATGCTGAAAAGAATATATAAAACGTAACAGCCAAAAGTGTATTTTGTTCTCCAGAAGAAGATGTACCTCAAACACCCAAACCATGGAAGAGAGAAAAACATTTCGACAACTATAAACTCTTTATACTTTACGAAATATATTGAGTGCTTTTAGGATTAATTACTCATGCTGCTATAGCGAAAACGTGGTAGCAGCATTTGAAGAATATATATATATATATATATATATATATATATATATTATATTATATATATATATATATATATATATTGTTTTGGTGGTTGGTCTCGAAGGCTAGTACATTGCAAGAATATATATATATATATATATATATATATATATAAGAGAGTTTTATAATTTGCTTGAAGCATTGTGTATATATGGGTTTGGAGGTTGATTTTGAAGGCTATCACAATGCAGGTGTAAAGAAAAAACGTAAACATACAACACGAGAATACAGTTATAAAAAATACCATCATTTAAAAAAAATCCATTTAACTATGCCATAACAAGACGACTTCAAGTGTTCTTCTGAAAGAGTTTCAAGAATAAAATACAGGTTATTGTTATATTCTTTACACCTGTATTGTGATAGCCTTCAAAATCAACCTCCAAACCAATATATATATATATATATATATATATATATATATATATCTGTTTATTATATATATTTTGGAGATTTAGTATAAAGCATATAAAAATATAAGAAACTCAGTTTTTTAATGTTAAGTTTCGTTTTATTTCGTTGGATTTTGGGACCGTTTGCGCCTCTTCATCGAAAGTTAGACTGACTGGTTTGGTTGTCCTAGCGTCTTTTATATGCTCGTTTGTTGGTGCTGATAGTATCATCTGTTGTGACCTCGTTGGGTGGTGTGTGGGCGGTCACTGTTAGTGACTTCATTTCTTCTTTGCTCCACACCAACTCAAATATTGTATAAGTAATTCTGTTTTTAATTATGACTATTTTAAATATAAACGTATGATTCAAATGTAATCAAATGTCTTATTTATTTTGCAATAATCTTTTTTGTCTTTTCAGTTTTTAAAAAACCCTGGCACCCAAAACGAAAAGCGCCACCTAATGTGTGATATTCTGTGCTTTTTCATGCTGACACCGCTGGCAGGTGTGAGCATTTGGCTGTGTCTAGTCGGGGCCGAGTTTTTCCTGCAGTGGGAAGCCCGCTGGGAGGTGCCCGGCCTCGCCTGCTTAGCTGTCTTTCTGCTCATCATCTACATTGTCTGGTGCACGGTAAGTAATTATTTGTATTAAAAACAATCCCATGTATAAGAAGTAAAAATAATTGTAATCTTTTTATGTGTTTTTATTTAATTTCATTAGTCTATCTGATTCAATATGATATATATATATATATATATATATATATATATATCACGGACTTTTCTTACTCGACCGAAAGTGAAGACCGTGGGTTTATTATTAATAAAAACTAGCGGGACTTTCCTTCTTTTCAACTTTTCATAATGTTCAATTGAAAACAGATTAGCGTTATCGCTTCCGCGCTCTCCATGAAACTTTTCTGACATACCACGTATATTGTATGAGGTAAAATTCCTCCTCTTAAATTGGCCTTGTGTCTCACTAAGGTAACATTAGTCAATACACCACGTGAGCTAGGAGCTGTCGTTAGAAAAGAAGACATTAAAAGTTGAATGGTTCTTACAATGTCTGATGCCTGCATATGGATTTGTCATTGAGAGAGTTAAGCCGGTTGGTAGACATTATAAGTTATGGATTTATAAGCGAGACGAAGGGGGGAGGGGTGGTTGTTTAGACAGAAAGGAAAAATATGTTGGGACACATAGGATGTATCTTGAAAATGGCTCTACACTGACACGCATAAAGTATTGGATTTTTAAATATTTTTGTGAGAAAATAACAATTTCTATTAACTTCAAATCTTATTAAAATGAAAATTCGATGTCTGTCGGCAACCGAAACTACGTCACTACTTACGTTACAATACCTTTAGTTTATCAATGATTATTTAATTTATAGTTGAAATCATTCATGCATATGAAAATCTGTGTTAGATTTGCCTCAAAACCGCCCATATTATTAGGGCATTTGCCATACATCCCACTTATGTAGACGTGACACAAGGACATTTTATTTGGGCCCACCCACGAGCCGAGACTCATGCAAAAAATGAGTTGATCCCGTCGGCATTCCCCCTTAAGGGTGCGCCTGAGGCACTAGGCAATAAACCCAGCCCTGTCCCTTTAAATCAAGGGGGCAGGTGTTGTCTGGGGGATAGCCCCCTGAGATCAACGCTGTTAATTTACAATAATAGTCTAGTGGCCGAAACCACTGGACCCACAGGCCCCGAAGAGTCCATGTTATCTATGCGTTTAAAATCCTGCACTGTGTCTTATATTTAACTAAGAAATGAAGGTTTACATAATATAGTGTGGTTTATTAGCATACTGGTTTTAACAAAACCGGGTTTAATAAATAACTACTTCGTTCTATTTATATTATTGTTTTATTCACCAATACATTAAAATCAATCCTATGAATGATTTTATATAGAAACCAATTAAAATATAATCAAAATATGTGTCATCTTTTTATATACGTTCTTATTTTATTTTAATTGTCTTATTTAATTTGATATCTTTCATTACATAAAGCTTAATGACTTATCCCCGGTGTCGCATATTTTTGCTAGAAACAGATAAAAGCGTTGTTGCATTTTTTTCCCCAAAACTCAAAACTCTACTTGAGTCAACCGCGTAACTCCGAGTCAATAACGAAAAAAGGAAAACGTCGACCTTCGTTGCTTAAACAAACATACGACCTCCATAATCAACCAGTAATATTGCTCCAGAATTACGTTCTATTTTATTATGTGTTTTTTTATATAATGCAATGCTATTTTTCTTATTTTAAAAAAAAGGAACCAAAAATGATGGTGTCGTTTTAGGGAGGTGGCTGTTTCGGATTAATGACATTTCAATTTATTTCAACAGGAAAAATTGATTCGATATATGAGGAAATTGAGTTACGAGTCAATATACTATTTTGCGTCTCATCTGTTGTTAGTTTATTTACTGCTAAATAAAAAAAATAATTAAAGTGTACTAATTTTATAATTGTTTATTATCTATTAATTTTAAATATACCCCAGTCCGCTGGGGCTTTAGAATACACCGACTGCACCTCTGCAAAGGGTTAAGCCTCCCTCGATATGGCCACCAGTTGGACATGCTTGGCGACCCGTGATGCTTAAGGATCGAATCCTGGTGGCTGAGCAGTCTATGACATGCAACACTTTGTCCCTTACTTAGTCTAGAGGGTGGTCGGAGAGGCCCCCTCAGATCAATCGGCTGGTCACGTCAAGCCTTAGCACTTATATGATTGTCCCAAACCCCAAACCCTTTTTTATCATAAATGAGTTAGAAGTCAGTGGCTGAGGGTCTTCTTGTACTGGGTATGACGTTAAATTCTATCCGATGGTGAGGTTCCAGTTCTGGAGGTCTGGAGAATGTGGAGCATCCCTTCATCAGCATTGCTCACAAGTCCACTCTGACCCAGAGTGATAGTACCTGTTAGATAGTAAAAACGTCGCCGGCATAAAATGACCCAATGGGTTGATATGCCGTAAAATCCAACCAACCAACCGCTCAAAAAAAAAAATTGATAAATGAAATAAAATAAATAAATAACTTAAAAAATGTCCTAATTTTGTCGAGGTAGTAGTAGAAGTTCGAATAACAATGAGGTCTTTATTGTCGTCTTTTCCAGAAAGGTAAATGGATTTATTTCTTTATAATTTAGCATCAAGTGAATTTCCGATATCTATTGATTTTTTCACCTCGTACCCTTGTGTTTTTTCTCGCCAGATTTTAACACTCGCGATTTTGTCAGTGACATATCTGTATTGTCTTGCCTTCTTCTGTTATTTCATTCTTCTTCTTCTTCTTCTTCTTCTTCTTCTTCTTCTTCTTCTTCTTCTTTTTCTCTTCTATCTTCTTCTTCTTCTTCTTCTTCTTCTTCTTCTTTTCTTCTATTTTCTTCTTCTTCTTCTTCTTCTTCTTCTTCTTCTTCTTCTTCTTCTGTCATTTTATTCGTCTTCCTCTTTTGTCTGTTATTTCCTTCTTTTCCTTCTTTTCCGTGTGAGCCGATTAAAGATTACCTTAGCACCGACTCATCTTCAAGTGACGGCCGTGGATTCAAGAGTAAGATAAATTTGGCTTAGAAGGAAATTCCCCAAAGATTAGCTAAGTCTGGCACAGGGTAAGGAAGATTGTACTGCGTCAATATACAAAGTATTGAAGGTCGCGTAAACTGTAGCTGCAGTGAAGATTCTAGAATTTGACTGAGGTAAAAAATTGTCTAAATTTCACAGCATTTCTCAGTAACACGTGACTATGGATCTGCGCATGGACCTTGGCATAGTGCATAACATTTCAGTTGCCATCATGACGTGAAATGGTGAACATCGTGTGTTTGTGATTTTAACTTATTTGATTTATTGATAGGAGGGCCGCTCTAACCGCCCGTCTAGCCTAAGTAAAGGCGGAAGTTGAGTGCTTACATGTCATGGACTGCTCAGCCACCAGGACTCAGTCGTTATGCATCACAGGTAGCCCCAATGAAAGGTGATCTTGCAGTCGGTGTATTCTACGGCCCCAGCCAACAGGGCGGTCTCCCCCTCCAACCTGCAGAGGTACAGTCGGTGTATTCTACGGCCCAGCGACAGGGCTAAAAGCTATTGAATTAAAGAAAACAATACGCATGTATTTATCCGTTTATGAAAACAAATAAATCTATTTAAGTACTAGAGGCGGCTACCCGGCGTTGCCTGGGCAAAGGGGATAATAAAAAGTTAGTCTCGCAGATCCATTGATTGTTTTGGTTTTACATAATTGATTTATGTTTTAATCACAAACGCAACCAATGACTTTCACTTCTCTTTCTATTCAAATCCTGATTTTTAAATATTTTCCCCGATTTAAATAAAGTCTTCATTATTTTTTTCACAAAAGGCAAGCTCTGGTGATAGTGAATGTGTATATATATTTACTTCGTCATTCACTGTTTTATTTTCGCAGTTTCCTCCGGACATACATACATAATAGCTCTCCTTTATATATGTACTAGCAGCGGCTACCCGGCGTCGCCTGGGTAGAGGGGGATTTTTTAAAGTTAGTCCCGCAGATCCATTATTACTGAATCGTGAGTTGAATCCTCGTGGGATGCCCCATTTAAATCCCTATGTAAAAAAAATAGACCTTGCATTGATCCAGCTACTCTGAAACGAAATGTTAATGTCTACTATCTAAAATACTAAATGAAAAAAAAATCCATGCTGTTATCATTTAAATTTCATTTTTTAATCATCTTCACGAATATAAATCAAATCGCTGTTATTTTTGCTCAAAAAACAAGCCCTGGTGATATTTAATGTGTATATATATTTACTTTGTCATTGATTGTTTTCTTTTCGAAGTTCCCTCCGGACGTATAGATACACACAACTGTCCTTATATATATATATATATAATATATATATATATATATATATATATATATATATAGATAGATAGATAGATAGATTATCATAAAAAATAGAATCTCATTCATTTTCAACGACAGCAGCCCAACGGGAAGGCAAATTCTCGATTCTCCGTTCAACGAAATCTGGCGTTTTCCAAGAAAAACAAAAATTTGAAGACATTTTCAATTTATTTGTTTCTGAATGTTCTGCCACTTCTGGAATTTTTTCGTAGTTGAAACAAATGAAAATCTGGAGATGCTAAATCTGCTGAGGATGGGGGGTGGGGGGATAGGAAAGAGCCCCCTCCCCCGATCCGAACGATTCAATCTTTCCCCGCGTTTGTTGGGCTTGCAGTCGTTGAAGATAAAGGCTATTAAATTTTTTATGAATATATTTAAATTGATTTAACACACACACACACACACACACACACACACACACGCACGCGCACGCACACGCGCACACACACACACACACACATGCATACATATATATATATAAACTCTAGATAGGGGGAATAAATAATATGCAGAGTATTCACAAAACACACAAACTCTCTCTCACACACACACACACACACACACACACACCACACACACACATATATATATATATATATATATATATATATATATATATATACGTCGAAAATCGACGGGAGAGTCCATTATATATATATATATATTTCTAACCTCTGACAGTCTCAAAAAACCTCCCAGCCTTAAGGTCTGTAATTACACCTGCTTTGGTTTGGTTTGTTTTGTTTGTTTTACGGCATATCAACCTCAGTGGATCATTTAATGCCGATAAAGTTTTGAAATAAATCAATTCTTAATGGATAATACAATTTTGTTTATCAACTCATGTTTTTCTATTTAACCCATAGATGGGACCCTAACAGGTACTACCACTCCGGGTCAGAGTGGACCAGGGAGTAATGGTGATGAAGGGGTGCTCCACATTCCCCAAACCTCCAAAACTGGAACCTCGCCATCAGATAGAGTTTAACGTCATTCCCAGGACATGTAGACCCTCAATCACCGCCTTCTAGCACCCATATGATAAAAAGGGGTTGGGGCTTGCCATAAGGGTAATAGGGTTGGGAAAATCATATAGTTGCTAGGGCTTGACGTGACCAGCCGATTGATTGGAGGGGGCCTCTCCGACCGCCCGTCTAGCCCAAGATAGGGCCAAAGTGGAGTATTGCAAGTCATGAACTCCTCATCCACCTGGGTTCTATCTTAAGCATCACGGGTCGCCACCCACGGCCAACAGGTGGCCCCCATGCAGTGGTGCAGTTGGTGCATTCTAACGCCTCACCGATAGGGCGGAATTATACCTGGAAAATACATGTAAAAAAAAGAAGAAAAGACCAAATGATTTGAATCTCCTGAAAATAATCAGTTGATACTATTAAATGTCAAAAAGAAAAAAATTCTGCAAGAGTTCCAAATTTTTCGGTAAAATTAATTATTTTCTGAAGCGCCTAATATTTTGAAATGTTGGTTTTACAATTTGTTGAAATTCAGTGCCGAAGTCAGTGTTTTTAAACAATTACATTGTTCCATGAATTCATTACTATTTAATAATAATCATTATTTGCTCAGGTTTTTTATGGAGTCAAGTATTTGATGCAATTATATGGTTTCAAGTCACTAATAATTATAATCCTTTATAAGCAATTACCACAAATAATTTGCATATAGTTATATGGTTTCAGGTTTTGCTATCTAATACTAGCAATATATGGGATTTTAATCCAGGTCAGAGTGGACATGGGAATAATGGGTTACTCCACACGTCACAGAGTTCCGGAACCGGAACCTCAAATCTGAATGCAGTTTAATGCCTAAACCAGATCACCCGTTTTTTATGACTTAAATAGTACCACTACTGTTCTACAAGGATGACTGTGGCATTAAATAACCCATTAAGGCTTATATGCCATTAAACCAAACCAAACCAAACCAAAAAAAACAGGTGTCTGACTTTGGTTTGTCTTAGAGGTTCACGTCACTTTCCTTGAAACATCTAAACCAGTTTTGTGCCATCCATTCGTTAACAGTTCCAGGGCTTTTCACAGTATTAAATTCTTTTTCCACTGCCCTTGAAGAGGTTCGGTTTTTTTTTACACAAGTAGATCAAAGGTGTAAAATAAATTATAAACAATTCAGCAATGATTGGACAAATTATATCAAATCAATAATATGATTATTTGCTAAGCTTAGCTCAGATGTGGCACAAGGCCAGAAGTATGAGGCGCCCAGTGAGAATCGAACTCACTATCAATGATCTGCGAATTTAGCTCACTAACCATTACACCATGTGAGGTGCCCAAAATTAATGATATAATATAGTCTTGACCATTTGCAGGAGATCCAGTCCAGGTTTGTTATAAGAAAATAAATATTATATTCTGGTAATTTGGGGAGGTGCTCTTTTTAATATATCTTTTTTATGCCATTAACATCAATTTCTGCAAACCCTTCACTGCTCCTTCTTTCTTTCTCTCATTCTTTCTTTCTTTCTTTCCATCCTTAAGCTTTCTTTAACATTATGTATCTTTTTAATAGCCCTTTCTTTCTTTCTTTCTTTCTTTCTTTCTTTCTTTCTTTCTTCTTTCTTGTCCCTTTCACCTTATATTATTTGTTTCTTTTCTTGTCGCATACTCTCTGTTATCTTTCTGTTTTATTTCCCCCTCTGATGAACTCTTTTCTTTCTTTCTTTCTTTCTTTCTTTCTTTCTTGTCCATTTTCACTTCTTTTGAAACTCCCACCATCAAACCAGCTTTTAATTTGATAAACGACAAGAAGAAGATTCTCCATTTTGAGTTTTTCTTTTTTCCTCCAACATGGCCAGGACAATTTTAATAACTAACACATCGTCACTTTGTTCAAATTTCTTTGCTCTTTCCAAAGAAATATTTCTTTTATCCAACTCTCTCTCTCTCTCTCTCTCTCTCTCTCTCTCTCTCTGTTAGATCCGAACCTGCAATCTTCTCGTTTATAATACTCTTACGTTTTTCCACAGTCTCTTGCAGTCTCTGTCTCTCTCTCTATGAGGGTTGTCCAAAAGTCATAGATGGATAGATAGATACGATCAGATTATATAGGTATATATGATCAGATTAAGCTAGATAGATAGAAACATACTACACACACACACACACACACACGCACACACACACACACACACACACACACACACAAAGATAGATAGAAATGAATACGAACATATTGAGATAGATATGAACATATAAAGATAGATACGTAGATTCATAGGTAGATAGATAGATAGATATGAATATATTAAGATAGATAGGTTGATAGATAGATAGGTATGAACATATTAAGATATATAGATAAGAACTTATGAGATAGATAGATAGATATTAACATATTAAGATAGATAGATAGACAGATAGATATATTAACTTATTAAGATAGATAGCTAGATAGATATATTAACTTATTAAGATAGATAGATAGATAATAACTTATATATATATATATATATATATATATATATAATATATATTATAGAGAGAGAGAGAGAGAGAGAGATATGAACATATTAAGATAGATAGATAGATATTGACATATTAAAATAGATAGATATAAACATATTAAGATAGATAGATAGATAGATAGATAGATAGATATGAACATATCCCGAAGACACTTAAAAGGTCGCTTGTCTGTCTTCTACACTCCACTGTGTTCTTCCTCTAATCTACAATCTGTAACGTCTGTGAGCATAGGTACGTCCGGAGGGGGGATGAAAAAGTGTGGTAAAAGACATTGTCACTTCAATATGCGAACACGATGCACATACGTTCTAGCAACAACGAGACACTCTCTCTCTCTCTCTCTCTCTCTCTCTCTCTCTCTCTCTCTCTCTCTCTCTCTCTCTCTCTGTTTCTGCTTACGGGGAAAACTTTATTTTCAAACCACGAATCGTGTCTGCGTCAAGGTGTAGTTTGCCTGTGTTATCATGTCAGAGGTGTGATTAACCCAAGGGGGCTGGGTGTAAATCCCCTCAAACAAGAAGCCGCTTTTAAAGAGGGCCTTTGATGTGTCACTTGTTTCTTCTAAGCTTTTCCATTCTTCTTAGAGGTCGTTGCTAAGGTTGAACATATCGCTCGGGGGAAGTCGTATTTTTAAAATGAACTTGTGAATAATTCGAATGTGCTTATTTTTCCAAGTTTTTATTCCTCGGTTCGTCCTCGGCTGTTGAACTTCTTCCAACTAAATCCTGACCCTTCAAAGAACATAGGCAAATTAAATGGAGAATAGATTTCTGTGACTGTCATGTGACACCACGCGAGGCACCCAATGAACACGCCCATTCTCTAAGAGAGATAATCATTCATTGTCTCCTTTCAACATCCTATTTAACATTATAGTAAGAAACGAGTTCTATAATATATTTCTTACAAATTAATCTATTTAAGTTGCTTGATTGAAAAAGAAGTAGGGAATGGGTTTATGTGACAGTTACGTGACACTACACGAGACTCCCAATGAACACACCCATTCTCTAAGGGAGATAATTGTTCATTGTCTACTTCCAACATCCTATTTAACACTAAAGTAAGAAACACACTTAAAAATATATTTCTTCCAAATGGATTCATTTAGGTGGGTTGGGTTTTACGGCATGTCAAACATTGGTGGGTTATTTTATGCCGAAAACGATTTTGTATTAATTCTAGTTGGTTATTCAATTTAAAAAAATTAATTTTCTAAATACGTTACGTATGTAATATAGCTAAGTTCAGCTCACGAATAATTATATCTAATAATTAGCAGCACATATCCATATTGCATGACCGTTATCCCCCAATGACGCTAGGTCTTGGCCATGTTTGGCAATCCATGATGCTTAAGGACGGAATCTTCGAGATTGAACAGTCCATGACATGCAACACTCCACTTTGACCCTTACTTAAGTTAGACGGTCGGTTGTAGAACCCTCCACCCTTCGATCAGTCGGCTGGTCAAACCATAGCACCTATATGATTGTCTCGACCGTATTGCTCTTATATGGCAAGCCCCAACCCTTTTTATCATATATGTGCTATAAGGCGGTGAATAGGGGTATTCATGTCCTGGGTAGGACGTTAAACTCTATCTTATGGTGAAGTTCCAATTCTAGAGCTCTGGGAATACTCCTTCATCGCCATTACTCCCAGGTCCACTCTGACCCGGAGTGGTTATACTTTTTAGGGGCCCGTCTATGGGTTAAATAGAGAAAAAAATGAATTAAAAATGTGTTTAAACAAATGAGTTCTTTTTTTAAAATTGAATATCCATAACTTTGAATCGAACCCTTTATTCAAGGTTCACACGTTCGAGAAGGTTCCCGAGTCCAACAAGAAAGACCTAATGAAGACCATAGGGCAGATCAACTGAAACGTTGTACAGATAACAATAAAGACGGGGACAATAGTCCGAATAATCCAAATAATACAAATTATCAAGCCTCGTCTCAAACATTCAGAGAAATAGTGGAGGTGATAATAAAGATGAGGACAATAGTCCGAATAATCCAAATAATACTAATTATCAAGCCTCATCCCAAAAATTCAGAGAAACAGAGAGAAAAGGTTTTGTTAAAGATGAGGAAATTATACAAACATTAATGAGTGAATAAGTCTGTTATAGATCCAACTGAGTAGATCCAACCATTCTCTGTTCCAATTGACATTCATTCGCTTTGGAGACGTCAGAAAAATTTGAATCGTGAAAGATACAACGACGATTCGCCGTGAAATATGCAAAAGCGAAAGCCAAGTTGAGCGCTCGTCTTACTGACCATCGGTCAGCTGATGTCCAGAGTCCAGGTTATTATTGTCCATTTCAAGCGTAATACACGGATTAACAATGACATGATCAGATTAGTATGAGTTGTTCTTACTAATCCGGTGGACTCTTCTTTTCAGATGAGAGCAAAGGGAAGTGAAACGTTATAAAAAGAAGAAAAATGCTGTCAAACATTTCCGTAAAGTCTTCGGTATGGAACTTTTCAAAGTTTGCTCCATAGGGAGATGACAAAAATTCGTTTCTCGGTCTGTTTTTATTATTTTATACTAGCAACAATATGCACCCTCCGCTGGGCGTAAGTATTTACGCCCTGTTGGCTGGGGCGTTAGAATACACCGACTGCACCTTTGCAGAAGGGTAACACTCCCTCAATAGGGCCACCTGTTGGCCGTAGATGGCGACCCGTGATGCTTAAGAATGGAATCCTGGTGGATGAGCTGTCAATGACATGCAACACTCTACTTAGACCTTACTTAGGATAGACGGGCGGTCGGTTGGCTATTTCAAGCCCTAGCACCAATATGATGGCCCCCAACCTTATTGCCCTTATGGCAACCCCAACATAATCATATGGGTGCTAAAAGGCGGAGGGTCTTCATGTCCTGGATATGACGTTAAACTCTATTGGATGGTTTGGTTCTAGTTCTGATGGTCTGGGGAATGTGCAGCACCCCCTTCATTACCATTGCTCCTAGGTCAACTCCGATCCGAAGTGGTAGTACCTGTTAGGGTCCCATCTATTGGTTAAATAGAAAAATATGATTTTATAAAAAAATTGAGTATCCATTAAGAATGAATTTTATTTCAAAATTTTGTCGGCATTAATTGTCCCACTGAGGTTGATATGCCATAATACAAAACAAACACAACCAAACCAAACGTAAATATTTAAGTTTTAATTTAATGAAATATAATGTAATGGAAGCGCGTGGTGTAATTGTTAAAGTCTTGGAAATTGGACTCGTCGTCCCGTGTTCAAATCCTGGATGTGGAAACTGCATTTTCACTTAGCGCTAATACCCTTCGGGAAGGTATGAATCCTTCTATCCCTCCAGTTATGGGTAAATAGTAGGGCAGACTGGGCTCTTTAAACTTGGTTAGGCAACCGGTCTAGAAGAAGGAAAACTGAATTCGAACCTGTTAAACTTCGCCTAATACATTGACCTTGTGTCACATCTTGCTCGTGCGGTGGGGGGGGGGGGTAAATATATAATAATGTAATGTCACGTCATAATAAGAGATACCATAGAATGTTTGCTTTTTACTCGTAGACTTGGTCGGTTCAGGGTTAAGGCAAAGCCAGTACAGCTAAACTGTGCGTAACTGGGACGTTCTCGGTACTTAATACTTTCGTTTTATTAATAGACAGAGTTAAATGGTCTTTATGTAAAAACTGACATTCTTCACCTTCGCCCCCCTCCTCCACCCATCCACTTCTCCTCACCTAAAAACAAACAGAAACTTCCCAATATATTTGTTTATTTATTGATTATTGCTATTGATTTCTTCAAGTCAATGAATGTCGAATTCTTTTCTTTTTTTTTTTTCAATCGCATTTTCTTCCAAAATAAAGATCAACATTTTCGAGAAAAGAAGATTAAAACAAAAAAGGAAAGAGAAATGAAAATCAATTTCTTTTCATTGAAGACATTCAAATCTTAAAGTATCGGTTGTGCGGTCTTATACCCATACTCTTCTGTTATGAAGACCACGTATGCTTCTTTGTTGGTATACCTGATGAGTCTAATTTTCAGAATATATATATAAATAAAGTAAAGTCGTCGGGGCGGCCTAATGTCGGTATCAGCCAGACAGCGAGGGAGTCTATCCCTTTTTCAATAGCGCTAGACCAAGGAGATTATTTTAGCATCAGAGGTGGAGCACCACACCTACCATCAGCTCCTTACTTTACCGCACAGATCCCTGTGCTACTCATACGCTGAGTTGGCGAGGGCCGGTATCGAACTAGGAACCTTGTGGTTTCTAGCCGAACGCTCTACCGACTGAACTAAACCGGATATATATATATATATATATATATATATATATATATATGTGTGTGTGTGTGTGTGTGTGTGTGTGTGTGTGTGTGTGTGTGAAGAGATGGAAGTGAATCCGACGGTATGTAGTATACTAAGAAAATTGATAAAACACAGGTTTAAATAAGTTGAGTGGTAAGTTTATTGGCCGACGCTGCAGTGTTTCGATCTATTAATTAGATCATCTTCAGGGCATTTGTTGGTATAAGGAAGGTGATAAAGAAATTTATCACAGAATAAAGAGAAAAGCAAGCGATAGTTTAATAACAGACTGATAAACAAGGACCATCGCTTGCTTTTCTCTTTATTCTGTGATAAATTTCTTTATCACCTTCCTTATACCAACAAATGCCCTGAAGATGATCTAATTAATAGATCGAAACACTGCAGCGACGGCCAATAAACTTACCACTCAACTTATTTAAACCTGTGTTTTTTCAATGTTCTTAATATACTATATATATATATATATATATATATATATATATATAATGGAGATTAGGTCTTTATTTATCTGTAACCGAAACTACGTCACTGCTTACGTCACCTTACCTAAAATTATCATAATATAGAATAAATACACTCAAAATTTGGGTGTGCAACCTTAGACGATCCTCTTTCTTTTTTTAAGCAACTTGAGTCATATGTTAATCAAAATGAATTCATTCAGCATTAAATGACCCGAAAAGGGTTGATATGTCGTAAAATAAAACAATCTAACTTTTCTTTCCTTCTTTTATTTTATCAATTCTTTCTTTCTTTCCTTCTTAAATTCATTTTAAACTTCATTTCTTTTTCGCTTTCTTTCTTCATTCATTTTAACCCTTCATTCCTTTTGTATTTCTTGTATTCATTTTAAGATTTGCTCCTTTCTTCCTTTTTATTTATTTCTTTCTCTTTTTCTTTTCTTTCATTTTTCTTTCGTTTATTTTTCTTTCTTTCTTCGTTTTCGTTTTATCGCTCACTTATTTTTTTGTTTTGCTAATAATCTTATCAATATTTATATCTCTGTTTTTTTTTTTGTTTTTATTATTATTATTATTATTATTATTATTATTATTATTATTATTATTATTATTATTATTTTACTCCTTTTGAGTTTTCACATCAGCATTAGCTGATGGTCTTTCACTGGAGTCTGAGTGACAGCAAGTCTCCTCAGGTCTCCAGGATTCTTCTGAGTATTCTGGCAGATTGCAGCAGTGCAGTGTTCTGGATGGTATCATTCCTTCCTCTGATTTCCAGACTTTCCAAACCCTTTTCTAATCCTTTTGGGACTGTTCCAAGTGCACCAACTTCAATTGGTATCACTTTCACTTTCATATTCCATAACCTTTTCAGTTCTCTGGCAAGGTCCAGATATTTGTCCATTTTTTCATTTTCCTTTAACTTCACCTTGTGATCTGCTGGCACTGCAAAATCCACCATTTGACAAGTTCTTTCTTTTTTGTTTATTAACACTAGGTCTAGTCTTCTTGCTGGGATAAGGTGATCCGTTTTTATTTCAAAGTCCCAGAGAATTTTATGCGTTTCGTTCTCAAGAACAGATTCTGGTTTATGCATATACCATTTTGTTGTATGGTCAAAATTTAATTTTTTCCATAATTCCCAGTGAATCACCTTCCCAACCCAGTCGTGTCTAGTTTTGTATTCTCGTTGTGCTAGTTTGCTACATTCGCAGAGTATATGGTTTACAGTCTCATCTCTATTACCACAAAGTCTACATTTACTATTTTGTTGGGTCTTATCAATTTTCGCTTTTATATTATTATTATTATTTATTATTATTATTATTATTATTATTATTTGTCTGTTTGCTTGTTTTATTATCTCTTCCTAACATCTTTTCTTTTCTATTCTTCGCTTCTTTCTTTCTTTCTTTTTTTACTTTCTATTTTTCTCCCTTTCTCCTTATCTTTTTCTTTTTTCAAGGTTCCTTCCTAGCCAACCCTTTCTTTCTTTCTTTCTTTCTTTCTTTCTTTCTTTCTTATTCAAATCTTTCTTTCTTTCTTTCTTTCTTTCTTATTCAACGTTCCTTTTTTTTTTATCCCACTTTTCTTCTTCTTTTTCTTTCTTTCTTTTCCAACTCTTTCTTTCTTATTCAAATCTTTCTTTCTTTCTTTCTTTTTTCTTTTTTCTTATTCTTCCTTTTATCCCCACTTTTCTTTCTTTCTTTCTTTTTTTTTTCTTTTTTTTCTTTCTTTTATTCTTCTCTTTCTTCTTTCTTTCTTTCTTTCTTTTTTTCTTTCTTTCTTTCTTCCCAATTCTTTTCTTTCTTTTCTTTCTTCTTTCCACTCTTTCTCTTTCTTATTTTCTTTCAAATCTTTCTTTTCTTCTTTCTTTCTTTTTTTCTTTTTTCTTTCTATCTTTCTTCTCTTTCTCTCTACCTGCAACTCTATGTTTTAAAGGCTAAAATACGTAAAAAATGCTGTCTCTTGATAAAAAAAAAAAAAAAACAAAAAAAAAAAAACAAAAAACAAAAACAAAAAAACAAAAACAAAAAACAAACAAACCCAAAAATATAACCAGCCGAAAAAAAAGAAAAAGAAATCAGCCAATCAAAAGAACTTTAGGAAACTCGTGACTAAAACCTTGGCTGCCATTCTTTATAATGACCAGAAGAAAAAGTGAAAATGCTATTAGGTTGAATCTTTGAAGGATTCAATATTCGTGACCATACTTATCTGTGATAGAAATTAATTCTTCTTTTCTTACAGATATGCCATCCCTTGCAACAACGATCAATATTCTTCGCGCTAGTTTCCTTCGATTTTAATATTGAAGATTTTTAATATTAAAAATAAAAAAAATAACTACTGAAAAAAAAAAACAAAAAACAAATCATAAAAAAAAAAACCCAAATAGATCGAACGTCTTTAAAAAAGATCGGAAATAAATTTGGAACTTTTTAAGCACAAAAGCAATTCTTTCTTGAATTTTTTCGGGGTGGGTGGGTGTTGATTTTAGCTCAGGTTTTTAGACCATCCGCATAGGAAACAATGTTCCAGGTTCGATACCCGATACTGGCCCTCGCCAACTCAGTACTTGACTAGCACAGCTTGGATCTTCTATGATCTTTTCAGTAACGTGTGGAGCTGATGGTAGGAGTGGCCCCACCTCAGACGCAAAAACAATCTTGCTGGTCTAGCGCTAGTGATAAGTGGATAGACTCCCTCACTGTCTGGCTGATACCGCTTATTTTGCTTTATACTCCCTTTAATTCAGTAGAATTTTGTAATTCCTCTAGCATAACTTTCTGCTATTAACTCTCAAGTGTGATTAAGAAACAAATTTGCTCAAATGCTGTTTCAATCATATTTATGGTCAATATATATATATATATATATATATATATATATATATTGTGTGTGTGTGTGTGTGTAGTATATTGAAAAATGAAAAAACACAGGTTTAAAATGGGTTAAGTGTGGTGAGTTTATTGGCCGACGCTGCAGTGTTTCCATCTATTAATTAGATCATCTTCAGGGCATTTGTTGGTATATGGAAGTGATAAATTATTTATATCACAGAATAAACGAGAAAAGCGAGTGGTAGTTATTGTTATTCAGGTCCGTTTTCAGAGGGCGGAAAAACCCACAAATCACATGAAGTCACGGACTGAATAACAATAACTACCACTCGCTTTTCTCTTTTTCTTCCATATAGCAATAAATGCCCTGAAGATGATCTAATTAATTTGATCGAAACACTTGCAGCGTCGGCCAATAACTCCACCACTTAACCCATTTTAAACCTGTGTTTTTTCATTTTTCCTAATATCTACTCATACCGTCGGATTTCACGTCCTTTCTTCATCACACACACACACACACAACACCACACAGCCACACCACACACAGGCATATATCAATATATATATAATATATATATATCTATATATATATAGATATAATACAGACACATGACCTAAGTAGAGGAAGACGAAGACCGAAGAAGATAGAATTGTAGGAAAAAGACGTATTGATGGAATACTGCTCCATTACTACACCTCTTTCCCAAAAGTATCCTAGCTACTGCGCATGAAAAACTTTCAAAAACAGGTAATCGGATCCCCTGTTGTGCTGCCTGTCAATTTGCTGATTACAACATAGTAACTACATAGCTGCAGAAAGCAATAGGATTTAACCTATCTTGCCAATACCCATGTAAATCCCCAATAAAGGTGAAGCAGGTTCTCGATTTCGATAATGATGCTACATGCAGTATGGACTTTTAGTTGATGACCCAAAGAATTAACAAAACACAAAAACACCTTAACCAACAGTGCTTATATTTATTTGCTGCAATGTTTCTTTCGTGTCTCATATTTTTTTTCTTTCGCACAATATGTCTAAGATCAAATCCCACGCTTTTAGGAATAGTTCAATCATTTGCTTTCTCATTATTATATGTTTTGATTTTGTCACCGGTAAATAATTAGCGCTAAATAATGGACATATTATCGTTTCATTTATAAAGAAAGAAAGGTAGAAAAAAGGATATACTACACACTTACAGAAACAAAAGCAAGTCCTGGACAAAAATTATGTATTGCTAATTTTATATGATCTCATCGTATGTTCTTCCGTTGCTTTAATTTCTCACCATCCTCCACATGGTCGTGTATGTTTATTATTATCGTTCAGGGTTGCGGTGTTCAGTGTACTAGTATCGGATTTGTATCAGATGGAAGTGTGAAATCTAGATCAGTTGGCAATATTTAAAAGCGTTTTAGCGAAGAAATAAGTCGGAGCCTCCAGTCCATCAACCATCAAAACCGAAGTACAACTCGAACCCGCGCCAGTGACGCGCACTCGTGCTAAGTCTGTGCCCATTGAGCCCCCGTGCCAATGTGGTGTACCGCTGAGTAGCCAGACCATCCACCCACACCCCACTCGCGACGGGCGAATATCACTCCACGCTGGCCAAACGCCGAATGCTTGGCTCCAACACCGACGACGAACCAACACCACTGCAGCGCCGGACATATCTTGCCCGTGCCTCCACCCCCGCCCAGCCGGAACCCCACGCCACCTCTCACCCCCACACAACTCCAATCTGCCCCTCACCCTGTCGCCATTACCCCACCAACACCTCCAATTCAAATCTGTTTCCCTCGCTTTTTTCATTTTCTTCAGCCCTCGCCGTCGGCCGGGAAAGGCCGGGGAGGGGCCCCTAAGACAACTTGCCATTAATATACCACACGACGTGATTGGGTGTTCGTATGGGGGACATCGCCCTTTCACACTTACTAGACGACCGGCGGGAATATTTTCTCGGCCAGGTGTTCTGGGGTTAGAGGATAGACCCACAGTAGAAGTATGTCATGGTGGTGGGTTTTACGGGCAGCTGTCCGGGGGCGCACGCGGTGTCGGAGACGAGACTCCCCCTTGTCTCCTACCGAGGAGGTTTCTGCCTCGGCAGCAGCGGGAACGTTGGGCGGTCTCGGAAATAAACTACGAGGTTTGCAAATTTTTGGTAAGCAGCCAGACTGTGTGTAGGCGTTGTCTTTTTGTAGAAACCTGATTTACGAAACGGTCTTTAGCGAATATTTAGGCATGTTGAAGAAGACGAAATGGAAAACTCTGTAAAAGAAATGAAGACAGATAGAGAGAGTGGGTAAAGAAAAAGAAAATGAAAGAATAGAAAAGTAGAAGAAGGAAAATGAAAGAGAAATGTACTTCAAGGTTGGGTAGAAAAGAATAATATCAAATGGTTAACGAGATCGAAGACAGAGAGAGAGAGAGAGAGACCCGGGAGAGAGAGAGAGAGAGAGTAAGAGAGGTTGGGGCGGGGTGTATGTTGTTATTGTGTTGCACTGCTGCGTGCGGCCGTTGAGAGAGATGAGAGAGAAAGCAGAGTGAGTTCACCCGTTTATGTAGGGTGTCAGTGTTGTTGCTAAGGTTTCGTGTGTTGTAGCATCAGATGTGATTGAGATGAGCATGTTAGAGATGAATAGACGAAAGAGAGAGGGGAGTAGAACGTGGTTGGTGTGTGTGTGTGTTGACTTGTGGTGTGGTGTGTGGAGGAGTAGAGGAGACGTAGAGTGAGAGGAGATGAGAGGGGGAGCAGTCATATAATAGAAATAGGCCTAGAAGATAGATGTTGACAAATATAGTTAGACAAATTAAATATAAATTAAGGAGAAGTATATAGAAAGGAAAGCACAAGAAAAAAGAAGAGAAAAAGAACGGACGCACTCAACGCTCCTAACAGTGAGAGGGAGGGAAAAAAAGTATAGGAGGGAAGAGAGGAAAGTGAAACAGGTTAAAAGGAAGTGAAAGTTGAATGGAACGAAGGAAAGAAAGAAAAGTATTAGGGACAAGAAAAGAAGAGCAGGGAAGAAATGAAAAAAGAAGAAGAAGAAAAGACATGTGTTATTGACATTCCGGTATGGACCAATCTGTTAGCTGTAGGACGGTGAGGGAACAAAATGAGAAGTAGATAAAACGTAGAGGTAGAGGAGGGTGGCAAACGCCTGCCGCAGCCGAAGGTAGAGCAAAGAGACAGAAAGAAAAGGTATGTGGAAATTGGCAGGGGATAATTACATGTGAATAGAGAAATGAAAGTTGAAAAAATGCAAGAAAGAAAGAAGGAAAGAAAGAAAGCAGAAGAGAAAGGAAATGGATGAATAGCATACAGGAAAATCAAATAATAGAGAAGAAAAAGAAATAAACCGGGAGTGCAAAGGAGTGACGTTTGTATCCATTATTGTATGAATTTTAAAAATGTAAAGCAAAGCAAATGCTACATGGAGGAACAGGTAGAGAGTTGAGTCAATAGAAAGAAGAAAGATAAGAAATGAATAGAAGAAAGAATGAAAGATTGAAGAGTGAAGAAGGAGAGGGAGAGGAAAAAGAATCATGTAAAGTAAAAGGTGATATTTAAGACGGAACAATATACAAGAAAGAAAAAGAGGCGGAGATTAGTATAAAGGTGTAGATTCTATAGAAAAAAATAGTAAATGTAAATTAAATGAAAAGTAAATGAAATTCATGAACTGTGAAGCAAAGAAACTTCGATTCACGGGAAAGGCAAGGTAGGGTAGCACACATGATGATATAAATCTGCAGTAAATGAGGAAAGAAAGAAAGATACCGAAAAAAAGAAAATAAAAGGAAGTCTGAAAGCCGCAAGGAGTTGTTGTGAAAAAAGTTTGTAGGGAGGCGAATTTTAAATAAATGAATGAAAGAATAGAAGAAGAAAAAAGTGGCAAAGAAAAGAAAAGACATGGCGGTATGTACATATTGTAGAAAAGATCGGTTAAGGTATGGTATTGTGATTAGATCTGATATTGATATTGAAAGAACGAAGGAAAGGGGGTAGGTGTCCTGGTAGAAAGAGAATAAAGGACTGAAATAGAGTTCATAGCGCTTCTTAACGAAAAAAGAGGGTCGACACTTGCGAAGGGGTTGTAAAAATATAGGGAAAAAACCTGGTGGAAAGAACCACTAAGGTATAAAAGAAGAAAAGAACCAAGAAAGAACAGCAACAAAACAGAGATAGTGACATCTAGTAAAAAAAACAGGAACACGTCTCATGTGGAAAAAGCACAGAGATGTGGACAGTGTTATGTGGGAATAGGAGGCTAGAAGAAAAAGCATAGAAAAAGTAAGAAAGAAAGAGAAATGAACCTGTAGGAGCGCAAAGAAAGAAGAAGAAGAAAGAAAAAGAAAGAAAAGAAGAAAGATTGAAGAAAGAAAGACAGAAGAGAAATCAACTGTGGAGGAAAAGAAAGAAGAAAGAAAACGATATATTGTGAAGAAACGAAAGAAAGAAGAAAGAGAAATGAAACTGTGGAGGAAAGAAGGAATAAAGGAAAGAAAGATATATTGAAGAAAGAAAGAAAGAAAAGAAAAGAAAGAAGAAAGAGACAATGAAACTGTGGAGGAAAGAAAGCAGAAAGAAGAAAAGAAAGATGTATTGAAGAAGAAGAAGAAAAGAAGAAAGAAAGAGAAATGAACTGTGGAGGAAAGAGGAGAGAAAAGAAAGAAAACGAAAGAAAGAAAAGAAGATGACAGAAAGAAAGACAGCACAGAAGGAAAAGATATATTGATACTTTGAAAGAGCTGTAAAGGGAGTATATCATGATGAAAATTGGTCCACCGGGCCACCCACATAAATTGAAATCAGCCCCAAGGCGTAACTCAAACATGACTGTTACTAAATACATGAAAAGGCAAATAGAAAAAAGACATAATATTAAATACATTAACAGTAGGCTCAGTTGTTTATTCTCGTCGTGTTTCCTTTTTTGTTTCACACTGGCTGGGTTTTTGTCGTCGACCCGTCTAGGTATACTTATTCTCTCCCAGAGCAAAAATTTTACTATAGATCTCATATATTTGTCAATTCCTTTATATTTTACTACATATTTTTTGTGTTACGTTGTTTCCATGAGTTGAATAATTTATTCCTTTTTTTTTTTGGTGAGGGTAAGAGGGGTGCCGAAAAAAATTATACTTTTAATGCAATGAATCTAATGTCCTCAATTCTACTAGGTGGCCCCAAACACTAGCTTCATAATTATCAATTTGACTCGTCGAGTTGTTGCATCATATTAATATCTACAGTAATCATAGGTCCTCTAATTATCGCATCGACTACAGACAACCGCTCATATGGGCCATTGAGTCATTAGCAATATATAGGGATATATATTAATACTACACTCCTTATATCCACTCAGTCTATCTTCTTTTGGATACTCCTAATCGATGCAGTTATTTTTAAAGTATATACCCGGAGACGACTTCTCTCTAGCAAAGCGTGATATAATATTTTTTTAATTAAAAAAAAGAAAAACACCAGTTGATTAAAAAAAGCTAGGCAGAATGTCTATAAACAGTATATTAATAGAGATCTATATATTTTTGATAAATATATATTGTATCTGTACAATCACTCATACTTTAAAAAATTCAAACCTAACAATTATACAGATGAACACGCGAGACACTTTTAAAAGTTACTCCAAACCAGACATCATTATCACAGAGACTATCATGAAATGATAAATAAGATCAAACATCAGCACAAGAGAAACCATGCATGCAGTCAACAACAAGACATAAGTTTCAAGCATGTAACAGCAATATTATAAATATAGAAAAGAAGAACTTAAACTGCAAGATTTCAGTGTGAACAGAGACTAAAAGCACGTTTAGCCTTTGTCTTTGAGGAATATATTGGGGAAAAATCACTATAGCAGAAAAAAATGAAAGACAAAAAATACCTGCAACTTAATATAAGACGTTGTTAGTTCTAACCAAGATAGTCTCTAATAAAAACTCAAGATTTAATCATTTCGTCAAAATCCAACAAAAACTAACTTACATATTAAAATAAAAAAACTAATATATATAATCAATAAAAAATATAAGAAATTTTTTTTTTGATGTTTGAATGATCTGGCGTTGTTTTTTTTTTGTTCGGAGAATTTGGCGAGATTTGTAGTGGATAATTCAAAATTATTTATTGTTACATTTAAAAAATGAATCTCTGAAATCAGACTAAAAGTTGTTTTGTCTCGATAATTTATACATCGTCTGTAAATAAATACGAGTCAAAACAGTTTGGCTATTATTTAGGTACGATCTAGTTTGCGGACTTTTTTTTTTTTTTATTTTCTTTTTATTTTCGCTATATAACCAAAGTCCTGACATGAGTGTCATATACGCAGGCGTTGTGTAACTTGTGGTAGTCGGACAATGAGCAACTGGTATTCTGACCTACTACCACCCGACTTATACTAGCTCATGTTGTCTATGGAGCGAGAGTCTGTTTATGCTAACAATCACTAATGGTCATCATTTTATTGCGCTAAATAAAATTCATTGGGATTTCAGACCATGTGACAACTATTCTCATAAACATTACTCGCAGCGACATGCAGAATGTGCATTTTTATCACAATACAGGACGGCTGTTACCAGGGCCTGCTACAGATTAGCGTTTTGAACTAAACAACTGTATGATTTATACAACTATATATAAGCAAGGATTAATGCGCAAAAGTCCAAATTATATATCTAGTTAAGACCTAGAATTATTAGACTGTATCTATATGCTCCAAGCACTTGGTGTATCAGTGTTATAAGGCGCATATCTTTGAGAAATAGGTGTCTATCAAAAAATTGATAGTATACACAAGACATACGAAGGACAATAGTACATCAGAATCTGTTTGTCTTTTTTTCTCTCAATATATGTATATTATGAAAAGATTAACTCATTTCTTGTACAATCTCAAAGATTTATGCTTTTGATTAAGCGACAACTTTTAAATACGAATAATAAGAGTTAAATTATATATTTAATACATTTTATTCCATATTTGTAAAACATAATGCACGAAAGTTTATTGCGTATTATAGAAATTCGCCCGTTATTGCCTACTGGCAGAGGGTAATCTCTCAAAGTCCATAACAAGTGACCACAGCATTAAGAAGAACATCTTTTTTGTGTTCGACAAGCACAATCTAGCTACCGTATGTAATACGGTGATTGAAAGCATATTTTTCTATTGGCAGATGCTTATAGGGTTTAGAGTTCGAGATTCATAGGACAGGTTGAGTAATTGTGTTTGCAGAATTTCAGTGAGATACTCTTAGTAGTAGTTTTTTCCATACTTACGATTGATTAACTTTTTGAAAAGAATTCTCAATATACATGGACTCAAGTAATTATATATAGACTAATATTTAGTAATTTATATTTCCTATAAGGCGGTAGTAGCCCATTACTATTCTTTTATAATTATCGTCTTATGCTGTTGTTAAGACTCTTATTGATAAGCTTAACTTGAGGTCTGTTTTGCTCTTTCTGCGTCATAGTTTATCAAGCTCCACATGAATCACTAGCTGCGTTCTATGTAACTGCAGTGGGGCTAGGATATAATTATGCCACTCGGCCCTGTGTAAAATCTCTTTCTGACGTCTTTAGCTATCCTTGGCTAAGAAGAGTCAAATAACGGGTCCTGCCCATGGTTAATAAAATATAAAGTTAGGATTTTCTTTCTCTTTATGTATCCGATAGGATTGTAAGCTCCATGCTATAACAGATCGTGGACGAGATTGTTTTGGCTGACAAGATAAGAAGTCTGACAGATGTGAGAAAATTGATGTTATAATAACATCTACAGCCTGAAGTGAATATGGTCTTTGTTTGTTAATAGAATAGACTAGAAATGTTGGGTTCAGATTAATGTAGAATATATTGTCAAAGATTTTTTTTTGTTCATAAATTAATCAATTCGTTTGTTTTGAATTTCTTCCAACTTAAAGGGATAAATTGCAGTTCCCTGATGATTTTCTGGTTTATTTCAGATAAAATGAGGGCGAGTCCACCTCAGTGTGATTCTGAATAATCCACACCTATATCGCGTTTGTAAGCCAATATATGTATTTTATTTTTAATTATCACAATATATTTAAGTGTCAACTTTCTTTTATTTGGAAATTTCGGGTGTAGGAAAATACATACTATGATATTTTCAAACAGCCACTCCTTAAAAAGCTACATGAGTAGATATTTGCATCCCAGGAATATGAATTTGTGGGAAGAGTGTAAATACTTTGTTATGTCTCACATTCGGTTTTATAGATTTACAATTAACTTATTCTCGGAGAAACTAGAAATATAGCGCATCACAAAACGCTGGTGAATACTTCAACAGATTGTGTTTCCATTGAGCTGAAAGGTTACTTCCAAGCTGATAGAATATGAGAAGCAAGAATTCTCCCAATTGTATTTGCAAATATGAACTTATAAAATATGTATTAGATCCTTACTATCATTATTGTCACACGCAAATTAAAACCAACCCAAAGCTCCGACATAGTTTTTATCTATTTTTGATTTTTGGCTCTCTTGACTTAGTCGAAGTAATTGTCCATTTTGTGGGCCTGTCTTTTGTATTTGATAAGTTCAGACTCATGAATTTTTAGTAGATATATTATTATGTCGATAGAGCATTAGGGATGGCCTATTAATCACATATAACTGGTGTGTAGGGGTTAATATAATTGGCCCATCTGTATCAGGAATGTTTAAAAAAAAGGTAAGGTCAGAAGGCAAAAAATAACATGGCCCCCGATTATATTTTTAACATTATTTTGGCGTGGCTTAATAAACATTGAACGAGAGCTAGAAGAGGTAACTTTAACAAAATATTTACAGTAAATAATTAAATAATTATAACCGTGACGCTAGTAGGTGATTATCATATTGTAATTTAGTCATTATTGTGCACGTTAAACCCCTTAAATTTTAATTTTAAATCCTCTTTTCAAAATTTAAAAATAAGTACTGCTCCTATACTCCTTGTCTTTTCACTAATCACGAATTATAAAAACGCGCTGTGACATTTACCTTGTTTTTTATGCTTTTCAATCACGTATACGGTCTGTTTTGGGGCCGTAAGACGCCTAGTTTTGGTAAAATTACTCAAGCATAACTTTGCGAATATTGATTTTTTTAAAGTTTTCCCATAACCGCCCCGATAAATATAATCTGTTGTGTCAACAATGTTAAACGCTCTTTTTCTAGGGTTATTTATACATAAATTTTCTGCCAAAAGGGAAGAAAACAAGAGTATAAATCAGTAAGTGGGTATTTTGTTACTTTTAACATGTTCCAGTCTAAACCTACAGCATTTGTAAACTAAGTGCTAGGCCATTCGGCCTTGTAATTTTTGCCTCTTAATTATCATGTGGGGCCGTTATTAGATAAATATAATTTAATAGGCGTGATTCAGGCTCATGACTTCTATGGGATAGATACTTTACAGGAGTGCGTCAATTGACTGGTTCTCTTTAAGGCTTAGTTAGCAAACGACAACAGCTCCGTCACGAGAAGAAAAGTGAATATATAAATAAAATATCAACTCTACTTAATATATATATATACACTATTATTCATAATAACTAAAAATTTAGTGTATATATATATATACAAATATACTATTATATTAACTAATCTCCAATCCTTACCGACAAATAATGATATTTGACAACTTAAAGCAGAGTTTACCCTAAGGTTTGAATTCAAGAGTGGTTTACCTATCTTCTTAGATTCTACGGTTATCGCGAACCAACGGGTAATAGACGCCAAGTCCGTCCTATATATATTATAAATAATTATTGAAGTATATAATATAATATAATTATGTCTAACTATATATTATTAAGATATTTATATATATTGTGTGTGTGTGTGTGTGTGGTGTGTGTGTATCTATGTGAACTTGCATCATATGTTCCAATGTATTATAGTTCCAGATACCAGCTTGTCGCGTATGTAGTAAAAATTAAGATTAAGGTAAGTGTGGTTATGCATACATGTATATAATCAGGTTTTTGTGGGATAGAGGAACTGGCAAGTTGTACATTGCTATCCTTCAGTGTAAATGTTTGAAAGTCGTTAGCAGATCCTAGAATTCTGGGTGCAAAGTGTACGTCTAATTCGAGGAAAGGAGTTTACGTAAACTGGGCCATAAGACCTCGCAGCGGAAATCAACCCGAAATGGAGAGATGATATTGTATAAGTAGAAAAAGAAAATGAAGCAACACAGTTTGAATATCCAAATCAGTAACCATGTGGTTCAGACAATTTGCTCGGTAAAAACGGCTATGATGTGGCCATTTAGAAAGTATGTTGCGGAAGTCAGTACACGAAAGCAAAAAAGGACAAATAAATAAGAAAAAAACAAATACAACAAACAAAAAAGCTGGAATAAACGATTTCGTGCTTCAAGACAAATAATCCGGATAGAGTAGCACTCTGAGAGGCCATAACCGCTTAGCAGCGAGCTTGGCATGTCAGGATGTCCCAAGTAGTCGCTCGGTAATAAACACACTTTAAAAATAATAGTTAATTTCACGACATGGTTAAAAAACATTCTGGAGGTTTCTGACATACATTCACTCATTTTTTCCATCGGGTAAATTAATATTGCAAACTTTTGAAATCACCGCTATTTTGAGTCACGTTAAACCGAGGTCGTAAATTAAATAGTCTAAACAACAAAAAACTTCTGACTCGGAACTACGACTAGTTGCTAGACTTTGGTTTTTTTTTTTTTTTTTTTTGTTTTTTTTTGTTTTTTCGCACGTTAATAGCAAAATATTGCGACACTTTTGACTTCAAACATTGTGTGAGCATCATTTGATTTTTATTAGCAGTTTCACCAGGCGTAGTCACCTATCAATAATTAAATTAAAATAATTTGCACTAAAAAACTTATTCACTCACAATACATACTTGATGTACTAAGTTTTTACAGCTGTTACTCTTCCAAAAATAATTTTTTTAGAATGTTGTATTGCAAGATATTTGAATCACTCCTAGGTAATTCTATAATTTAGAATGTAATAACTCAATTTAAGAATAAATTACATTCGCTTTATAAACCCTATGAATTTTAGAAACAAAAACTGACACTCTCATATACTTTATTGACTCGATTAAATAACTAACAGTTTTACGGAATAAATATTGCGTTTAGATGTGTTAGGTTTTAAACGGGTTGGGCATTGGTCAGTCTAAGGACTAATCTAGGCTTGTAAACGCGGTGATTCGATACTAAGCCCTCGCCAAAACCAGCGTAGGAGTATAGTAACCATAAAAAAGTTGCTATTGTGGATATCTGGGTTGAGATGTAAAGTGGGGAAAGCTGAAAAGATTTAGGAAAATTGCTTTCACTAATCTTTCGCATCCTTTTTTTTAGATTCCCCGCTCAATTAATTTCAAGTTTCCATGGTCAAAAAGGCGATTTAGTTGATAATAAAGAGAAAAGATCAAGGACTCCATCTCGCATGTGTCTTCGGCTATATCACCCTGGACAATTCAGGCTAATGCTACTCCGCCTACTTTACCAGCTTATTTAATACAACTTTACAGGAACAGCAATCGATATCTGTGTTTCTATTATTATTCTAAAAAGAAAATGTTTCCGCAACCAGAAACAATTCAGTTCCTTTAAAGAGAGGTTCAACAACTTATGGTCCGCCGCTCGATCGCACTAGTATGGCGGGGCTACACGCGTGGTCTAAAATGGTTAAAAAGAGATCATTTTTTAACTGGAAAATATAAAGAAGAAGCATCAGGGTTTGCATAATAAATGACTCACAACTGAGGTTTGCATTAATTCGCCTGGACTGATAAGCTGTTTGTATTTTCTAAATAAGATACTGCTAATCCTTGGAAGGGATACTCGAAACCAATTCCTCCACTCGACCAAGACTTTAGGGTAAATTTAGCAGTGGCTAAGAACAACTGGGCTCTTTAGACTCTGGCTAAGATGTTATAACAAAGTCTACATGTAGATGACAGAAAAACAACTTTTAATTTTTCTTAAAATTTACAAAAACACCTGTATTAAAATTCTTTAATTCCTCTGCTTAAGAAAATATTTTGACTTTGCTGTCCTTACTCCTGCTTGTGCGGAGGGATTCGGTAAGTAATGTGTATACTATGTATATATATATATACTATAAAATTTGAAAGTGATTCATGAATTTATATAAGTGTAGATGTGATGTAAGTAGTGTAGGAAAACAACAATAAAACAATAAACTCACATTTTAGAAGAAGATGTCTTTTTGTCTTCTGTTATCTTTGAACCTTTGGAGAGCCTAGTATGCGGCCTCGACGCACGCACTAATCAAGCGGAACCCCTCGAGACACTACCTATCGAGCGAAGGTTAGAAAACACTTCAAATGCTTATGAAAGGAAATCTGTTTTGTCTTCTTTGATGTTCACTGTCATGAAGTAGCGTTTACAATTCCAGATGGAACTCATCGATATTAAATGTTCAGAAGATTTCAAGTCCAAGTTTCTTGCATACCACATGCTCAAATTTTTTATAAGAACGATGTGCTTCCATTTGGGATAATTCCCTAACCTTAACATCCACACTCAGAAAATAGTGAGCATTTTTGACACTACATATCGCTGTGAACAATTTGATATGTCCCGGGAAGGGATATATTTAGTAGAAGTAGCCGAGTGGTAGGGCCACAGTAACAGGGTGGTACAATCGAGCAGGTAAGTAATAGTACTGGTGCGACGTCGTAGTCGTAGGCATTGTACCTCTACATTACTCTGTATTTATGGCTGACACCAGCCAATCATATTACTGTGACCCAGGTGTATGCATATTCATTACATCATAATTGTTCTTTAAATTAAAGAATTGTTATTTAAATACCAAGAATACACTGTCAAATCATTACTTATCCTATGTGAGATTCTGTCAATCTCTTCATTTAATCATCCTTATCGGTTGGGGCTTTAGAATACACCGACTGTGGTAAGAACCCCCATCCAATGTGGCTACCTGTTGGCCGTGGGTGGCGACCCGTGATGCCTAAGGACGGAACCCAGGTGGCTGAGTAGTCCATGACATGCAACCCTCCATTTTGGCCCTCACCTATGCTAGACGGGTGGTAGGAGAGACCCCTATTCTGAGTTAAGCTTTGTGGTCCTTGGGCTGAAAAGGTTGGGGACCCCCGAGTATGACAACCAACAGCTTTTGATATTAATACCAGAAGGACCAATTATATCAAGGCAAAAATAGATGAGATCCACAGAATAGCAAGTGTATGATATGACAAAAGCAAAACGGTTACTCATATAAGCAAATGTGGCAAAATAGCACAGAAAAATGTACAAGACGTGAAGGAAATGAACGGGGAAGATGATCCAGAGGGAATTGTGCAAGAAATAAAATTTTGACTATAATACAAAATAGTATATGCAACAAAAAAAAAAGACATACAAAAACTGGGTGGCCTAAAATCGGTATCAGCCAATCAGCGAGGGAGTCTATCCCCTTTTCACTAGCGCTAGACCAAGGAGATTATTTTAGCCTCTGAAGTGGAGCTACCATCAGCTCCTTACTTTACCGCACAGAACTCTGTGCTACTCATACGCTGAGTTGGCGAGGGCCGGTGTCGAACTAGGAACCTTGAGATTTCTAGGCGAACGCTCTACCGACTGAACTAATCCGGCTCTTACACTTTATACCTAGTTGCAATTTCATTGTTTGAACTGCCAATGTATTAATGTAGTTCAAAATCCTTTTAAACAAGTAGATCTATTTGACCCATAGATAGTACACTAACAGGTAGTACCAATCTGGGTCAGTATGAACCTTAGACTAAGAGCAACAATGTTGGTTGGTTGGGTTTTACGGCATGTCAACCCATTGGTTCATTTTATGCCGAAGGCGTTGTTTTATTCATTCTGGATGGGTACTCAATTTTTGTTTTCAAATACATTTAATTTAAACTCATTTTTTCTATTGAGCCCATCAATGGGACCCTAACAGGTACTACCACTCTGGGTCGGAGTGGACCTGGGAGCAATGGTGATAAAAGGGTGGTCCACATTCTCAAGACCTTTAGAACTGGAACCTCACGATCAGATAAAGTTTGATGTCATACGCAGGACACTAAGGCCCTCATCCACCGCCTTTTAGCACATATATGATAAAAAGGGTTGGGGCTTGACATAAAAATAATTGGGTTGTGACAACTATATAGATGCTAGGGCTTGACATGACTAGCCGATTGATCGGAGGGGGCCTCTCCGACCGCCTAAGTAAGGGCGAAAGTGGAGTGTTGCATGTCATGGACTGCTCAGCCACCAGGATTCCATCCTGAAGCGTGACGGGTCGCCGCTCACGGCCAACAAGTGGCCCCATGGTTGGGGGCGTTTCTTACCCCTCTATAGAGGGGCATTCGGTGTGTTTTAAAGCCCCAGCTGACAGGGCTGCATAGATAGTACTCTAACAGGTAGTACCAATCTGAGTCAAGCTGGACCTTAGAATAAGGTTCACTTTGGCTTTACATTTACTATCACACCAGAACTTCAGCGAATGCAGTTTAGTGTTATACACAGGAGAATTAAGAACCGGATGTGCGACTTTGATCTAAGTTGGCAGCCAATCAGAACCGACCTCATGCGCATGCGTGAACATAAAGAATGTTTATTATTTATCTTTGATCGGATTTTCTTTCCCTATTATCTTCTTTTCTTTTTCTTTTTCTTTTTCTTTTTCTTTTTTTTTTCAGAGTCGATGAAAAGAAACGAAACAAAATTGAAAACTTGTGAAAATGTTTTTCATCCAAGTGCAAATCCATAACATATTCACGAATATTTTTGCTGACTAACATTGCGAAATCTAAATATACCACATCTCCAATATTTACTAACAAAAGTATCCGCCCCCTGGGCGCAACTATTTAGGTTTTTATGTTATAAGATATTATATTAAATTAAAAAGACTAACAAAACTAAATAAGAACGAACATAAAAAATTACATTTATTTAAATGTTATTTTAATTGATTTCTATATGAAATTAAATACAGGATTGCTTTTAATACGTTTGAGAAAAACATGATAGTATTAGAAATCAGTAACAGCAAATAATTATTTATTAAACCCAGTTTGTTAAAATCATTATGCAAAGTATCCCCCCCCCCATATACTGTGTAAACCTTTATTTCTTAGAGATATATAGTTATTTAATAAGCTTAGCTTAGATGCGGCGCAAGGTCAGAAGTATTGGGCACCCAGTAAGAATCGAACTCACTAACAATGGTTAGAGATATATAACATATTTTTGGAATTTTAAATGCGTTAAAAATATGGACCTTTTTGCGGCAAATCTAACTACGGTAGACTTTGATACAGAACTCGTTAATGGATAAGATGTTAATTAAGATTAAATAATGACTATGTCATAATAATTGAGAAAATAAAATAACCAAAGAAATTGTGACATCAGTGCTGGCGTAATTTCGGTTACAGAGAGACAGTTACATAATCTTAATTATAATAAGATATTCACGAATATTTTGCTAACATTGCGAAAACTAAATAAATGTACTTTCATTTAGATTGTGTCAATCTTTTCCGATTCACCAATCATTCCATCTGTTTGGTGGCTGAGATAGTTGTTGCTTAGTGTTTATGAGATGTTTAGAGTCATTCTTCCGAATATTCAATTTCACCTTATCAAATTATTTGTTTGGGAACAATTTTAAGTTCGGTCTCTAGTTCTAGTATTATCTGCGTTATTCGGACTATTGTCCCCATCTTCATTGTTATTTGTACAACGTTTCGGCCGATATGCCCTCCGGTCTTCTTCAGGTATTTCTTGTCGGATTCGGGAACCTTCTCGGACTCGGACTCGGGAACATTCTCGGACTCGGGAACCTTCTTTTCAAACTCGGGAACTTGTCGTAATCGGGAGTCCGAGTCCGAGAAGGTTCCCGAGTCCGACAAGAAATACCTGAAGAAGGCCGGAGGGCATATCGGCCGAAACGTTGTACATATAACAATGAAGATGGGGACAATAGTCCGAATAACGCAGATAATACTAATCTCCAAGCCTCATCTCAAACATTCAGAGAAATAACTCTCTAGTTCTTACCTTAGCTATTATTAAATTTATATAGATATTATATTCTAAGTCTATTCTAATATATATATATATATATATATATATATATATATATATATATATATATATAAGAGACAAGTAAATACCAGTCAGTCTATCATAAACCTTTGATAAGGAGGGAGCACCTCGAAATATTGGTATATAAATTAGATTTAGAACACAATATTCATCATTTTGTTTCTGATCTTCATTTTTTCTTTCAACCAAAAATTATATCTCATATACAGATATATACAATACATATATATATATATATATATATATATATATATAATATATATATATATTTAACTTTTTAAAAATCTCGTAAAAAAATAACATAAAGAGTTGTTACGAAAGAGAAACAGTTAATTCAAAGATCAAATCATCCGTTTGGGGAAAAAATACTCACCGTTATCTTGAAAAATAAGTAAAACAGTCCGTATTTTTCCCTAATACATTTTAGGAGAAACCTATTTCAAACATATTTTCATCAAAAGGTAAGTTATTATGGAAAGCTTCGTGAAAATCGGACCATTAATTGATTTTCCATAGAATTTTTACAAAAGCCTCTAGTCGTAACTTGTTTTGGGCTACATTAAATTTCAATTGATCTAACGGTGAGAAAATGTAAACATTGGTTTCGTTCATAATTTTCAATATTTCTGTAAGCTGAACATTTTTTAGAGAAATCATCAGGAGTTTTTTTTAATGTTTTTTTTTCTTTTGAATGGACAAAAAAATTTTAAGATAGTATTAACCTTTATGCAAGATTTATTGTGTTAAATATAGGGGGGGGGTAAATTTCACACACACACACACACACACACACACACACATATATATATATATATAATATATATATGAAGAGATGGAAGTGAATCCGACGGTATGTAGTATATTAAGAAAAATGAAAAAACACAGGTTTAAATGGGTTAAGTGGTGAGTTTATTGGCCAACGCTGCAGTGTTTCGATCTATTAATTAAATCATCTTCAGGGCATTTGTTGGTATATGGAAGGTTTTCTCGTTATTATGTGATAAAAAAATACTTATTACCCTGTATATTTCTTTGTACTGAGGATCATTTCATGCGAAGTTCTTCACTCAATTTATATTTGTTTACTTCACTCTGTTCCTATATATCTATCTATCTGCCTATGTCACTATTTATCTCACTGTGCTTTTATCTATCTCCCCTCCTCTCTCTCTCACACACGCACACACATACGCATACACACACACAGACACACACACACACACACACACACACATATATATATATATATATGTATATATATATATATATATATATATATGTTTATTCTTTATATGGCTTTAAGCCGACAATTTTTGGAGGATATGTGCTTAATTGAAGTCATACCTAATTTTGCAAATTAATTAGTTAATAATTAATGAATTTAGGCGGGCATATATGTTCAAATGTAAGGCTAAACAGATCGAGAAAATGTCAATCCCTGAATGTACATTTCGATCTATTATGTCTCATCAGCAAGGTTATAGACATGGGAGACTGCTCCGTGTGAGACTCGAATGTCAGGCTGACAGGCGAAGACTCTAACCGTTACACACACACACACACAACACACACGCACACATACATATACATATACACACACACACACACACACACACACATATATATATATATATATATATAATATATATATATATATATGTTGTATTTTAGGGGTCTCCGTATGCTTCTCTCGGTATATATATTTATGTTTTTTTTATGTTGAAGTTGGGCGTTATTATGAAGCATTTAAAAATAAATGAAGGAACTCGATGTTATGGAGTACTGGATTCACTTATTTTTTATTTTATTATCATAAATTTTCGGGATCGATAGATACCCTTTTTCAAATGAATGTCGCTCCTGTTCAACGGATCCTTTGTCTTTGTTGTTATTGACAGCGGTATATATATATATATATATATATATATATATATATATATATATATATATATATATATATATATATATATATATATCGTTCTTTATATATTCTCGTCTGTTATAGTTGTACCTTAGTATGTATAGAATTACACACAGATGAAACGTTAAAGATCAGGACGAACTTTCTTTGTCGGCGCGTTTTCCTCCCGCTTTAAGTCGGGTTCATTTAGCAACGCGATCTATTTTATTGCCGACACGAAACGTGAGCGTAACCAATACACACACAACTTATAAACTAATGTTCGTAATGTTGTCTGTCTGTTCTATAATATGTCACCAAGAAAACGATAGAATTATTTATCATTTATCTTACAAAAGGGAAATAAAGACAAAATCTTAAAAGACAATAAGGAAAAAAAAAAAAAAAAAAATCAAAAACAAAAAACTCTCATTTACCAAGTTAAAGGTGGGCGTACTGTCCTGGTATAATGGTTATCAAGCTGGTCTCGAAGATCTGTTATTACTGAAAAGCAAGTTCGATCCTCGCTGGTGGTACCACGCTTGTGTCCTTGTATCAAATCCTACCCATAGTATAAGTATTTTTTTGTTTACCAAACGAAAGGTTGGTTGTTAGCTTTTCGTGGCTGAGTATTTGTTCTTTACTCTTGGGACATTGGCGCTACATAATCCTTATCCTTATCATAGTCTTGTGCCAAACCTGACCCTTATAAAGTAAGTCTCATAAGTATCCTACCGATAGGGTATGTAATTTTCTTTACCAAATTAAAGGGTAGATTTCGTAGCTGAGTATTTGTTCTTCACTCTTGAGATATAGGCGCTACACGATCCTTATCCTCTCATAGCCTTGTACCAAATGTGAGGCTTATAGAGTAATAAGGTGTCGGTGACGTAATGATTCTCTGTGCGGTTTATGGAAGCACGCGTGGAATGGATTCGACGAGCCGGGTTCAACCCTTTTCGGTCATTTAGTGCCGAATCATTTTGATAAACAAAGGACTCAGGTGGCTTACAGTACATGTTATTGCTTAAGTGGTCACCCAATTAAGTATTGAATAGATTTATCGCTGCTTAACTTGATCTTGTGATCTAGGAGAGATAAAGAGAGATATATGAAAATGTATGTGTGTGTGTGTGTGTGTGTGTGTGTGAGAGAGAGAGAGAGAGAGAGAGAGAGAGAGAGAGAGAGAGAGAGAGAGAGAGATATATTATTTTCAGAAAGTACGGATGTGCCGGTGTCCCCCCCCCCCCCCCGGTGACAGTTTGAAAAAAAAAATATTTAAAAAAACTGAATTACCTGGGGTTTTATACACCGGTAGAGCTTAGAAATAAAAAAAACAAAAAAAAAAAAACTCTCTCTCTCTCTCTCTCTCTCTCTCTCTCTCTCTCTCTCTCTATATATATATATATATATATATATATATATATTATATAAGTTTGTTGAACTGTACAGACAATTCCTGTCGGACAAGTTTTTGGTTGACCCTTTCTAATTTTCGGGTCATCTTTTTGGTGTCGGGGTGTAACTGGTGTAACAGTCCACCAAAGGTTTCAAAACGAGCGCTTTCGGCAATACAGTTTGCCATCATCAGGTAGGAAACGATGGTATGGTTTCGTGTCTCGTTTTTAACGAGAACGAGTAGTAACAAGGAATTAGAAGTGGGAGGTAATAACCATTGGTAGTGGGAGGTTGTAGGAATGGTAGTGGTTCGAGCGAGCGTTGCGGTAGTGATTTTTGTGGAAGGGGGGCACAAGTTTAACCAAAAACTTGTCCAACAGGAATTGTCTGTACAGTTCAACAAAACTTGTATAAAAGAAAAAATGCTGCCAAAATACACTTATATATATATATATATATATATATATATATATATATATACGCTGCAGACTAACACGTTATTGCAAAACTTTTTGTCTCACCCCAATATCTGATGATCAACACGGCTTGTTCATTGGCTGCAATCGCCAGCATCTGTTATCGATGGTTCGCCAATGAATAGGCAAACAGTATGGTAAGGCCAGTGGGTCATACGGTTGTATAATGTAAGCTGATTTTCTTCCCCTGAGGGGCAGCGGTGAAAGTCTCACGATAGGTCTTCATTGGTACATCATTAGAAGTGCTTGTTCCCAGTTCATAAAGAATATGCCACAATCAATATGGCGGAATAGATAAATAAAAATAAGTAAAATCAAACGCTGGTAGATTTTAATAGGCTTAATGTACGTATACTTATGGTTATGTCTGTTGTGGTTGGTTGATACTAGAGACCTCTGTTAGCATTTCTATATTTTCAATTGGGATCCTTCAAACGTCAACATATCCCCACGCACATATTGTGTACGTACTATTGCTTACCTAGCAAAAAACAAACAAACAAATCAAAAAAAGCAACAATCACCCAGTGACTTATATCGTCCTTGACTAGGGCACCTCAGGTTGTGTAATAGTTCACAAGGTTAACTGGCAAATCATGACGAGTGAGTTCGAGCCGCACTGGGTGTAACTGTCGCTAAACTGATCAGTTATCTATATCTTATTTTGGTTATTTCCTATAACTCAAACCTAAAAAAGGGGAACCACTCTGATTGACTAGGAAAAAAGAAGACGTGGTTAGGGTTAGGGTTTAGGTTTAGGGTTTAGGGTTAGTTTAATGGGAAAATAATGGGTAGATTAATTAACAGATAAAATTCATTGATAATAAAATTAATCAGTCAATCAGTGTGGTTCACCCGTTTTTTAGGTTAGAGTTATAGGAAATAACCCTTATTTTTATATAGTTATTTTTTGTTTATAAAATTAACTACAGCCACAGTATCCGATTTAGAGTAGTTTAGTGGGTCTTAATAATTTCATTTTGTGCTGACCATTAGTTTCTGCGGTCTATGAATTTTATTTAATAAACACCGTGAAACTGTACAAGGAAAAACAAATAACATTCAATAAAAGAATAACAGAAAATACTTTTCAAAGAAATAGAAAACTCGAAAGAAATGGGAGAACTGTTTACCGTGTCGCCTGTCCTGACCAGTGGTGTATACTAAAAGGTCTTGTATTTGAATTCCCCCTACCACTTTCCGAATTTTACAAAAACCAGTAGCAATAAAACTGGGTGCCCTTTACATTCGGCCTTGTGCCACATCTAAGCGAAGCTTAGTAAATAACTATGGGCACCTCGTGTGGTGTAATGTTTAGCAAGCTAGATTAGCAAAACCATTGTTAATGAGTTCGATTCTCACTTGGTGCCCCTTACTTCTAGCCTTGTGCCGCTTCTAAGCCATACTTAGTAAATAACTATATCGCCTCCGACTTAATAACAGATACATCGACCTACAAGTACGCCCACGCATATACAGTACCACCCATTAGTAAGTAGCCTTGTGCAAGAGTAAACTTTTTTCATATCCAATAACCATAAATAAATCGGAGTGGTAGTACTTGTTAGGGTCCCATCTATGGATTGAATAAATTAAAAATATTTTATCATATATATATATATATATATATATATATAATATATATATTATATACCAAACCCCTCGCACGAGTAGGATGCGACACAAGATCAATTTATTAATCGGAGTTTAACAGGTTTGAATTCAAAATTTTCCTTCTCCTAGACCGGTTGCCTAACAAAAATTAAAGGACCCAGTCTGTCCTACTATTTACCTATTACTGGAGGAAGAGTAGCATGTATACCTTTCCCAAGGGTATTAGGCTATGGGAAATCTAAACAGCCTAGTCCATTATTTGAACTCGGGGCGACGAGTCCATTTCCCATGACTCTAACCATTACACCACGTGTTTCCATATTTATCATATATGTGCTACAAGGCCGTGTGTGAGGGTCTTAGTGTCCTTGGTATGTCGTTAAACTGTATCTAATGGTGAAGTTCCAATTCTGGAACTCTAGGGAATATGGAGTACCACTTTATCCCCATTACTCACAGGTCCACCCTGACTCGGAGTGGTGGTACCTGTTAGGATCCCATCTATAGTTTAATAGATTAAAAAATATATATTCTATCATTTTATCACTATCATCAATCTAAAATTTTTAAAAAGCTGCTGGCTGCGATGGCAGTCCCTCCGAGAGGACGAATCGAGTAGGTTGAGGGCTTAGACCATAGAGAATGTTTTTGCGTCTGAAGTGGGGCGCTACACCTATTATCAGCTTCCCACTTTACCACATAGATCCAAGCTGCGCTATTCATGCAACGAGTTGGCGAGAGGTGGTATCGAACCAGGAACCGTATGGTTCCTAGGCGGATAATAAATAAATTATCAAATTTTGAAACAATTTTCGATACCTTCCGAAAGTCAGTTAGTATATTGTTGGTTTGAACAAAAGCAACTAGCTAAGCACAACTAAACTGGTGCCCAAAACAGCTGATACTTATGGAACTCAGGAATACTCCATTCATGTATTTGGGTAATTCTATTCCTGATTGGCTGCTTGGTTTCTGTGGTGTTATGATGTTTTATAAATAACTTGTCATTTTGCAGTAGGCTTGCAACAAGGTAAGATCCGTATTCTGGGGAATGTAGAGTACCAGTTCATCCCCATTACTCCTAAGTCTACTCTGTAGTGGTAGTACCTGTTAGGGTCCTATCTATGGGTGAAATATTTAAAAAAACTAAGTTGGAAAACAATGTTCAATACCCATCAAGAATAAATAAAATAAAACGTCTTCGACATAAAATTAACCGAACAATGATTGATATAGTATAAAATCCAACCAACCAACACACTATAGTATCATCATCTAATAGAATCCCTCCAACAGACAGGGGAGGTAATCCAGTAACTTTAAGTATCCTTGTCTTATCATTAAAAAAAACTGGAGGCTCCTTTGTTAGTTTAAACAAGTTTTGTTGTCCGACCAGAAAACAAAACAAAACAAAACAAAACAACAAAAAAATCAAACAGCTCTGTACAGACACTAGATGCCGTGTTGAGACCTTGTCAGTAGCGATGACCGATAGAGACCGATGGCAAGAGAGTCAAGGGAATGTGTACTGTTAGTTACGACATGATGATGATGATAAAATCCAAAATTCAAAATGTAATATCAGCAAAAGTGGCTGTTATTCAAATAACCACTAGCTATGCACAGCTGAACTGGTGCCCAAAACAGCTGGTACTTATGGAACTCAGAAATACTCCATTCATGTATTTGGGAGTGTGTGATTCTATTCCTTGAGTTCTGAGTGGCTGCTTGGTTTCTGTGGTGTTATGGTGTTTTATAAATAACCTGTCATTTTGCCGTAGGCTGCAACAAGGTAAGATCTGTGAAAATCTAATTAAATATACAATGGTATTATGGTGGATGTAAGGGCTGTATGATGTTTTTGTATTAAGGTCACCAGTTTGAGGTCAATAATTAATAAAATATTCAAACATTTAAAGACACCATAAAACATTCAATTACTGCAGGCACATGGCATAAATAACAAGACTCAATGTTAAAACAAACAACTTGTATTGAGAAAAAGTTTACAAAAGGTAACGCATAATACCGAGCAAAGTTCTTTCAGTACTCTTGTGTACAAAATGTAATTTTGTTTTTTTAAAGTTCATTATAACATGTAAGAAAATATGTTATAAGTTATGAAGTGAGAAAGAAAAGGGTAAGAGTTCAAAGTCACACGGCAGTCAGTAGCAAGTAATACTGATGATCTCGTAAAAGGTTGATAAAGAGAGATAGATAGATATATGTTCATACCTTCTTATAAGTGAATGTGCTTTGTCTTACTTTAAAGTGACGTGGATTTGGTTAGACGAATAATTTCTTTCTGGTTGGGATCTGAAAATTTGGTTTATTTATAGTCCTCAGGTAGGCTCCAAAAGGGGTCTATTTGATAGATTTCCTTTTAGGCGTGAACTTCTCTGGTTGGTTGAAAATGTACAAATTTTAATTTTAATTTTCTTCTTTTACTAGGGTGCGCAATCCTATGCGCAAACTATTAATTTTTGTCATTTGGCTTTTGTTCGTCGTAGTAAGAACAGTATCTTAACTTATGAGTGTCCCAACTTACGTGTCTTCCAAGTTACGAGCTGTTACTGGGTCAACATTTTCTTAAGTGAAGTTTAACAGGTTTAGATTCAGAGTTTTCCTTCCCCCATACTGGCTGTCCATTTAAAGATTAAAGAGCCCAGTCTGCCCTACTATTTACCCATAACTAGAGGGAGAATAGTTGGATGTATATTTTTAGAAAGAGTATTAACGTGATATGAAATGAAAACAGCCGTATCCAGAATTTGAACTCTTGTCGCCGAGTCCATTTCCTTCGACGATAACCGTTACACGATACGCCTCCACATATACTCGTGTATAGGTCGATTATAGCACAACATCTTGTTAAAAAACTGGTGTCGACCTATACAGAAATAAAGATATTTTTTGCAAAAAACAAAAGCCAAAAAAAAAAAGGGTGGATGGAACGGATTTATGGAATTTCAGTTTATTTCAATTGTGAAAACTGATTTGATATACGAGGAAATTGAGTTACAAATAGAACGAATTAAACTCGTGAGTCAAGGTACCATTGGTTTAGTAAACAATTAGATAATCATTTATTTTTTTATTTGTAAAAAAAAAATGTTATTGATTTTTTTGTCTTTATAAATTTGAGACGTATTAATCTTTACCTATCTAACTATGAGAGTAAGTAAACAAACAATGCGTTTATTTTTGATATGGCCTTTTTATCCGACAATTTTTGGAGGATATGTGCTTAATTGAAGTCATACCTAATTTTGAAAATTAATTAGTTAATAATTAATGAATTTAGGCGGGCATATATGTTCAAATGTAAGGCTAACTATCTATCTATCTATCTTAGGCGGGCATATATGTTCAAATGTAAGGCTATCTATCTACTAAAATAAAACAATTAATGACAATGTAGATGTATATACACATTCACTATCACAAGAGCTTGCTTTTTTGTGCAAAAATAAAGATTTTATTTATATATGGGAAGACATTTAAAAAAAGGATTTGAATAGAAAGAGAAGGGAAAGTTATTGGTTGCGTTCGTAATTAAAACATAGATCAATTATGTAAGATCAAAACAAGAAATGAATCAGCGAGACTAACTTTTAATTATCCCCCCCCCTCTACCCAGGCAACGACGGGTAGCCGCTTCTAGCTCCATATAAAATAATGACTGTTTTCGTCTACATATTTCATGTCTTATCCATTTTAAAATAATAGAATTTCCAGGTTCAGTAAAAGTAAAAGTCGTCGGGGTGGCCTAAAGTCGGTATCAGTTAGACAGCGCTAGATCAAGGAGATTGTTTTTGCATCTGAGGTGAAGCACTACACCTACCATCAGCTCCTTACTTTACCGCACAGATCCCTGTGCTACTAGAGACCGATGAGTTGGCGAGGGCCAGTATCGAACTAGGAAACTTGTGATTCCTAGCCGGACGTTCTACCGACTGAGATAAACCGTTCCGATGTAAGGGAGATAAATGCAAAAGAATCAACACTAATGGACAAGAATTTTGCGTGTTAGATAAATAAAAATCTATGGAAGCCTATATTGTAAAATTATTGTGTATTTCATAGATCCGAGTTATCGGAACATCAAACGTATTAAAAAGGTCATCTCAACTTGTATTAATACGTTTGATGGTCCGTACACGAATATAAGATAGTTAGCAATCATTTTTCTAAATATGAAAATCCGGAAAAATATGTTGTGCAAAATTGCACATTTTTAAACTTATATTTTTAGATGGATTAGAGAAATCTTGATCTACGGTTAAAATATTAACTTCCCCATTGGACATTCTAGACGTTTAAAATTCAATATTAGATTTTTAAGGGAATAAACATAGACCAATTGAATCAGATAAAATTCTCTTTTTTTTCATCAATTTAAAGAAAAATATTAATTTCAAAACTACAAAAAAAATAGCACACACACACACACACACACACACACACACACACACACACACACACACACACACACACACACACACACACACTAGAAAAATTATTTTTGAGTTTTAAGAAAATAAGTTTTGAAATTTTAAATAACTTTTGGGGGCTATTAGATTTCAATTTTTTCAATTTTTCAATTTTTTACGTGTCCTTCAGGATTTGATCTTTCTAGAAATGTAAAAATTGGGGACTGGAAATTCTTTTTCTTCAAATAAGTTGGTACATTCTGAAATAATAAAAATTATTTTCAATTTTTTAAAATAAAATAAGCTATTCATTAAAAAAATAAGTCTTTAATGAATACTTTGGTGAAAATTTCATTAAAATCGGATAATTTCATGATTTTTTGTAATAGTTTGAAAATTAAGATTTTTAAGAAGATATTTATTATCTCCCTTTGCGATTATTGATCATACCTATAAATCACATTGAAATCTTAGTCACTAGTGCCATCATATGTTCTGTCATTTCTTAAGATTACTTTTCTTATTTTTAGCTATTGCTTCGTAGATTATAATATTTATGTAGCATTTTATTTCACTTAAGTTGTTGTCGAAATTACCTGGGAATCGTAGGGTCGAATTATACACGAATCGTATTACAAAGCAAAAAAATAAGCAATTCTGTATCGTCAGATGAGGATTAACACACAATGTCAATTTTCTAATAACAAACAACCTTGCACAACTGAAAGTAATATACAAACGTATAATTCAAGGGAAATAACTCTAAAATCTTTACTGAAGAGTTATTTACCTTTAAGACGAACTTTTTTCTCTATCAATTTTTTGAGTTCTGCGGAATGATCAGGACAGATACGTATAAGTGTTGTTGATTTCTGTTTACAATGTAATCATCATCATCATCATCATCATCATCATCATCATCATTTCGCGCCAACAACAGGGATATTCATGACGATCTCTCGCCAATATAATACGCGGAATTAATATTCGAAATTTGTTTCTCCTTAAGTAAATTTCATCCTTAATATCGTATATATTTTAAAACTTTAATTACTCTCTTCAACATATTTGTCGGATTCATTTTCATTTTTATCACCCCCCCCATATATATATATATATATATATATATATATATATATATATATATATATATAAATAAAGTTTCAAAGAATTTGTAGTGTTGACACTATATATACACCCTGAAATAGACTATAATGCTAAATCTCTAAATCTTTTGTTATTTCTTTACTTTTATATATATATATATATATATATATATATATATATATATATATATATATATTAGTTATAGTATTCGAGGAAAAAATGAAGGTTCTACCATGGTTTCAATCCAAATGATTTCATCCTACCCTACACTTAACGAAGTCGATGTAATTCCTTAGTTAAACTGTTTATCTCAGTTTAACTAAAGAATTAAGTCGACTTAGTCAAGCGTAGAAAACAAAGTCTTTTGCCTGCAACAATATTACAGTGGTTCTCTCTTAATCCACCAAAAGTTCACTCGTCCAACTCACGTCTCTCTTCACGTTAGGAAGATCAAAAACAACTCCCCGCGGTGTGGGGTTGTAGGTCTTAAAGGATAAGTAACTGCCCTCCCTAAGATTTACACCCGGGCTAATCACACTCAGTGGTGCCCGACCAGTGCGAAATTTGCATATTCAACAGGGGTGACAGTAGCAAGACCGGCTAGATCTCTATATCGGTGGCCTCGACAGTAGTCTGACTACGAGCCACTCCTCGCGGGGCGGGGGTCCGGTGTGCCTCGGCCACTGGAGCGGTGTGTTTGAATTAATAGCGTCGATACCAGGGGGCTATCCCCCCAGGCAATACCTGCCCCCTTGTGTTTATTGCCCAGCGCCTGAGGCGCCCCCTGAGGGGATCGACGCAATTTTTGTTCTTTCCCACCCATGAGCTTCGGCTTGTGGGTGAGCCCACATTAAAACGAGGCCTTGTGCCCAGTCCATACAAGTGGGGTATGAGACAAATACTCCTCGCGACGAGGAGATTGCGAGTTCAATATCTGTAGTCGACCGCTACACACCCCTCGCGCAGGCCAGACATATACGGACGCGCGTTATTATTGGGGAGATGGAATCTTCAAGTCCACATTACCGATTGTAGTTTTTTGTTTAGACAATAACAAAATAAATAAAATTATTCTAATTACTATTATCTAGAACATTTCCAGATGTCATAGATATAACGTGCTATCTTCATGAAAATTCTAAAATCACTTTATGAGTTAAGTTAAAAGTTAAAGTTAATAAAAAAAAATGTCATGATGACATACATTTATAACAATTGAAATAATCTAACATAGATGAACATGTTCAATACTTAACTGGGTAAACATTTAAGCAACAGTAGGTACTGTAAGAAGTTTGATATCAATACGACTTGATTCGGCATTAAATAACCTTAAAACGGTTGAGATGCCGTAAAAGAAAACAGCACACACGCATATATGCACACATGCATGCATACACATACACATACACATATGTTTGTGAAGAAAGAATGGAAGTGAATCCGACAGTATGTAATATTGTAAAAAATTTTAAAAACATTAGTTTATAAACGAATAATGTTTATTTCGCTTATGCTGCAGTGTTTCGGTCTGTTTCGATAGACCTTCATCAGGGCTTCCGTTGGTATAAGGAAAAATAAATTATTACTGAAAATAAAAGAAATGCTCGCAGACTTTTTATTTTCAGTAATAATTTATTTTTCGTTAAACCAACGAAAGCCCTGGTGAAGGTCTATCGAAACAGACCGAAACACTGCTTATTTCCCGATTTATTTTACTTTAAAAGAATTTTATTCTAATTTTCGGTTGATGTTAACTGATTAACAGATATTGAACTCGCAACCTCTGCGTCGCGAGGAGTGACTCGTAGACAGACTACTGTCACCCTTGTTGAATATGCAAATTTCGCACGGGTCGGGCACCGCTGAGTGTGATTAGCCCGGATGTAAATTTTGGGGAGGGCAGTTACTTATCCTTTAAGACCTATCATCCCACACCACGGGGAGTTGTGTTTGATCTTCGTAACGTTAAGAGAGACGTGAGTTGGACGAGTGAACTTTTGGTGGATTAAGTGAGAATTACTGTAATATTGTTGCTGGCAAAAACTTTGTCAGTGGACTTGTGCGGTTGTGCGAAATTGATTATAGTGGTTGATTTCGGTCGTCACATTACATAAACAAGTTTAGTTACCATATTTGACGTTATATAAGACGCACCGCCATTTCAGCAGGGTCAGATTCAGGAAAAAAAGTTTTTAGTATATTTAAGCATATATTGTTGAAAACAGTCTAGCTGTGCATTACACAAGCAGAAACATAGCTGTATAAAAAAAATTTGGTAGTACAGGCAAGCAATAAGCATACAAAAGACATCTCAATAGAAGGAAATAATAATAATAATAATAATAATAATAATAATAATAATAATAATAATCTATTAATAATGGAGATTCGCTTCCGGTTTTTGTCTGTAACAAAAATTACGTCACTGCTTACATCACATTACCCAAAATCGTCATAACATAGAATAGAATTTATTCTACGATTTTTGGCATGTTCAAATTTTGAGTGTATTTATTCAATAAATACACTCAAAATTTGAACATGCAACATTAGACAGTCCTCATTGTTTTTTAAAACAAGTTTTAATAAATACATCACTGGTATTATATATCTATATATAGTTTGTTTTATTTGAATGCATATTTAAAGTTTACATTTCAAATTGTTTTATTTTTTAATCCTTTAATGAATTTGATGATTTTACTTACTTAGGGTATAAACTCGCTGACATTGAATTTTTTACTCCCACCCCTCAGGCAATATGTTTCAAAAATCAATTTTTACATCACCCGGGGGCGTTTTTTAATTTGTACTACTACTACTACTACTACTACTACTACTACTAATAATAATAATAATAAAAAGGCCTACGGGAGGTCTCAAACTTCACCTACGATGTATAAGACGCAGGACAATTTTTTGAGCCAAAATTTAGGAAAAAACGTGCGTCCTATATGCCGTCAAATACGGTAAATAACAAAAATACAAAAGAACTGGATATTCACGTGGTGAACTTATTTTTAGGAATTACCTTTTAGATCAGAGTTTTTCAATCTTTTTCATCTCACGGCCCAGTAAGCTGGGCAATAAATTGATCGAGGTACACTATCAGTATATAAACATATTTTATCATTTAAATTTTAGAAGAAAAGGAATAGTGAAAATGTGCTACAAGTGTAAAAGAAAACAACAATGAAGTCACTTTAAATAATGGCAACTATATTGGTTGGTTGGTTGGTTGAATTTTACGGCATGTCAACCCATCGGGTTATTTTATGCCGAAGACTTTTTTATTTTATTCATTCTTGGTGGGTACTCAGCTTCTTTTAAACATATTTTTTCTATTTAACCCATAGGTTAACAGGTACTACCACTCAATGGTGATGGAGAGATGCCGCACATTGTCCAGACCTCCAGAACTGGAACCTCACCATCTGGTAGAGGTTAACGTCATACGCAGGACATGAAGACCTTCAGGCACTGCCTTCTAGCACATATAGGATAAAAAGGGTTGTGCTTGCATAAGGGAAATAGGGCTGGGACAATCATATAGGTGCGTGGGCTTGGCGTGGCCAGCCGATTGATCGGAGGGAGCCATTGGTGCTGGTTTGACGTACGGATATCACGTGACTATGGATCCACAAAGTCTTAGGCGTGTTGTGTGTGTGTGTGTGTGTGTGCGCGCGTGTGTATGTGTGTATGTGCGTGTGTGTGTGTGTGTGTGTGTGGCAATGAAGAAGATAGTGAGATATTTAGAAGTTGAAATAGCAACGAAAAAACGGTGACCTCTCCCAATCCAAAATAGGCTGCACCGGCCAATGTAACCTTCCAATTAGCGTTTCATTTCCACATATTTCTCAAATAGGTGTTAGAGCTGGAGTGATCGACCGATTGATTAGAGGGGGCTTCTTCGACCGCTCATCTAGCCCATAGGAGCAAATCCCCTGTGATAGAGGGACAAATGACAGTTAAAAAAAACAAAAAAACATTCTCGATTTTTTCGCCTCTGGTTTTTAACAGTTAAGATGTTGTCCCTGACTCACACCCGGGAACAGTAAGGCCATATGGTTATCTTAAATATCCAAATAAAGTTAGTCCTATTTAATTTTGTACCATTTATACTTTCTGTTTGTTCAGTGAACAATAGGTCTATACTGCGGGGGAAATTATTTTAGGGGACTTCAGTGGGGTAAGTTTTGAGGGGAAGTCAATTTTCAAATTAGGATCCTGATTCGAAACAATTTTTAGATAACAAATTTTATATAAAGAAAAAAAGAAACAAATGAAAAGAAAAAAGAAAAGAAAGAAAAAATTAAGAAAAAACATAGAAGGAAAATAGAAAGAAACAAAGAAAGAAAAGAAGAAAAAAAGAAAAGATAAAAGAGAAGAGAGATTCAGAGAGAGAGAAAGAGAGAGAGTGAGGAGAGAGTGAGAGAGAGAGAGAGAGAGAGAGAGTGAGAGAGAGAGAGAGAGAGAGAGAGAGAGAGAGAGAAGTACAAATTAGTTGATATGTTGGCACCGGGATCCACGTCGCCAGGGTAAATGTGTGTGTGTGGGGGGGTAGTCTCGCCGATCCATTATTGTTGAATCGCGAGTTGGATCCTCGCAGGATGCCCCATTAAAACCACATTGTAAAAAAAAGCAACAACTTACACTGATCCAGAGACACTGAAAAGAAAAATCAGTATCTCTTATTTTAAACAATAAACAAAATCTATGCTGTTATCATTTAAATCTTATTTTTTAATTATCCTCACGAATATATATAAAATCTTCATTATTTTTGCTTAAAAAGCATGATTTGTTGATAGTGAATGTGTATATATATATTTACTTTGTTATTGTTTTATTTTCATAGTTTCCTCCGGACATATATCCACACAAACTGACCTTTATAGATGGTCATAGTCATCTTGTATGTGTCGTTATCTATTGGCAGAAAATTTATAATTTTATCAAAATTTGTTCTTTTTCTTTCGTCTCCTTTTAAATATTTCGTTTAATTAGCTGATCAACATTATATAAAATATGATATTGTTTAAGCTTTTGTATAAACTTTATCATACATTCCAAAAAATTCGATTAATACTCTATCTAAAAAGTAGACGTCCTAGGCCTTTTTGGTCTGAAATAATTCTAAATTGTCATTAAATAAGATTCATTAAAAACTCAATGAGACTTTGATGAGTTGTGGTGCCCTTGAGCACTGTACACAAAAAAGTTCATTATTATTATTACGAGTACAAAATAAAAACGTCCTCCGGACGATATAAAAATAGATTGTTGAAACATATTGCCTGAGGGGTGGGAGTAAAAAATTCAATGTCAGCGAGTTTGTACCCTAAGTAAGTAAAATCATCAAATTCATTAAAGGATTGAAAAATAAAACAATTTGAAATGTAAACTTTAAATATGTATTAAAATAAAACAAACTATATATAGATATATAATACCAGTGATGTATTTATTAAAACTTGTTTTAAAAAAACAATGAGGACTGTCTAATGCTGCATGTTCAAATTTTGAGTGTATTTATTCTATGTTATGACGATTTTAGGTAATGAGACCTAAGCAGTGACATAATTTTTGTTACAGATAAAAACAGGAAACGAATCTCCATTATTAATAGATATTATAGAATATCTTCAAAAACCGGGGGGAAATTTCAGGGGAAGCAACTCTTGTCAATTTTTGAAAAAGTTGTTTCCCTTGATAGATCTTTAACATCACCTAATATCTTACAAAAAACATAATAAAATTGAATGTAATGGATTATGTGCTGTGATATGCTTAAATATTTATCTTTTTATAAATGATATTTTTCCTTTTTTAAATGTATGAATGAAAAAGAAAGGGAAAAGATCACCGTCAGTGAGTCTGATTACCTCACCCTCTTTTCTCCATTATTATTCTATTTCAATTTTATGTTAATGTGTCTCTCCAACTCAGCACTAGTTGTCACGTACCAGAGACAGTTTGTTATTCAGAACATAAAATAATTTGTTATAGCAGTCCATATGTTTGCACTATTCATAATTATTTAGTGTATTGAACATGACTCAAGAATAGACCGACAAGCCTATAAAAATGAGTTTAATTGTACAAAAATAACGGATTAATTTTTATTATCATGACCTGTGGATATACCACAGTATGATAATTTAATTGTTACAACGTTTGATATGTTTACATAACAGCTATTGAAAAAATTGTTCCATATGTAAAAAGTATAATAATCTTTATTTAATTCTCTCACACTTTTTTCTTTCTTTCTTTTTAATCTTTTCATTATGTTTGATGAAAACAGATTAGCGTTATCGCTTCAGTGTGCTCACCCCTCTCGATATTTCCTCTACTCTCTTTCTTTCTTATTATATTTTGTTCTGTGTCGCATGTCCTTTTTTAATTTTTTTTTTTTTTACATTTCTTTTTTTATAATGAAAATGGAATGCATCATTATTTAGCCGAGGTGACGACACTCAAAAGAAATAAGAATGCGGCAGATAAGCAACACCAGATAATCAGAATTTACATTTTTGCATTTCACTTTGAAGGATTTGGATGGTCTCATTTTTAACCGGGGGTGTTGCAAGATGATAACGGTTGGAAGATTAAGGAACAAGATTATTAATACATAGATCATTCTATTAACATTTTTGAAACAATTGACATTTTTATTCGATAATGTTAGCGTTGTGCTAAGTAACGTCTACGTTATTCAATCATTTACTTAAATTTTCCCGTCCTGTCAACTAGTGTTCTAAAATACACCGACTGCCCCTCTGCAGAGGGGTAAGAACCTCCCCTCCAATGGGGCCATCTGTTGGACGTGGGTGGCGTTCCGTGATGCTTAAGGACATAACCCTAGTGACCGAGTAGTTCATGACATGCCACACTCCACTTTGGCCCTTACTTAAGCTAGATGGACGGTCGGAGAGGCCCCTCTGATCAATCGGCTAGCAATGTCAAGCCCAAGCACCTATATGATTCTCCCATTAGGCAATATCTTTCAAAAATTAATTTTAAACCGCCTGGAGTGCGTTTATTTTATTTTTTTTTACTAGTATCAACAATTTTCAAACAGAATCATTTGACTCATAGATATGACCCTAACAGGGTGGACCTGGGAGTAATGTCAATGAAAGGGTATTACACCCCCCTAAAGCTTCATCGGTCCTGAGTATGACACTAAACTGCACCTAATAGTGAGGCTCCAGTGCTTGAGGCATGGGCAGTGTGGAGAACCCTTTCATTACCATTACTCCCATGTCCACTCTGATCCAGGGTGGTAGTACCTGTTAGGGTTCAAATATAGGTCAAATAGATTCATTTAAATTTTTTTTGTATTTGATCGTGTGAATAAAAATCTCTTATGAAACAATTGCACACATATTGTAACTAAAACCATACAATGAACGCGATTCCCTAACATGTAAGTATAGAATAACCATAGACATGCTATTAAAATCAATTAATCAGTCATGAAATGCCATTAATCCGTTCCAGTCCCACCAAAAGTTCCAGCATTTTTTGTTGCATTTTAAAAAATAAATTTGGATCTACACAATCTTCCCACTCTCATTTCCCACGATTTGGCTTTTTGCTGTACGTAATTATACTGAGTAAATATGCTCAAAGCAGACCTTCTACATTTAGAATATCGGTGCAACACAATCTTCCTATTTCCATTTTCCACTGTTTGGCCTTGTGTTGCACAAAACTAAGACTATTAAATTATCTTAAAGGCAAGCCCTGTTTATTTAGAAGACTGGCGCAACACAATCTTTCTCACTCCCTTTTACTCTCATAGCGAAAGAAAAATAAATAAGTAAATAAAAAAATAATAGATAGATGAATAGATATATAAGTGTATTCAAATGAATAAATGAAACATATTAATAAAAAAAGAATAAAATAAAATGCAAAATAGAATGAATACATAAAAAAAAATAAACAAAAATAAGTAGAAATAAAATAAATAAATAAATAAATGAATTAATGAATTAATGAATAAGAATAAACAAATAATTAAATAAGAAAGAAAATAAATAAATAAAATAAAAACGAAAAAATTAAAATAAATAAAAAAAGAGACAAATAAATAAATAGATAAAATAAATAAATAAATAATATGAATAAATAGAATAAATCCTGCTAGTATATACTTATTATATGTGATTTTTTTTTACCTTATTCACATTGAACCAAGTGGTTGAGCAGTCCATGACATGCAATATTCCACTTTGATCCTTACTTGGACTAGACGGGCGGTCGGAGAGGCCCCCTCTGATCAATCAGCTGGTCAAGCCCTAGCACCTATATGATTGCCCTTATGTCAAGCCCCAACCCCTTTTTATCATATGGGTGCTAGAAGGCGTTGGCTTAGGGTCTACATGTCCTGGGAATGACGTTAAACTCTATCTGATGGTGAGGTACCAGTTCTGGAGGTTTGGGAAATGTGGAGCACCCCTTCATGACCATTACTCCCATGTCCGCTCTGACCCGGAGTGGTAGTACCTGTTAGGGTCACATCTATGGGTTAAATAGAAAACATGAGTTTATAAACAAAATTTGATTATCCATTAAGAATGACTTTATTTCAAAACTTTGTCGGCATTAAATGACCCACTGAGGTTGATATGCCGTAAAACAAATCAAACCAAACATACTGATCTTAGGCAGAAGTACCGATCGGTATGTTAATAAACCTATCATTTTTTATGGGTATTATGTTAGTAAGGGAAGAAAAAGGTAAGGAATTGCAGGTCTTTGGAATCTTTTTGATAACCAGAAGAATAAGAAATCTTGAAAAGCAATTGAAATGATTTTTCTTTTTCTTTTTGAGAAAATCTTTTGTTAAAGCCAAAATGATTAGTTTTGTCTTTATTCATTTTGAATGCATTCAATTGATATTTCAACATTTCTTTCTTTCTTTCCTTCCTTTCTTTCTTGTTTCTTCTGTGTTCTTTCTTATCCAAGTTTTATTCGTTTCTTTCTCCTTCAACCTTTTTTCTAATCCAACGTTTCTTTCTTTCTTTCTTTCTTTCTTTCTTTCTTTCTACTTTTCTTCTTTCTACTTTTCTTTCTTTTCTACCTTTCTTTATCCTTCAAAGTTCTTTCATATCCAACTTTCCTTTCTTTCTTTCTTTCTTTCTTTCTTTCTACTTTTCTTTCTTTCTACTTTTCTTTCTTTCTACCTTTCTTTATCCTTCAAAGTTCTTTCATATCCAACTTTCCTTTCTTTCTTTCTTTCTTTCTTTCTTTCTTTCTTTCTTTCTTTTTCAACTATTCTTTCCTGCTGCTTTTCTTTATTTCTTTATCAGCTTTTCTGTCTTCCCCTCTTTAGTTTTTTAAAAAACTATTCTTTCCTCTTTTCTTTCTTTCTTTCTTTCTTTCTTTCTTTCTTCATTTATTTATTTCTATTACTTTCATCTTTAAAAAAATTCTTCTTTCTTCGTTCTCTTTCTTCGCCCATTTTTCTTTCTCTTTCCTTTCTTTTCACCTTTCAATTTCTTCCCGCCCTTTCCCCCCTCTTTTCCAGTCGCCATCGCTAAAAATTCCTTTACTCGAAAACCGAATAGTCGGCCTCTTATTCTCATGCATATTCATGAGCACAAGTCATGCATTATTCATAAGCTTTTACAACTAAATCCAAACAAAACACAATAAAGAAAAAAAAAAAGAAAAAAAAAAAAAAAAAAGAAACAAACAAAAAAAAAGAAAGAAAAAAAAAAGCAAAAGAAAAAGCAAAACGTAATAAAATTTCTGCAAAACCACCAAATGAAATAATCGAAACTAAATCGTAGATCTTTAAATGAATTTCCCCACAGACGTTTTACCAAAATTTTGTTACTGATTGTTTAATATATTAACATGACAAGTGCGACAGTCTGGAAGGAAAAGGGCGGGTCGATGGGTGAGGTATGGACGGGTAGAGAGGTTGACATCTTGAAAAGGCAGGGTGGGTGGTGGTGGGGGTGATTCTATTTACGATCGAGACTCTTTAAGGTCTGATGTAATAACCTTCGTTAGCGTTCATCATAATACCCGCCAAAATGCTTGCCACTACAACTACGACCACAATTGTCATCAATCTATACAAGCAAAACAAACAAACAGTAAGACACCTTGGATTTAAGGGACTCGCCCCCTAGAAAGGGGTCAATGAAAAAAACGTAAAAATGAACATACACATAACACAATGAAACATCTCCAAAGACAACGATCAGGGTGGGGCTCTCCTAATTTTTGGTGTACCCCATCTAAAGTAACCATCAACGTCGAGAAGTTGGTCCAGCGGGCAAAACCGATAACCCAACTCGTGAAAGAATGGTCTGTTCAATTTGGATCAAATTCAACAATGTTACATAATTATTAGATTCTTAATATTTATGTACATTAGTGTAGAAATCAAAATGGCTGTTATAAGTTGCAGCCCACGGCCTTGAAGGATGAGTGACAAGGCTTGACCTCAGTCCTAACCTTCCGGTGGATACCATGAGAATCGGTGGAGAAGACCCTCTTCCGGTTTAGATTAGAAATAGATTTTAGTCAGTCGGTCAAAAACCACGACGATGGTGAGTCGTGTATTGCACGCTCCGACTCGATCTGCGCAGGTAGTCTGGTGGGGGTTTCGAAATAAATACGATCTAAGTTAAATCGAAGTCTTGTGTTATTATCTAAAAACTACCAATGGCACAGGGCTTCTGATAAAGAGAAATCCCCAATGGAAGACCAGACACGAAGTCCCCAAGACGAAATCCAGACGATAGAAGAGATATTAGAAGAAGACGTAAGATAGAAAAGACGTCAGAAGAAGAATAGAAGTAAGTAAAGAGGTATACAACAACAAGACCGAAAGAAAACCGTGTGAATCTTATTGGTTGATAAACGCACAAAGCGAATCACCAAGTCCACAAAATACTTGGTTACAAAGTCACTGAGCAATCTGTGCGTTAAAGTAGTAGCTATTACAGCTGGAACCCCATTACGTCATAGTAACGAGTAGGAAACAACCATGATGGGTTATTTTATGCCGAAGACGTTTCCGTTTTATTCATGCGAGTTCTGTATTCAATTTTTTTTTTAAAATTTTCGAACACATTTTTTTCTATTTAACCCATAGATGGGACCCTAAAAAGGTACCCCAACTCCTGTTCAGAGTACACCTGGGAGTAATAGCGATGAAAGGATACTCCACACTCCCCAGAGCTCCAAAATTTGAACATCGCCATTAAATGCAATAAGAACCTCGCTATTGGATGCAATAACACCCTCGGCCATCACCTTCTAGCACATATAGGATAAAAAAGGTTGGGTGTTCATCGTAAAGGCAACAGAGACGGCACAATTATATACGTGCGTTTTTATTTATTCTTGATGTTTATACAATTTTTTTACTAAATTTTTTAAACACATTCATTTAAACTCATTTTTTTTTTATTTAACTCATAGATGGGGCCTCAACAGGTACTACCAATCCGGGTCAGAGTGGACCAGGGAGTAATGCCGATGAAGGGGTACTACACATTGCCCAGAGTTCCAGAATTGGAACTTCACCATTAGATGCAAGTTAACGTCATACCCAGGACACTAAGACCCTAAGCTAACGCCTTCTGGCGCATATATGATAAAAGGGGTTGGTGCTAGGGTTTGATGTGACTTGCTGATTGATCGGGGGGGTGTCTCAGAGCTCCCGTCTAGCCTAAGTAAGGGTCAAAGTGGTGTATTGCAAGTCATGAACTGCCCAGTCACCAGGATTGCATTCTCAAGCATCACGAGGCCTCAACCAGAGCCAACTGGTGGCCCCATTGGGAGGGGGTTATTAACCCTCTACAGCGGTGCAGTTGAAACCATACAATTTTGTGCAAACTATTTGTCTAAGATAAGCATAGTAAAGTAGTGGGGGGTGACCTATTATCGGTATCAGCCGGACAGCGATTGAGTCTATCGTCTTTTCGTATTATCGTCAAGGATATTGTTTTTGCGTCTGGTTTAGAGCACCACACCTACCACCAACCGCCCTGTCACATGGAGCAGTAGAATACACCCACTGCACCTCTATAGAGAGGTAAGATCCGCCAATGAAGCCACCTGTTGGCCGTGGGTGATAACTCATGATGCTTAAGGACGGAATCCTGGTGGCTGACCAGTCCATAGCATGCAGCACACCACTTTAGCCATTAATTAGGCTAGAAAGACGGTTACAGAGGCTCCCTCCGATCAATCGGCTGGTCACGTCAAACCCTAGCACCCATATGATTGTATCAACCCTATTGCCCTTATGGCAAACTCCTATATTTTTATCATATATGTGCTAGAAAATGGTGGTTGTTCTGGGTATGACGCTAAATCAATTAAGTAATCAAATTGAAAATAAACATTTGTACATTATCAGACTCATTACTTAATAGAACTATTAAACTAACTGACTATTTCTTTGTCTGTCAGTTTAAGTCAGTCCGTATCAATCTATCTATCTATGGCAGTCTGTCTCTATGTCTGTCTTTATCATTTCT
>CM042161.1:77792913-77797913 GCA_023376005.1 Doryteuthis pealeii | reverse complement strand
TCTAATGTTTGTTTGCCCTTAGAAAGTTCAGATGTTATAATATATTTCTCAGAAACGGGTCAAGTTAAATTTGCGACCAATAATCACACAATTATAATGACACTAGTTCATAGCCTGGGACACTTTTATATGTGTTAATATTTCAAATGGACACCGTTTGTTTCCTGTTGCACAGAAAAATCTAGTTTTTTAAGACCATATGACCTTTAGGCACCCCCTTTTGATCTCGATTAAGAAAGGTTATGTTTTTCATTTACACTGTCAATATCTGGCTGTTTTAACAGACGATTTTTAGATTTTTTAAAATTATAAAACTAACCCCTAACCCTAACCCCTAAGGAACAACCGGATATTGACAGTGTAAATGAAAAACACTTCCTTTCTTAATCGAGATCAAAAAGATGGTCCAGTTTTTATACAACCTACGCATATTTATATTCCCATTATACAGTGGAAGTTTTGTTAAATTTCGACTAGTAGTTTTTGGAGAAAATGGAAAAAATGTCACTTCGTAAATAATTAGAGTAAGTGTAAACAGTGTAAGTGTGTGATGTATGAAGAGTAGAACTTCGAAGAGAAGGAAGCGTATGATATCTAAAGGTACGTTCTTCGAAAAGGGGTTAAGAATTTAATATCTAGGCGAGAGTACATCGAAAAAGACCTAGTGTGTGATGTCTAAATGTGAGTACTTCAATGTGAGTTATTTTCAAATGATATAAAAGGGTGGGTCATTCACAAGGAACTGTTTGATATCTAAAGGTGAATACTTCGAAAAGAAACTAAGTATGTGAAATCTAAAGGTGAGTTATTCGAAAGGCACTAAGTGTGGGATATCTATGTCTGAGTACTTTGAAAGGGTCTATGTGTGTGATATTTAAAGACAGGTCATTCGAAAGGGAATAAGTGTGTGATATCTAAGGGTGGGTACTTCAAAAATTACTAAATGTGTAATATCTAAGGAGGGTACTTCGAAAGGGACCAAGTGTGTGATATCTAAGGGTGGGTACTTCGAAAGATACCAAGTGTGTGATATCTAAGGGTGGGTACTTCGAAAGAGACCAAGTGTATGATATCTAAGGGTAGGTACTTCGAAAGAGACCAAGTGTATGATATCTAAGGGTGGGTACTTCGAAAGATACCAAGTGTATGATATCTAAGGGTGGGTACTTCGAAAGAGACCAAGTGTGTGATATCTAAGGGTGGGTACTTCGAAAGAGACCAAGTGTATGATATCTAAGGGTGGGTACTTCGAAAGAGACCAAGTGTGGATATCTAAGGTGGGTACTTCGAAAGAGACCAAGTGTGTGATATCTAAGGGTGAGTACTTCGAAAGATACCAAGTGTATGATATCTAAGGGTGGGTACTTCGAAAGATACCAAGTGTATGATATCTAAGGGGGTACTTCGAAAGAGACCAAGTGTGTGATATCTAAGGGTGGTACTTCGAAAGATACCATGTGTATGATATCTAAGGGTGGGTACTTCGAAAGATACCAAGTGTATGATATCTAAGGGTGGGTACTTCGAAAGATACCAAGTGTGTGATATCTAAGGGGGGTACTTCGAAAGGGACCAAGTGTGTGATATCTAAGGGTTGGTACTTCGAAAGAGACCAAGTGTGTGATATCTTAGGGGAATACTTCGAAAGGGACTAAGTGTATGATATCTAAAGGTAATTTCTTCGAAAGGAATGGTATTTAAGGGTGGATATACAAATTCTTACAGCGATGACAATCATTTTCCTCTTGTTCATTATCTATCCACACATGGTGAATTTTTCGTTTGTACATATGTGGGATTACCCAAATAGTCACTAGTTTTTTGTAGGTATTTATGGCATTGTAAACGACACTTATAGGATTTCTATCACCCAAGACAATTGCCTTGTACCCCCACTTGAACTTATATACTTGCACGAACTTAACCCTATTTTTATTGAAATATACTTTTTTTTATTCGTCTTAAATTCTAACAGAAAAATATCATAAATAACAAGGCACTCAAAGTAAGTGATGAAGGTCAAAACTAAACGACCTCTGTATTGTCCATGATGATATTGATGTTTCTATTTAAGAAGGGGTGAATAATTCTAATTAGTATTTCAAAGTTAAACGTTATCCATGATGATAATGATGCTTCTATTCAGGAAGAAGTAGGTCACTACACCTACTTTACTTTACTAACATTAACTTGGTACAAAATAGTTTAAACATAATCTCAAACACATATATGACAAAAAGGGTTGGGGACTTGCCATAAGGGCAATAGGGTCAGGGCAATCATATAGGTGCTAGGGCCTGACGTGACTAACCGATTGATCGAAGGAGAACTCTCCGTACGCCACTCTAGACTTAGAAAGGGCCAAATAACATGGACTACTCAGCTAACAGGATTCCATCCTTAAGCATAACGGGTATCCCCCCACAGCCAACAGGTGGTCCCATTGGAGAATTTTAGCAATATACAGAGGTGCAGTCGTTGTCTACTTCTGTCCCAATCGACAGGGTGTTTTTTTTTGTGTGTGTGTATATGTGGTTGATGTGACCAGATGATTGATTAGAGCGGGCCTTTTCGACCATCCCTATAGCATAAGTAAGGGCAAAAATGTTGCATGTCATTGTATTTACCTCGTACCCCACTTGTACGAGTCAGGCACAAGGCCTTATTAACGTGGGACCACCCACAAACCGAAGCTCATGGGTGGCGGGTGAAAAATTGCGTCGATCCCGTCGGCATTCCCCTCAAGGGGGCGCCTCAGGCGCTGGGCAATAAACCCAGCCCTGCCCCTTTAAATCGAGGGGGCAGGTGTTGCCTGGGGGGATGGCCCCCTGGGATCGACGCTATTATTATAACATAACCGGTCCAGCGGCCGAAGCTCACCGGACCCCAGGTCGAAATAGGATCCCATTTATAAGCAAAATCAAAATTGTTGCATGTCATGGATAGCTCAGCCACCATCTTAAGCTACACAGGTCGCCACCCACAGCCAACAAGTGACCCCATTGGCAGGATTTTACCCCTCTGCAGAGGTACAGTCGGTGTATTCTTATGCCAACCGATAGAGCGACTATTAAACAGTTTTATTAATATATCCCAGTTATATGGTTTCAAGTATTCCTATCTAATACCAATAACTTAAATAACTTAATTGATGTGGCCTATAAATGGGACCCTAATTAATCTAGCACTCCGGGTCAGGGTGGACCCGGAGTGAATGGTAACGAGGTGTGACTCCACTCTCTCCAGAGCTCCAGAAAAGGAGCTCACCACCGGATTTAATTTCATGTCATACCCTGGATACATATAAATTTTATAGAGTGAATGTAACAAATATTATGGGATACAGATATTTTGAGGTTAGTGTATTCATATCCCTAAATTAAGTGAGGTCACTGCATAATATATATATATATATATATATATATATTATATATATATATATATTCGTGTGAGTTTATATACATATATATTATATATATATATATATTCGTGTGAGTTTATATATATATATATATATATATATTATATATCTAATATATATATATATATATATATATATATATATATATATATATATATATATATAGAGAGAGAGAGAGAGAGAGAGAGAACGTTTCCCATGTACGAGAGAATATATAATATATATATATATATATATATATATATATATATGTATTTGTGTGTGTTGATGTGGGTTGAGGCACGCATAAAGTTGTGTCGTGGAGGGTGACGAAGAGGGTGGGGTCCCGTGTGATAAAAAGTACATTATTTCATTTTTGGCAGATAAGCTGTGAAAGGCAAGTGCTCTCCTATGACATTGAATTATCGCAGGCGCTCTTTACAGAATTGGGGGGGATGGGGCTGTCGGGGGAGCCGGGTGGCGATGATAAGAGGGGAAACCGTATGAACAGCTCAAATATACGTTTGATAAATCGTTCTTACACAAACATTCTTTCTTTCATGCATCAATCTGCCAGATATTTTGGTTATTCATATCTATATATCTATCTATCTCAGTCTGTTTCTGTATATCTGTCTACCTATCTCTGTTCATATCAATCTACCTATCTATCTATCTATCTATCTATATAAGTTTGTTTCTATACATCTGTCCACCTATCTCTGTTCATATCTATCTATCTATCTATCTTAGACTATTGATATCTATCTATCTATCTATCTATCTATCTATCTGTCTATTCATATCTATTTAACTATTTATCTATATATCTATCTCCGTTTATGCATATCTATCTCAGTTTATCCATATCTATCTCAGTCTATTCATATCTATATATCTATCTATCTATCTGATTCTGTTCCTATTTCTTTCTTTCTCTTTTTTACACACTCTCTTCCACTCTCTTTCTCTCTCTCTTCTCTCTCTCTCTCTCATATAATATATATATATATATATATATATATGTGTGTGTGTGTGTGTGTGGTGTGTGAGAGAGAGATATATACATATATATTTATAATTATATGTATTTATGTATAGATAGATAGATTAATATATATATATATATATATATAGAGAGAGAGAGAGACAGACAGACAGACAGACAGATAGACAGGGATGGAAAGATAGATAGATAGATATTAACATGCAGGCATAGATAGATAGATAGATAGATAGATATGATAAGATATTAGTCTATCTATCTATCTATCCATCTATCTATCTCAGTCTATTCCTCTCTATCTATCTATCCTATTATCGAATGACATATCTCCCTTATATATGACCAGTGACTCGATATTTTTGTCTGGTCTGTTATTTTAAAGGCACATTCTTGAACCAACCGTTCCTTTCAAAAATAACATTCAGTTGTATACCTCGGAGCAAGAGTTTAAGAAATATGTGGAAATGAAATGCCAATTAGAAGGTTACATTGGGCGGTGCAATCTATTTTGGATTGGGGGAGGTCACCGGTTTTTCGTTGCTATTTCAACTTCGAAATATCTCAGTATCTCCTTCATCGCCATACACACCACAC
>CM042161.1:77766636-77792813 GCA_023376005.1 Doryteuthis pealeii | reverse complement strand
CCCCGGTGGATGTCTGCTTTTTTTGGTTTGTTTGTTTGTTTTTTTGCTAGGTAAGCAAATTTAGTAGTACACATATGTGCGTGGGGCATATCTTGACGTTTGAAGGATCCCAATTGAAAAATATTAGAATGCTAACAGAGGTCTCTAGTATCAACCAACCACAACAGACATAACCATAAGCTATACGTACATTAAGCTATTTAAATCTACCAGCGTTTGATTTTACTTATTTTTTATTTATTCTTATTCCGCCATATGATTGTGGCATTCTTTATGAACTTGGGAACAAGCACTTCTAATGATGTACCAATTTGAAGACCTATCGTGAGACTTTTCACGCTGCCCCTCAGCGCGGAAAAAAATCAGCTTACATTATACGACCGTAGACCCACGGCCTTACCCATATAGTTGGCCTTATTCATCTGGCGAACCATGAAACAGATGCTGGCGATTGCAGCCAATGAACAAAGCCCGTGTTGATCATCAATATTTGGGGTAGACAAAAGTTTTGCAATAACGTGTTAGTCTGCAGCGTATATATATATATATATATAATTATACTATATATATATATATATATAGTGTAATTTGGCAGCATTTTTTCTTTTATACAAGTTTTGTTGAACTGTACAGAACAATTCCTGTTTGACAAGTTTTTTGGGTTAAACTGTGCCGCCCTCCCACAAAAAAATTCACTACCCGGCAACGCTGCCGAACCACTACCATTCCTACAACCTCCCACTACCAAATGGTTATTACCTCCCACTTCTAATTCCTGCTACTACTTCGTTCTCGTTTAAAACGAGACACGAAATCATACCCATCTGTTTCCTACCTGAGGATGGAAATGTATTTGCCGAAAGCACTCGTTTTGAAACCTTTGGGGACTGTTATGCCAGTTACACACCAACACCAGAAGATGGCCGTAAATGGAACGGATCAACCAAAAATTTGTCCGACAGGAATTTGTCTGTACAGTTCAGCAAAACTTATATATATATATATATATATAATATATATATATATATATATATATAGAGAGAGAGAGGAGAGAGAGAAGAGAGAGTTTTTTTTTTGTTTTTATTTCAAGCTCTACCGGTGTTAAAAAAACCCCAGTAATTTCGTTTTTTTTAAATATTTTTTTTCAAACGTCACCCGGGGGCGGGGGGGGGGGGGACACCGGCACATCCGTATTTCTGAAAAATAATATATCTCTCTCTCTCCTCTCTCTCTCTCTCTCTCTCTCTCTCTCTCACACACACACACACACACACACACACACATACATTTCATATATTCTCTCTTTATTCTCTCCTAGATTCACAGATCAAGTTAAGCAGCGATAATCTATTCAATACTGAATTGTTGACCACTTAAGCAATAACCTGTACTGTAAGCCACCTGGTCCTTTGTTTATCAAAAAAATGATCGGCACTAAATGACGAAAGGGTTTTGAACCCGGCTCGTACGAAATCCATTCCACGGCGTGTTCCATAAACCGCACAGAGAATTTCATTACGTCCACGACACCTTATTACTCTATTTAAGCCTACTTTGGTACAAGGCTATGAGAGGATAAGGATCGTGTAGCGCCTATATCTCAAGAGTGAAGAACAAAATACTCAGCTACGAAATCTACCCTTTAATTTGGTAAAGAAACATTTACTTACCTATCGTAGGATACTTATGAGACTTACTTTATAAGGGTCAGGTTTGGACACAAGACTATTGATTAAGGATAAGGATTATGTAGCGCCAATGTCCCAAGAGTAACAGAACAATACTCAGCACGAAAGCTAACAACCAAACCTTTCGTTTGATAAACAAAAAAATACTTATACTATGGGTAGGATTTTATACAAGGACACAAGCGTGGTACCACCAAGCGGGATCGAACTGCTTTTCAGTAATAACAGCATCTTCGGACCAGCTTGTAACCATTATACTACTTTAATGTAAATTGAGAGTTTTTTTGTTTTTGATTTTTTTTTTTTTTTCCTTATGGTACTTTTAAGATTTTGTCTTATTTCCCTTTTGTATAGATAAATGAAAATTAATCATCGTTTTCTTGGGTGACATATTATAGACAGACAGACAACATTACGAAATTAGTTTATAGTGTGTGTTATTGGTTACTCTCTCTGTTCGTGTCGGCAATAAAATAGAATCGCGTTGCTAAATTGAACCCGACTTAAAGCGGAGGAAACGCGCCGACCAAGAAAGTTTTCTGATCTTTTAACGTTTCATCTGTGTGTAATTCTATACATACTAAGTAATATTATAAAGCAGACGAGATATATTAAAGAACGATATAATATATATATATATATATATATAATATTTATATATATATATATATATATATAATATAAATATATAAATATATTATACCGCTGTCAATAAACAACAAAGACAAAGGATCCGTTGAACAGGGTCTATATTCATTTGAAAAAGGGATCTATCGATCCGAAAAATGTATTAATAAATAATAAAAAAATAAGTGAATCCAGTACTCCATAACATCGAGTTCCTTCATTTATTTTTAAATGCTTTCATAATAACGCCCAACTTCAACATAAAAAAAACATAAATATATATACCGAGAAGGAAGGGCATACGGAGACCCCTAAAATACAACATATATATATATATATAATATATTTATATATATATATATTTATGTGTGTGTGTGTGTGTGTGTGATGTATATGTATGTGTGCGGTGTGTGTGGTGTGTGTGTGTACGGTTAGAAGCTCGCCTTGTCAGCCTGACATTCGAGTCTACACGAGCAGTCTCCATGTCTATAACCTTGCTGATGAGACATAATAGATCGAATGTACATCGGATTGACATTTCTCGATCTGTTTAGCCTTACATTTGAACATATATGGCCCGCCTAAATTCATTAATTATTAACTTAATTAATTTTGCAAAATTAGGTATTACTTCAATTAAGCACATCTCCAAAAAATATGTCGCTTAAAGCCATATAAAGAATTAAACATATAATAATATATATATATATACATATATATTATATGTGTGTGTGTGTGTGTGTGTGTGTGTGTCTGTGTGTGTTGTATGGCGTATGTTGTGTGAGAGATGAGAGGAGGGGAGATTAGATAAAAGCACCAGTGAGATAAATATCTGATAGTATATAGGAAACAGAGTTGAAGTTAAAACAAATATAAATGGTGAAGAACTGCGCATGAAATGTCCTCAGTCAAAGAAATAAGGGTAATTGGTATATGGAAGGGTTATTATGTGATAAAAAAATACTTATTACCCTGTATATTGTACTGAGGATCATTTCATGCGAAGTTCTTCACTCAATTTATATTGTTTACTTCACTCTGTTCCTATATATCTATCTATCTGTCCTATTTATCTCACTGTGCTTTTATCTATCTCCCTCCTCTCTCTCTCACACACGCACACACATACGCATACACACACACACACACACACACACACACACATATATATATATATATGTATATAATATATATATATATATATGTTTATTCTTTATATGGCTTAAGCCGACAATTTTTGGAGGATATGTGCTTAATTGAAGTCATACCTAATTTTGCAAATTAATTAGTTAATAATTAATGAATTTAGGCGGGCATATATGTTCAAATGTAAGGCTAAACAGATCGAGAAAATGTCAATCCCTGAATGTACATTTCGATCTATTATGTCTCATCAGCAAGGTTATAGACATGGGAGACTGCTCCGTGTGAGACTCGAATGTCAGGCTGACAGGCGAAGACTCTAACCGTTACACACACACACACACACACACACACGCACACATACATATACATATACACACACACACACACACACACAACATATATATATATATATATATATATATATATATATATATATATATATGTTGTATTTTAGGGGTCTCCGTATGCTTCTCTCGGTATATATATTTATGTTTTTTTTATGTTGAAGTTGGGCGTTATTATGAAGCATTTAAAAATAAATGAAGGAACTCGATGTTATGGAGTACTGGATTCACTTATTTTTTATTATTTATTATCATAAATTTTCGGGATCGATAGATACCCTTTTTCAAATGAATGTCGCTCCTGTTCAACGGATCCTTTGTCTTTGTTGTTATTGACAGCGGTATAATATATATATATATATATATATATATATATATATATATATATATATATATATATATATATATATATATATATATATCGTTCTTTATATATTCTCGTCTGCTTTATAGTTGTACCTTAGTATGTATAGAATTACACACAGATGAAACGTTAAAGATCAGGACGAACTTTCTTTGTCGGCGCGTTTTCCTCCCGCTTTAAGTCGGGTTCATTTAGCAACGCGATCTATTTTATTGCCGACACGAAACGTGAGCGTAACCAATACACACACAACTTATAAACTAATGTTCGTAATGTTGTCTGTCTGTTCTATAATATGTCACCCAAGAAAACGATAGAATTATTTATCATTTATCTTACAAAAGGGAAATAAAGACAAAATCTTAAAAGACAATAAGGAAAAAAAAAAAAAAAAAATCAAAAACAAAAAAACTCTCATTTACCAAGTTAAAGGTGGGCGTACTGTCCTGGTATAATGGTTATCAAGCTGGTCTCGAAGATCTGTTATTACTGAAAAGCAAGTTCGATCCTCGCTGGTGGTACCACGCTTGTGTCCTTGTATCAAATCCTACCCATAGTATAAGTATTTTTTTGTTTACCAAACGAAAGGTTGGTTGTTAGCTTTTCGTGGCTGAGTATTTGTTCTTTACTCTTGGGACATTGGCGCTACATAATCCTTATCCTTATCATAGTCTTGTGCCAAACCTGACCCTTATAAAGTAAGTCTCATAAGTATCCTACCGATAGGGTAAGTAATTTTCTTTACCAAATTAAAGGGTAGATTTCGTAGCTGAGTATTTGTTCTTCACTCTTGAGATATAGGCGCTACACGATCCTTATCCTCTCATAGCCTTGTACCAAATGTGAGGCTTATAGAGTAATAAGGTGTCGGTGACGTAATGATTCTCTGTGCGGTTTATGGAAGCACGCGTGGAATGGATTCGACGAGCCGGGTTCAACCCTTTTCGGTCATTTAGTGCCGAATCATTTTGATAAACAAAGGACTCAGGTGGCTTACAGTACATGTTATTGCTTAAGTGGTCACCCAATTCAGTATTGAATAGATTTATCGCTGCTTAACTTGATCTTGTGATCTAGGAGAGATAAAGAGAGATATATGAAAATGTATGTGTGTGTGTGTGTGTGTGTGTGTGTGAGAGAGAGAGAGAGAGAGAGAGAGAGAGAGAGAGAGAGAGAGAGAGATATATTATTTTCAGAAAGTACGGATGTGCCGGTGTCCCCCCCCCCCCGCCCCCGGTGACAGTTTGAAAAAAAAATATTTAAAAAAACTGAATTACCTGGGGTTTTTATACACCGGTAGAGCTTAGAAAAAAAAAAAAACAAAAAAAAAAAACTCTCTCTCTCTCTCTCTCTCTCTCTCTATATATATATATATATATATATATATATATATATATATATATATATAAGTTTTGTTGAACTGTACAGACAATTCCTGTCGGACAAGTTTTTGGTTGATCCGTTCCAATTTACGGGCCATCTTTCTGGTGTTGGGGTGTAACTGGCATAACAGTCCCCCAAAGGTTTCAAAACGAGTGCTTTCGGCAATACAATTTGCCATCCTCAGGTAGGAAACGATGGTATGATTTCGTGTCTCGTTTTTAACGAGAACGAGTAGTAGCAAGGAATTAGAAGTGGGAGGTAATAACCATTGGTAGTGGGAGGTTGTAGGAATGGTAGTGGTTCGAGCGAGCGTTGCGGTAGTGATTTTTTGTGGGAGGGCGGCACAAGTTTAACCAAAAACTTGTCCAACAGGAATTGTCTGTACAGTTCAACAAAACTTGTATAAAAGAAAAAATGCTGCCAAAATACACTTATATATATATATATATATATATATATATATATATATATATATATATACGCTGCAGACTAACACGTTATTGCAAAACTTTTTGTCTCACCCAATATTTGATGATCAACACGGCTTGTTCATTGGCTGCAATCGCCAGCATCTGTTATCGATGGTTCGCCAATGAATAGGCCAACTATATGGTAAGGCCAGTGGGTCATACGGTCGTATAATGTAAGCTGATTTTTTTCCCCTGAGGGGCAGCGGTGAAAGTCTCACGATAGGTCTTCATTGGTACATCATTAGAAGTGCTTGTTCCCAGTTCATAAAGAATATGCCACAATCAATATGGCGGAATAGATAAATAAAAATAAGTAAAATCAAACGCTGGTAGATTTTAATAGGCTTAATGTACGTATACTTATGGTTATGTCTGTTGTGGTTGGTTGATACTAGAGACCTCTGTTAGCATTTCTATATTTTCAATTGGGATCCTTCAAACGTCAAGATATCCCCACGCACATATTGTGTACGTACTATTGCTTACCTAGCAAAAAACAAACAAACAAACCAAAAAAAGCAACAATCACCCAGTGACTTATATCGTCCCTGACTAGGGCACCGCAGGTTGTGTAATAGTTCACAAGGTTGACTGGCAAATCATGACGAGTGAGTTCGATCCGCACTGGGTGTAACTGTCGCTAAACTGATCAGTTATTTGTATCTTATTTTGGTTATTTCCTATAACTCCAACCTAAAAAAGGGGAACCACTCTGATTGACTAGGAAAAAAGAAGACGTGGTTAGGGTTAGGGTTTAGGTTTAGAGTTTAGGGTTAGTTTATTGGGAAAATAATGGGTAGATTAATTAACAGATAAAATTCATTGATAATAAAATCTATCAGTCAATCAGAGTGGTTCACCCGTTTTTTAGGTTAGAGTTATAAGAAATAACCCTTATTTTCATATAGTTATTTTTTATTTATAAAATTAACTACAGCCACAGTATCCGATTTAGAGTAGTTTAGTGGGTCTTAATAATTTCATTTTGTGCTGACCATTAGTTTCTGCGGTCTATGAATTTTATTTAATAAACACCGTGAAACTGTACAAGGAAAAACAAATAACATTCAATAAAAGGGTAACAACAAATACTTTTCAAAGAAATAGAAAACTTGAAAGAAACTATTTACCGTGTCGCCTGTCCTGACCAGTGGTGTAAACTAAAAGGTTTGAATTCCCCCTACCACTTTCCGAATTTTACGAAAACCAGTAGCAATAAAACTGGGTGCCCTTTACATTCGGCCTTGTGCCACATCTAAGCGAAGATTAGTAAATAACTATGGGCACCTCGTGTGGTGTAATGTTTAGCAAGCTAGATTAGCAAAACCATTGTTAGTGAGTTCGATTCTCACTTGGTGCCCCTTACTTCTAGCCTTGTGCCGCTTCTAAGCCATACTTAATAAATAACTATATCGCCCCCGACTTAATAACACATACATCGACCTACAAGTACGCCCACGCATATACAGTACCACCCATTAATAAGTAGCCTTGTGCAAGAAAAAAATCGCAGTGGTAGTACTTGTTAGGGTCCCATCTATGGATTGAATAGATTAAAAACATTTTATCATTATATATATATATATATATAATATATATATATATATATACCAAACCCCTCCGCACATGTAGGATGCGGCACAAGATCAATTTATTAATCGGAGTTTAACAGGTTTGAATTCAAAATTTTCCTTCTCCTAGACCGGTTGCCTAACAAAAATTAAAGGGCCCAGTCTGTCCTACTATTTACCGATTGCTGGAGGAAGAGTAGCATTCATACCTTTCCCAAGGGTATTGGGCTATGGGAAATCTAAACAGCCTAGTCCATTATTTGAACTCGGGGCGACGAGTCCATTTCCCATGACTCTAACCATTACACCACGCGTTTCCATATTTATCATATATGTGCTACAAGGCGGTGTGTGAGGGTCTTAGTGTCCTGGGTATGTCGTTAAACTGTATCTAGTGGTGAAGTTCCAATTCTGGAACTCTAGGGAATATGGAGTACCACTTTATCCCCATTACTCACAGGTCCACCCTGACTCGAAGTGGTGGTACCTGTTAGGATCCCATCTATAGTTTAATAGATTAAAAAATATATATTTTATCATTTTATCACTATCATCAATCTAGAATTAAAAAAAAAGCTGCTGGCTGCGATGGCAGTCCCTCCGAGAGGACGAATCGAGTAGGTTGAGGGCTTAGACCATAGAGAATGTTTTTGCGTCTGAAGTGGGGCACCACACCTATTATCAGCTTCCCACTTTACCACATAGATCCAAGCTGCGCTACTCATGCAGCGAGTTGGCGAGAGGTGGTATCGAACCAGGAACCGTATGGTTCCTAGGCGTATAATCTTCCGAAAATAAATAAATCATCAAATTTTGAAACAATTTTCGATACCTTCCGAAAGCCAGTTAGTATATTGTTAGTTTGAACAACAGCAACTAGCTAAGCACAACTGAACTGGTGCCCAAAACAGCTGATACTTATGGAACTCAGGAATACTCCATTCATGTATTTGCGTAATTCTATTCCTGATTGGCTGCTTGGTTTCTGTGGTGTTATGATGTTTTATAAATAACTTGTCATTTTGCAGTAGGCTTGCAACAAGGTAAGATCCGTATTCTGGGGAATGTGGAGTACCAGTTCATCCCCATTACTCCTAAGTCTACTCTGTAGTGGTAGTACCTGTTAGGGTCCCATCTATGGGTTAAATATAAAAAAAACTGCTTTAGAAAACAATGTTCAATACCCATCAAAAATGAATAAAATAAAACGTCTTCGACATAAAATTAACCGAACAATGATTGATATAGTATAAAATCCAACCAACCAACACACTAGAGTATCATCATCTAATAGAATCCCTTCAGCAGACAGGGGAGGTAATCCAGCAACTTTAAGTATCCTTGTCGTATTATTTTAAAAAAAATGGAGGCTCCTTTGTTAGTTTAAACAAGTTTTGGTTGTCCAACCAGAAAACAAAACAAAACACCCCCCCCCAAAAAAAAACCCCTATCAAACAGCTCTGTACAGACACTAAATGCCGTGTTGAGACCTTGTCAGTAGCGATGACCGATAGAGACCGATGGCAAGAGAGTCAAGGGAATGCGTACTGTTAGTTACGACATGATGATGATGATAAAATCCAAAATTCAAAATGTAATATCAGCATACTGTTGTTGGTGAGGGCCAGTTGTGCATAGCTAGTGGCTGTTGTTCAAACAACCACTAGCTATGCACAACTGAACTGGTGCCCAAAACAGCTGGTACTTATGGAACTCAGGAATACTCCATTCATGTATTTGGGAGTGTGTGATTCTATTCCTTGAGTTCTGAGTGGCTGCTTGGTTTCTGTGGTGTTATGGTGTTTTATAAATTACCTGTCATTTTGCCGTAGGCTTGCAACAAGGTAAGATCTGTGAAAATCTAATTAAATATACAGTGGTATTATGGTGTCTGTAAGGGCTGTTTAATGTTTTTGTATTAAGGTTACCAGTTTGAGGTCAATAATCAATAAAATATTCAAACATTTAAAGACACCATAAAACATTCAATTATTGTAGGCACATGGCATAAATAACAAGACTCAATATTAAAACAAACAACTTGTATTGAGAAAAAGTTTACAAAAGGTAACGCATAATACTGAGCAAAGTTCTTTCAGTACTCTTGTGTACAAAATGTAATTTTGTTTTTTTAAAAGTTCATTATAACATGTAAGAAAATATCTTATAAGTTATGAAGTGAGAAAGAAAGGGTAAGAGTTCAAAATCACACGGCAGTCAGTAGCAAGTAATACTGATGATCTCGTAAAAGGTTGATAAAGATAGATAGATAGATAGATATATGTTCATACCTTCTTATAAGTGAATGTGCTTTGTCTTACTTTAAAGTGACGTGGATTTGGTTAGACGACTAATTTCTTTCTGGTTGGGATCTGAAAATTTGGTTTATTTATAGTCCTCAGGTAGGCTCCAAAAGGGGTCTATTTGATAGATTTCCTTTTAGGCGTGAACTTCTCTGGTTGGTTGAAAATGTACAAATTTTAATTTTAATTTTCTTCTTTTACTAGGGTGCGCAATCCTATGCGCAAACTATTAATTTTTGTCATTTGGCTTTTGTTCGTCGTAGTAAGAACAGTATCTTAAATTATGAGTGTCCCAACTTACGTGTCTTCCAAGTTACGAGCTGTTACTGGGTCAACATTTTCTTAAGTGAAGTTTAACAGGTTTAGATTCAGAGTTTTCCTTCCCCCATACTGGCTGCCCATTTAAAGATTAAAGAGCCCAGTCTGCCCTACTATTTACCCATAACTAGAGGGAGAATAGTTGGATGTATATTTTTAGAAAGAGTATTAACGTGATATGAAATGAAAACAGCCGTATCCAGAGTTTGAACTCTTGTCGCCGAGTCCATTTCCTTCGCCGATAACCGTTACACAACACGCCTCCACATATACTCGTGTATAGGTCGAATATAGCACAGCATCTTGTTAAAAAACTGGTGTCGACCTATATAGAAATAAATATATTTTTTGCAAAAAACAAAAACAAAAAAAGGGTGGCTGGAACGGATTTATGGAATTTCAGTTTATTTCAGTTGTGAAAACTGATTTGATATACGAGGAAATTTAGTTACAAGTGGAACGAATTAAACTCGTGAGTCAAGGTACCATTGGTTTAGTAAACAATTAGATAATCATTTATTTTATTATTTGTAAAAAAAAATGTTATTGATTTTTTTTGTCTTTATAAATTTGAGACGTATTAATCTTTATCTATCTCTATCTATCTATCTATCTATCTATCTCTATCTATCTATCTATCTATATATATATATATATATATATATATATTTATATATATATATATATATATATATATATATAAAGGACAGTTGTTATGTATGTATGAATGTGTGTATGTCCGGAGGAAACTACTAAAATAAAACAATTAACGACAATGTAGATGTATATACACATTCACTATCACAAGAGCTTGCTTTTTTGTGCAAAAATAAAGATTTTACTTATATCTGGGAAGATATTTCAAAAATTAGGATTTGAATAGAAAGAGAAGGGAAAGTCTTTGGGTGCGTTTGTAATTAAAACATAAATCAATTAAGTAAGACCAAAGCAATCAATGGATCTGCGAGACTAACTTTTTATTATCCCCACCTCTACCCAGGCAACGACGGGTAGCCGCTTCTAGCTCCATATAAAATAATGGCTGTTTTCATCTTCATATTTTATGTCTTATCCATTTTAGAATAACAATAGAATTTCCAGGTTCAGGAAAATAAAAGACGTCGGGGTGGCCTAAAGTCGGTATCAGTTAGACAGCGAGGGAGTCTATTCCCTTTTCACTAACGCTAGATCAAGGAGATTATTTTAGCATCTGAGGTGGAGCACTACACCTACCATCAGCTCCTTACTTTACCGCACAGATCCCTGTGCTACTCATACGCTGAGTTGGCGGGGGCTAGTATCGAACCAGGAACCTTGTGATTCCTAGCCGAACGTTCTACCGACTGAGCTAAACCGTTCCGATGTAAGGGAGATAAATGCAAAAAAATCAACAAGAATTTTGCGTGTTAGATAAATAAAAACCTATGGAAGCCTATATTGTAAAATCATTGCGTATTTCATTGATCCGAGTTATCGGAACACCAAACGTATTAAAAAAAATTATCTCAACTTTTTTTTTAATACGTTTGATGGTCTGTACACGAAAATAAGATAGTTAGCAATCATTTTTCTAAATATGAAAATCTGGGAAAATATGTTGTGCAAAATTGCACATTTTTAACTTACATGTTTTAGATGGATTAGAGAAATCTTGATCTACGGTTAAATATTAACTTCCCCATTGCACACACACACACACACACACACACACACACACACACAGAGACACACACACACAGACACACACACACACTACACAATTTTTTTTTGAGTTTTAAGAAAATAAGTTTTGAAATTTTAAATAACTTTTTTCGGGTATTAAATTTCAATTTTTTCAATTTTTCAATTTTTTACGTTCCTTCAGGATTTGATCTTTCTAGAAATGTAAAAATTGGGGACTGGAAATTCTTTTTCTTCAAATGAGTCGGTACATTCTGAAATGATAAAAATTCTTTTCAATTTAATTTTTTTTAATAAAATAAGCTATTCATTAAAAAAAAAAGTCTTTAATGAATACTTTGGTGAAAATTTCATTAAAATCGGATAATTTCATGATTTTTAGTAATAGTTTGAAAATTAAGATTTTTAAGAAAATATTCATTATCTCCCTTTGCGATTTTTGATCATACCTATAAATCACATTGGAATCTTAGTCACTAGTGCCATCATATGTTCTGTAATTCCTTAAGATTACTATTCTGATTCTTAGCTATTGCTTCGTACATTATAATATTTATGTAGCATTTTATTTCACTTAAGTTGTTGTCGAAATTACCTGGGAATCGTAGGGTCGACTTATACACGAATCGTATTACAAAGTAAAAAAATAAGCAATTCTGTATCGTCAGATGAGGATTAACACACAATATCAATTTTCTAATAACAAACAACCTTACTCAACTGAAAGTAATATACAAACGTATAATTCAAGGGAAATAACTCTAAAATCTTTACTGAAGAGTTATTTACCTTTAAAACTAACTTATTTCTCTATCAAATTATCTGTTTGAGTTCTGCTTCATGATCAGGACAGATATGTATAAGTGTTGTTGATTTCTGTTTACAATGTAATCATCATCATCATCATCATCATCATCATCATCATTTCGCGCCAACAGCAGGGATATTCATGATGATCTCTCGCCAATATAATACGCGGAATTAATATTCGAAATGTATTTCTCCTTAAGTAAATTTCATCCTTAATATCGTATATATTTTAAAACTTTAATTACTCTCTTCAACATATTTGTCGGATTCATTTTCATTTTTATCACCCCCCCATATATATATATATATATATATATATATATATATATATATATATATATAAAGTTTCAAGAATTGTAGTGTTGACACTATATATACACACAACACACATTATATATATATATATATAATATAATATAATATAATAAGATAAATATATAAAGGTTTTACATATTTAATTTATTAGGTGACAAAGGAACATTCACAACCATATTGGTTTCATGCGATGCAATCATCAGGTGAAGATGTTTTCAAATGTTTCAGTGACCATCTCACACACACACTATATTATATATATATATAATATATATATATATATATATATATATATATATTAGTTATAGTATTCGAGGAAAAAATGAAGGTTCTACCATGGTTTCAATCCAAATGATTTCATCCTACCCTCCGCTTAACGAAGTCGATGTAATTCCTTAGTTAAACTGTCTATCTCAGTTTAACTAAAGAATTAAATCGACTTAGTCAAGCGTAGAAAACAAAGTCTTTTGTCTGCAAGAATATTACAGTGGTTCTCGCTTAATCCACAAAAAGTTCACTCGTCCAACTCACGTCTCTCTTCACGTTAGGAAGATCAAACACAACTCCCCGCGGTGTGGGGTGGTAGGTCTTAAAGGATAAGTAACTGCCCTCCCCAAGATTTACATCCGGGCTAATCACACTCAGCGGTGCCCGACCCGTGCGAAATATGCATATTCAACAGGGGTGACAGTAGTCTGACTACGAGCCACTCCTCGCGGGGCGGGGGTCCGGTGTGCTTCGGCCACTGGACCGGTGTGTTTGAATTAATAGCGTCGATACCAGGGGGCTATCCCCCCCAGGCAATACCTGCCCCCTTGTGTTTATTGCCCAGCGCCTGAGGCGCCCCCTGAGGGGATCGACGCAATTTTTGTTCTTTCCCACCCATGAGCTTCGGCTTGTGGGTGGGCCCACATTAAAACGAGGCCTTGTGCCCAGTCCATACAAGTGGGGTATGAGACAAATACTCCTCGCTACGAGGAGATTGCAAGTTCAATATCTGTAATATCCTCGCGCTGGCCAGACATATAGGGACGCGCGTTGTTATTGGGGAGATGGAATCTTCAAGTCCACATTACCGATTGTAGTTTTTTGTTTAGACAATAACAAAATAAATAAGATTATTCTAATTACTATTATCTAGAACATTTCCAGATGTCATAGATATAACGTGCTATCTTCATGAAAATTCTAAAATCACTTTATGAGTTAAGTTAAAAGTTATAATTAATAGAAAAAAAATGCCAAGATGACATACATTTATAACATGTTCAATACTTAGCTGGGTAAACATTTAAGCAACAGTAGGTACTGTAAGAAGTTTGATATCAATACGACTTGATTCGGTATTAAATAACCTAAAAACGGTTGATATGCCATAAAAGAAAACAGCACACACGCATATATGCACACATATATGCATACACATACACATACACATATGTTTGTGAAGAAAAAATTTCCCGATTTATTTTACTTTAAAAGAATTTTATTCTAATTTTCGGTTGATGTTAACTGATTAACAGATATTGAACTCGCAACCTCCGCGTCGCGAGGAGTGACTCGTAGTCAGACTACTGTCAATAATGTTGAATATGCAAATTTCGCACGGGTCGGGCACCGCTGAGTGTGATTAGCCCGGATGTAAATTTTGGGGAGGGCAGTTACTTATCCTTTAAGACCTACCATCCCACACCACGGGTAGTTGTCTTTGATCTTCGTAACGTTAAGAGAGACGTGCGTTGGACGAGTGAACTTTTGGTGGATTAAGTGAGAATTACTGTAATATTGTTGCTGGCAAAAACTTTGTCAGTGGACTTGTGCGGTTGTGCGAAATTGATTATAGTGGTTGATTTCGGTCGTCACATTACATAAACAAGTTTAGTTATCATATTTGACGTTATATAAGACGCACCGCCATTTCAGCAGGGTCAGATTCAGGAAAGAAAGTTTTTAGTATATTTAAGCATATATTGTTGAAAACAGTCTAGCTGTGCATTACACAAGCAGAAACATAGCTGTATAAAAACAATTTGGTAGTACAGGCAAGCAATAAGCATACACAAGACATCTCAATAGAAGGAAATAATAATAATAATAATAATAATAATAATAATAATAATAATAATCTATTAATAATGGAGATTCGCTTCCGGTTTTTGTCTGTAACAAAAATTACGTCACTGCTTACATCACATTACCCAAAATCGTCATAACATAGAATAGAATTTATTCTACGATTTTTGGCATGTTCAAATTTTGAGTATTTATTCAATAAATACACTCAAAATTTGAACATGCAACATTAGACAGTCCTCATTGTTTTTTAAAACAAGTTTTAATAAATACATGACTGGTATTATATATCTATATATAGTTTGTTTTATTTGAATACATATTTAAAGTTTACATTTCAAATTGTTTTATTTTTTAATCCTTTAATGAATTTGATGATTTTACTTACTTAGGGTATAAACTCGCTGACATTGAATTTTTTACTCCCACCCCTCAGGCAATATGTTTCAAAAATCTATTTTTACATCACCCGGAGGGTGTTTTTTTATTTTGTACTAGTAATAATAATAATAATAATAATAATAATAATAGTAAGGCCTACGGGAGGTCTCAAACTTCACCTACGATGTATAAGATGCAGGGCAATTTTTTGAGCCAAAACTTTGGAGAAAAAATTTGCGTCAAATACAGAAAATAACATAAATACAAAAGAACTTGATATTCACGTGGTTACCTTATTTTTAGGAATGACCTTTTAGATCAGAGTTTTTCAATCTAGTTCATCTCACGGCGCAGTGAGCTGGGCAATAAATTGATCGAGGTACACTCTCAGTATATGAACATATTTCATCATTCAAATTTTAAAAGAAAAGGAATAGTGAAAATGTGCTACAAGTGTAAAAGAAAACAACAATGAAGTCACTTTAAATAATGGCAACTATGTTGGTTGGTTGGTTGGTTGGTTGGTGGGTTGAATTTTACGGCATGTGAACCCATCGGGTTATTTTATGCCGAAGACTTTTTTTGTTTTATTCATTCTTGATGGATACTCAGCTTCTTTTAAACATATTTTTTCTATTTAACCCATAGATAGGACCCTAGCATGTACTATCACTCTATGGTGATGGAGAGATGTTGCACATTCTCCAGACCTCCAGAACTGGAACCTCACCACCTGGTAGAGGTTAACGTCATACGCAGGACATGAAGACCTTCAGGCACTGCCTTCTAGCACATATAGGATAAAAAGGGCTGGGACAATCATATAGGTACGTGGGCTAGGCGTGGCCAGCCGATTGATCGGAGGGAGCCATTGGTGCTGGTTTGACGTACGGATATCACGTGACTATGGATCCACAAAGTCTTAGGCGTTGTGTGTGGGGGGGGGGGCGATGAAGGAGATAGTGAGATATTTAGAAGTTGAAATAGCAACGAAAAAACGGTGACCTCTCCCAATCCAAAATAGGCTGCACCGGCCAATGTAACCTTCCAATTAGCGTTTCATTTCCACATATTTCTCAAATAGGTGTTAGAGCTGGAGTAATCGACTGATTGATTAGAGGGGCTTCTTTGACCGCTCGTCTAGCCCATAGGTGCAAATCCCCTGTGATAGGGGGACAAATGACAGTTCCAAATAAACATTCTCGATCTTTTCGCCTCTGGTTTTTAACAATTAAGATGTTGTCCCTGACTCACACCCGGCAACAGTAAGGCCATATGGTTATCTTAAATATCCAAATAAAGTTAGTCCTATTTCATTTTGTACCATTTATACTTTCTGTTTGTTCAGTGAACAATAAGTCTATACTGCGGGGACAATTATTTTAGGGGACTTCAGTGGGGTAGGTTTTGAGGGGAAGTCAATTTTCAAATTAGGATCCTGATTCGAATCAATTTTTAGATAACAAATTTTATATAAAGAAAAAAAAAGAAACAAAAGGAAAGAGAAAAAAAAAAAAAGAAAAAAAAAGAAAAAAGAAAAAAAAAAAAGAAAGAAAAAAAAAGAAAAGAATGAAAAATTAAGAAAAAACATAGAAGGAAAATAGAAACAAACAAACAAAGAAAGAAAAGAAAAAAGAAAAGAAAAAAAGAGAGAGAGAGAGAGAGAGAGAGAGAGAGAGAGAGGAGAGAGAGAGAGAGAGAGAGAGAGAGAGAGAGTACAAATTAGTTGATTTATATGTTGTCATCGGGATCCACGTCGCCAGGGTAAATGTGTGTGCGGGGTTAGTCTCGCCGATCCATTATTGTTTAATCGCGAGTTGGATCCTTGCAGGATGCCCCATTAAAACCACATTGTAAAAAAAAAGCAACAATTTATACTGATCCAGAGAAACTGAAAAGAAAAATCAGTATCTCTTATTTTAAACAATAAACAAAATCCATGCTGTTATCATTTAAATCTTATTTTTTAATTATCCTCACGAATATATATAAAATCTTCATTATTTTTGCTCAAAAAACAAGATCTGTTGATAGTGAATGTGTGTAGAGATTGATTTTTCTCGATTTGTTTAGCCTTACTTAATTAGCTGATCAACATTAAATAAAATATGATATTGTTTAAGCTTTTGTATAAACTTTATCATACATTCCAAAAAGATGCGATTAATACTCTATCTAAAAAGTAGACGTCCTAGACCTTTTTGGTCTTAAATAATTCTAAATTGTCATTAAATGAGATTCATTAAAAACTCAATGAGATTTTGATGAGTTGTGATGTCCTTGAGCACTGTACACAAAAAAATTCATTATTATTATTATTGCAACATATCTTCAAAAACAGGGGGAAAATTTTCAGGGGAAGCAACTCTTGTCAATTTTTGAAAAAGTTGTTTCCCTTGATAAATCTTTAACATCACGTAATTTTTTGTATTGTAAAAGTCGTCGGGGCGGCCTAAAGTCGGTATCAGCCAGTCAGCGAGGGAGTCTATCCACTTTTCAATAACGCTAGACCAAGGAGATTGTTTTTGGCGTCTGAGATGGAGCGCCACATATACCATCAGCTCCTTACTTTACAGCACATATCCCTGTGCTACTCATACGCTGAGTTAGTGATGACCGGTATCAAACTAGGAACCTTGTGGTTTTGTATCCTCCAAAAAAACATAATAAAATTGAATGTAATGGATTATGTACTGTGATACGCATAAATATTTATCTTTTATAAATAATATTTTTCCTTTTTTAAATGCATGAATAAAAAAGAAAGGGAAAAGATCACCGTCAGTGAGTCTGATTACCTCACCCTCTTTCCTCCATTATTATTCTATTTCAATTTTATGTTAACGTGTCTCTCCAACTCAGCACTAGTTGTCACGTACCAGAGACAGTTTGCTATTCAGAACATAAAATAATTTGTTATAGCTTTCCATATGTTCGCGCTATTCATAATTATTTAGTGTATAGAACATGACTCAAGAATAAACTGACAAGCCTATAAAAATGAGTTTAATTGTACAAAAATAACGGATTCATTTTTATTATCATGACCTGTGGATATACCACAGTATGATAATTTAATTGTTACAACGTTTGATATGTTTACATAACAGCTATTGAAGAATTGTTCCATATGTAAAAAGTATGATAATCTTTATTTAATTCTCTCACACTTTTTTCTTTCTTTCTTTTTAATCTTTTCATTATGTTTGATTAAAACAGATTAGCGTTATCGCTTCAGTGTGCTCACCCCTCTCGATATTTCCTCTACTCTCTTTCTTTCTTATTATATTTTGTTCTGTGTCGCATGTCCTTTTTTAATTTTTTTTTTTTTACATTTCTTTTTTATAATGAAAACGGAATGCATCATTATTTAGCCGAGGTGACGACACTCAAAAGAAATAAGAATGCGGCAGATAAGCAACACCAGATAATCAGAATTTACATTTTTGCATTTCACTTTGAAGGATTTGGATGGTCTCATTTTTAACCGGGGGTGTTGCAAGATGATAACGGTTGGAAGATTAAGGAACAAGATTATTAATACATAGATCATTCTATTAACATTTTTGAAACAATTGACATTTTTATTCGATAATGTTAGCGTTGTGCTAAGTAACGTCTACGTTATTCATTCATTTACTTAAATTTTCCCGTCCTGTCAGCTAGGGTTGTAAAAAACACCGACTGCCCCTCTGCAGAGGGGTAAGAGCCACCTCCAATGGAGCCATCTGTTGGACGTGGGTGGTGTTCCGTGATGCTTAAGGACAGAACCCTAGTGACCGAGCAGTCCATGACATGCCACACTCCACTTTGGCCCTTACTTAGGCTAGATGGGCGGTCGGAGAGGCCCCTCTGATCAATCGGCTAGCCACGTCAAGCCCAAGCACCTATATGATTCTCCCACTCTGGTGCTTTTTTGGCAAACTAACAAACATTTGTTTCTGATATATGTGATAGAATGTGGTGGCTTAGGGCCTTGGTGTCCTGGGTATGACGTTAAACTGCATTTAATGGTGAAGAACCAATTTTGGCGATTGTAGAGTACTCCTTCATTGCCATTATTCCCAGGTTCACTTTGAATCTGCGTAGTAGAACCTGTTAGGGTTAAATGGGTTAAATAGAAAAAATGAGTTTGAAAAACGCATTTTAAAAATAGTTTTAAAAAAACAAATACCCATCAAGAAGGAATAAAACAAAATAAACCAACCAACCGACCAATCAACCAACTTAAATTTTCCGGCAAATATTAACTTGGCCACATATAAGTTACGCCTACAAACATAAAAAAAAAAAATCTCTGAAAAATCAATTAAAAGTGAAAATTTTTACCAAAATTTCGATACTAGTATTATTCACCTTTAGATGAATTTCAGTATTTTTTTCCTAAAATATATTAGGGGAAATATATATATATTTTTTTTTTACAAAGTCAACCCCTCCCCTTATTTCATTTCATGAAATCCGGACAAAATATATTTTACTCGTAAGATTTTTAGATTCTATAAAGATAAGATTCTGTATAATTAAATCAGAAATTTTTAGAAACATTTTGAAGGTCTCTACTGTCGTAAAACAAAACAAACATCTCAGTGTAGTGAAGTAAATATGATACTTTTAAAGGAAGTAATTTGACGGCATATAGGACGCACTTTCCCCCAAATTTTGGCTCAAAGAATCGCACTGCGTTTTATACATCGTAGGTGAAGTTTGAGACCTCACGTAGGCCTAGGCTAATCTTTTCTATGATGCTCACTAACCCAGCTTACGCTCAGTACTTTTATCTACCCTAAACTCCATGCATCCTTATTTCATTGCTGGTATTATTGTATTATTACCGGTGCTCTAAAAATGAATTCGTCAAAATGAAATCAATTCAATCTGAAATACTGTGACTTGCGTTTATAAACATCAATTATGTTTCTGCTTGTGTAATGCACAGCTAAACTGTTTTCAACAATATATGCTTAAATAAACTTTTTTTTTCCAAATTTGACCTGCTGAAATGGGGGTTACCATCAAATACGGTAATTAAAAAATTAATTTTACACCGCCTGGAGTGCGTTTATTTTGTTTTTTTACTAGTATCAACAATTTTCAAACAGAATCATTTGACTCATAGATATGACCCTAACAGGGTGGACCTGGGAGTAATCTCAAAGAAAGGGTACTCCACACTCCCCAAAGCTTCATCGGTCCTGAGTATGACACTAAACTGCACCTAATAGTGAGGCTCCAGTGCTGGAGGCATGGGCAGTGTGGAGAACACTTTCATTGCCATTACTCCCATGTCCACTCTGATCCAGGGTTAGGGATCAAATATAGGTCAAATAGATTCATTTAAATTTTTTTTTGTATTTGATTGGATCGTGTGAATAAAAACCTCTTATGAAACAATTGGACACATATTGTAAATAAAACCATCGAATGAACGCGATTCCCTAACATGTAAGTATAGAATAACCATAGACATGTTATTAAAATCAATCAGCCATGAAATGCCATTAATCCGTTTCAGTCCCACCAAAATTTCCAGCAGTTTTTTGTTGCATTTAAAAAAATAAATTTGGATCTACACAATCTTCCTACTCTCATTTCCCACGATTTGGCTTTTTGCTGTGCGTAATTATACTGAGTAAATATGCTCAAAGCAGACCTTCTACATTTAGAATATCGGCGCAACACAATCTTCCTATTTCCATTTTCCACTGTTTGGCCTTGTGTTGCACAAAACTAAGACTAATAAATTATCTTAAAGGCAAGCCCTGTTCATTTAGAAGACTGGCGCAACACAATCTTTCTCACTCCCTTTTACTCTCATAGCGAAAGAAAAATAAATAAGTAAATAAATAATAATAGATAGATGAATAGATATATAAGTGTATTCAAATAAATAAATGAAACATATTAATAAAAAAAGAATAAAATAAAATGAAAAATAGAATGAATACATAAAAAAAATAAACAAAAATAAGTAGAAATAAAATAAATAAATAATAAATGAATTAATGAATTAATGAATAAGAATAAAAAATAATTAAATAAGAAAGAAAATAATATAAAATAAAAACGAAAAAATTAAAATAAATAAAAAAAGAGACAAATAAATAAATAGATAAAATAAATAAATAAATATATGAATAAATAGAATAAATCCTGCTATTATATACTTATTATATGTGATTTCTTTTTACCTTATTCACATTGAACCAAGTGGTTGAGCAGTCCATGACATGCAATATTCCACTTTGATCCTTACTTGGACTAGACGGGCGGTCGGAGAGGCCCCCTCTGATCAATCAGCTGGTCAAGCCCTAGCACCTATATGATTGCCCTTATGTCAAGCCCCAACCCTTTTTATCATATGGGTGCTAGCAGGCGTTGGCTTAGGGTCTTCATGTCCTGGGAATGACGTTAAACTCTATCAGTTCTGGAGGTTTGGGAAATGTGGAGCACCCCTTCATGACCATTACTTCCATGTCCGCTCTGACCCGGAGTGGTAGTACCTGTTAGGGTCCTATCTATAGGTTAAATAGAAAACATGAGTTTATAAACAAAATTTGATTATCCATTAAGAATGACTTTATTTCAAAACTTTGTCGGCATTAAATGACCCACTGAGGTTGATATGCCGTAAAACAAATCAAACCAAACATACTGATCTTAGGCAGAAGTACCGATCGGTATGTTAATAAACCTATCATTTTTTATGGGTATTATGTTAGTAAGGGAAGAAAAAGGTAAGGAATTGCAGGTCTTTGGAATCTTTTTGATAACCAGAAGAATAAGAAATCTTGAAAAGCAATTGAAATGATTTTTCTTTTTCTTTTTGAGAAAATCTTTTGTTAAAGCCAAAATGATTAGTTTTGTCTTTATTCATTTTGAATGAATTCAATTGATATTTCAACATTTCTTTCTTTCTTTCTCTCTTTCTTTCTTTCTTTCTTTCTTTCTTTCTTTCCTTCCTTTCTTTCTTGTTTCTTCTGTGTTCTTTCTTATCCAAGTTTTATTCGTTTCTTTCTCCTTCAACCTTCTTTCTAATCCAACGTTTCTTTCTTTCTTTCTTTCTTTCTTTCTTTCTTTCTTTCTACTTTTCTTTCTTTCTACCTTTTTTTATCCTTCAAAGTTCTTTCATATCCAACTCTCCTTTCTTTCTTTCTTTCTTTCTTTCTTTCTTTTTCAACTATTCTTTCCTGCTGCTTTTCTTTATTTCTTTATCAGCTTTTCTGTCTTCCCCTCTTTAGGTTTTTTAAAAACTATTCTTTCCTCTTTTCTTTCTTTCTTTCTTTCTTTATTCATTTATTTATTTCTATTACTTTCATCTTTAAAAAAAATCTTCTTTCTTCGTTCTCTTTCTTCGCCATTTTTTTCTTTCTCTTTCCTTTCTTTTCACCTTTCAATTTCTTCCCGCCCTTTTCCCCCTTCTTTTCCAGTCGCCATCGCTAAAATTCCTTTACTCGAAAACCGAATAGTCGGCCTCTTATTCTCATGCATATTCATGAGCACAAGTCATGCATTATTCATAAGCTTTTACAACTAAATCCAAACAAAACACAATAAAGAAAAAAAAAAGAAAAAAAAAAAAAAAGAAACAAACAAAAAAAAAAAAAAAAGAAAAAAAAAAAAGAAAAAGCAAAACGTAATAAAATTTCTGCAAAACCACCAAATGAAATAATCGAAACTAAATCGTAGATCTTTAAATGAATTTCCCCACAGACGTTTTTACCAAAATTTTTGTTACTGATTGTTTAATATATTAACATGACAAGTGCGACAGTCTGGAAGGAAAAGGGCGGGTCGATGGGTGAGGTATGGACGGGTAGAGAGGTTGACATCTTGAAAAGGCAGGGTGGGGGTGGTGGTGGGGGTGATTGTATTTACGATCGAGACTCTTTAAGGTCTGATGTAATAACCTTCGTTAGCGTTCATCATAATACCCGCCAAAATGCTTGCCACTACAACTACGACCACAATTGTCATCAATCTATACAAGTAAAAATAAATAAATAAATAAAATAAAACACCTTGGATTTAAGGGACTCGCCCCCTAGAAAGGGGTCAATGAAAAAAACGTAAAAATGAACATACACATTACACAATGAAAAATCTCCAAAGACAACGATCCGGGTGGGGCTCTCCTAATATATGGTGTAGCCCATCTAAAGTAGCCATCAACGTCGAGAAGTTGGTCCAGCGGGCAAAACCGATAACCCAACTCGTGATAGAATGGTCTGTTCAATTTGGATCAAATTCAACAATGTTACATAATTATTAGATTCTTAATATTTATGTACATTAGTGTAGAAATAAAAATGGCTGTTATAAGTTGCAGCCCACGGCTTTGAAGGGTGAGTGACAAGGCTTGACCTCATCCTTCCTTCCGGTGGATACCATGAGAATCGGTGGAGAAGACCCTCTTCCGGTTTAGATAAGAAATAGATTTTAGTCAGTCGGCCAAAAACCACGACGGCGGTGAGTCGTGTATTGCACGCTCCGACTCGATTTGCGCAGGTAGTCTGGTGGGGGTTTCGAAATAAATACGATCTAAGTTAAATCGAAGTCTTGTGTTATTATCTAAAAACTACCAATGGCACAGGACTTCTGATAAAGAGAAATCCCCAATGGAAGACCAGACACGAAGTCTCCAAGACAAAGTCCAGACGCTAGAAGAGATATTAGAAGAAGACGTAAGATAGAAAAGACGTCAGAAGAAGAATAGAAGTAAGTAAAGAGGTATACAACAACAACAAGACCGAAAGAAAACCGTGTGAATCTTATTGGTTGATAAACGCACAAAACAAATCACCAAATCCACAAAAATACTTGGTTACAAAGTCACTGAGCAATCTGTGCGTTAAAGTAGTAGCTATTACAGCTGGAACCCCATTACGTCATAGTAACGAGTAGGAAACAACCATGATGGGTTATTTTATGCCGAAGACGTTTCCGTTTTATTCATGTGAGTTCTGTATTCAATTTTTTTTTTTTAATTTTCGAACACATTTTTTTCTATTTAACCCATAGATGGGACCCTAAAAAGGTACCCCAACTCCTAGTCAGCGTACACCTGGGAGTAATAGCGATGAAAGGATACTCCACACTCCCCAGAGCTCCAAAATTTGAACATTGCCAATAAATGCAATAAGAACCTCGCTATTGGATGCAATAACACCCTCGGCCATCACCTTCTAGCACATATAGGATAAAAAAGGTTGGGTGTTCATCGTAAAGGCAATAGAGACGGCACAATTATATACGTGCGTTTTTATTTATTCTTGATGTTTATACAATTTTTTTACTAAATTTTTTAAACACATTCATTTAAACTCATTTTTTTTTATTTAACTCATAGATGGGGCCCCAACAGGTACTACCAATCCGGGTCAGAGTGGACCAGGGAGTAATGCCGATGAAGGGGTACTACACATTGCCCAGAGTTTCAGAATTGGAACTTCACCATTAGATGCAAGTTAACGTCATACCCAGGACACTAAGACCCTAAGCTAACGCCTTCTAGCACATATATGATAGAAAGGGTTGGTGCTAGGGTTTGATGTGACTTGCTGATTGATCGGAGTGGGTGTCTCAGAGCTCCCGTCTAGCCTAAGTAAGGGTCAAAGTGGTGTATTGCAAGTCATGAACTGCCCAGTCACCAGGATTGCATTCTCAAGCATCACGAGTCACCAACCAGGGCCAACTGGTGGCCCCATTGGGGGGGGGGGTTATTAACCCTCTACAGAGGTACAGTTGAAACCATACAATTTTGTGCAAACTATTTGTCTAAGATAAGCATAGTAAAGTAGTCGGGGTGACCTATTATCGGTATCAGCCGGACAGCGATTGAGTCTATCGTCTTTTCGTATTATCGTCAAGGATATTGTTTTTGCGTCTGGTTTAGAGCACCACACCTACCACCAATCGCCCTGTCACATGGAGCAGTAGAATACACCAACTGCACCTCTATAGAGAGGTAAAATCCGCCAATGAAGCCACCTGTTGGCCGTGGTGATAACTCATGATGCTTAAGGACGGGATCCTGGTGGCTGACCAGTCCATAGCATGCAGCACACCACTTTAGCCATTAATTAGGCTAGAAAGACGGTTACAGAGGCTCCCTCCGATCAATCGGCTGGTCACGTCAAACCCTAGCACCCATATGATTGTATCAACCCTATTGCCCTTATGGCAAACTCCTATATTTTTATCATATATGTGCTAGAAAATGGTGGTTGTTCTGGGTATGACGCTAAATCAATTAATTAAGTAATCAAATTGAAAATAAACATTTGTACATTATCAGACTCATTACTTAATAGAACTATTAAACTAACTGACTATTTCTCTGTCTGTCAGTTTAAGTCAGTCCGTATCAATCTATCTATCTATCTATGGCAGTCTGTCTCTATGTCTGTCTCTATCATTTCTTTATCTCGGACTATATATATATATATATATATATATATATATGGTCTTTTCACATCTATCTATCTATATGTATGTATGTATGTCTATCTCAGTCTGCTAATCTCTCTCTCTATAGAAAGGATAATAAAGGATAATTTTAATCAATATCACTTACACGTGTTTCGGTCAGGAGTTTATCAATGTGTACAATATTCAATCTATTATTATTTTTAAATAAACAAATGAAATGAAATAATAATAATAATAGAAAAAATGTAGAAGTGTTCCGCATACAAAGAAAAT
>CM042161.1:77756636-77761636 GCA_023376005.1 Doryteuthis pealeii | reverse complement strand
ACTTAGGAAGTTGCCCATCGTCCATTCTTACCAAATGCTCGCTCCACTTCAATCTATGCTTGGTTATAAGAGCTTCTATACTTAGACATTTAGCTCGAGTTCAAATCCTGGACGCGGTAACTACATTTTCACTTAGCGCTAATACCCTTGGGAAAGGTATAAATCTAATTCTCCCTCCAGCTATGGGTAAATAGCAGGGAAGACCGGACTCTTTAACCTTGGTAAGGCAATCGGTCTAGGAGAAGGAAAAACTCTGAATTCAAACATGTTGAACTCCGCTTAATAAGTTGACCTTGTGTCACATCCTGCTCGTGCGGAGGGGTTGGTAAATATATATATACTTAGACATTTGGCTCGTTCCAGAGCCTTTATGCCACTGACGTACATTTGCCAACGCACCCCTAATATTCGTCGTGAAAGCGCTCAAGACGCTTCAGATGTTTTCTGTACGTGGTCTAAGTCTCGCAAGCCGAGAGGAGAACAGATAGAACACATGCAACATAGACCATGACTTTAGTTGCAACTGAGATTCCACGACAACTCCAAAACCTTCTGTCTAATTTTCCAAAAGCATCACCTGCCTTACTTATCCGTAAGCAGACCTCGTCATCAAGGATACCAGTTATGTTTAGCGTGCTACCCAGGTATATATACTTATCTACAACTGCTAACTTCTGCCCATAGATATAGAGAGCCGGTTCGCAGTATGGTTAACCTGGTACCGGTTGATACATTAGGACAGTCTGTGCATCAGCCACAAGATCACGATCATCTGCATAAAGGTATTCAAATTTGTGGAACCCTTACTCTCTGTCTGTCTGTCTGTCTGTCTGTCTGTCTGTCTCTATATATATATATATATTAAATTTCAAAGATAGAGGAATCACATAATTGATATTGACAATTGAATTATATTACCATGACCAGACAACTCGGCAAACACCATGTGCGACATTCGGAGCACTGGACAGCTGTTTCGACCTCCATTGGTCTCATCAGCAGTGCATACCACAGTCTCCGCCACTAGAGATTGAAGCAGTGGATCACAGAGTGAAAAGCAGAAACTCTACACCTGGGCCACCAGCTCACGCCACAAACGGAGAAAGCCAAATCATCTAGTCAATGGTAATGGTATTTCAAGCGCAGCCACTTAACCTATATTTGTCGTGTATCCCATCGCAGGATTACAGAGGATAAGGTCTACCTCCAGGACAACGACTTCCCAATTCGGGGCCCGAATTCACGGAACACAACCTAATGGGCAAGGGGTATATATATTACATTTCAAAGATAGAGGAATCACATAATTGATATTGATAATTGAATTATATTACCATGACCAAACAACTCTGCAAACACCATGTGCGGTAAGGTGAGGGACTATGGCGCTACATCTCAGACACCAAAACAATCTCCCTGGTCTAGTGCTAGTGAAAAGGGGATAGAATCCCTCGCTGTCTGGCTGATACCTTCTATAAGCCAACCCGACGACTTTACTTACACACACACACACACAACACACACACACACACACATATATATAATATATATATATATATATATATATATATATGCTACTGTACACAGAGACCATCCGATTAAGACGAACAATACATGCTGGACACTGCTGGAGAAGTAAGGAGGAACTCATGAGAGACGTTCTCCTAAACATGGACACGCCAGTGTAAATCGACATGCAAAAACCTAAATCAAACCGATCTGTGCAGATTCTGTATACTACACGTAGGACCTCGCAGGAGAGATGATTGATGTTCTATCACTGATATTGAGCACTGTTTATTTATAGATATAACAAATTATACGCGTACACACACACACACACACACACACACATATGTATATAAACTGATTGATATTCAATGAATCGATAGATAGATAGATAGATAGATAGATAGATATGAGCATACTGAGATAAATAGATAGGAATTGAATGATACAGATAGATAAAACAGATTCAGATAGATAGATATGAACAAATTGATATAGATAGATAGATATGAACAGACTAATATAGATATAAGATATATATAGATAGATATGAACATACTGTGATCGATAGATAGATTGATAGATAGATGCATACACACCAATGAATATAGATGCGCACACACAAATAGATAGATAAATGTGTGTGTGTGTGTGTGTGTGTGTGTGTGTGTGTGTGTTTGTGCCAATAGCCAAATCATGCTGATCAAATAACATGTATATAGACTGATAGATATGATAGGACTGAGATAGATAGATATTATGACTGCAGTGAAATTATATATATATATATATATATATATATATATATATATATATATATATATGTGTGTGTGTGTGTGTGTGTGGGGTGTATGTGGGGGGGGGCGTGCGCGCACGCGTGTGTATGTTTGTGTGTGTGCTAATAGTCTAATCATGCAGATCAAATGACATGTTTGTAGATTGATAGACAGATAGACAGATATGAACAGACTGAGAGAAATAGTAATGAACAATGACAGAGGCAGATAAATAAGAATCAGACAGACAGACAGACAGACAGATAGATAGATAGGTAGATAGATAAATAGATAGATATGACTGTAGTGAGATTGACATGGTTAAACTACTGTACATATATAGATGATCCAACTGCGGGTGAGGGTGATAATATATATATATATATATATATATATTAATATATATATATATATATATATATATATATATATATATATATATATAGATAGATAGATAGATAGATAGATAGATATGACTTCAGGGAGATTGACAAGTTTAGACTACGTTACACATATATAGATCATTACGCTGCGGTTGAGAGTGATATATATACATACATATATATATATATATATATATATATATATATATATATATATATATGTGTGTGTGTGTGTGTGTGTGTGTGTGTGTGTGTGTGTGTGCCAATAGGCTAATCATGCAGATCAAATGGCATCAATCGATCTGTGGATGGACAGATAAATAGATAGATAAACTCATTCATTTTGCTATAAATGCAACCGCATTGGCCGACCCTAATCAATCCAGATAACGTGGCCTAATTCAATAAAGACAACGGCTATGCCGTGAACATCCTTAAAATAACAATTCTGTGCGGACATCGATAAATTATTAGTTCAATGATTGTGCAAGTGTTCCCCGATGAATTCACTCGATTTTCGCTAAACTTACTTTCAAGTGCGGCACAAGGTTGAATCAAAGGGGAGCGCTCTCGAAAAAAGGGTAAATTTAAGTATCTTTGAATATGAATCAAATATTCATAACCATTGCACAAAAAGCAAGACCCGGTGATAATTAATGTGTATATATATTTACTTTGTCGTTAATGGTTTATATTTTGTAGTGACGATATATGAGTAGCAGTCTATCTATTAGTCTATTTATTTATTAACAACCACTTCCCCATGAATATGGTGTTACACGGGGTATATTTTAAAACGGAGTTTAACTAGTTTAAATTCAGGATTTTTAGTCAAGATTCCAACCGCACTTTGAGGAAGGCTATATAATGGAGTCGCGTGGTCTAATGGTTAGAGTCGTAGGAAATGGACTCGTCGACCCGAGTTCAATTCCTGGACGAAGCTGTTTGCATTTCACATAGCGCTAATATCCTTGGGAAAGGTATGAATCCAATTCTCCCTCCAGCTATGGCTAAATAGCAGGTCAGACTGGGCTCTTTAACCATGATTAGGTAACCAGTCTAGGAGAAGAAAAACTCTGAATTCAAAACCTGTTGAGCTCCGCTTAAGAAATTAACCTTGTGTCACATCCTGCTCGTGCGGATAGGTTGGTATTATATATATATATATATATATATATATATAATATATATATATAATATGATGAGAGTAGTAAGGGATGATTCTATATGTGATTTCTAAGATACACCGTATTATTATTGTATGATCCAGTATGTATAAATACAGTGAATCTTTAAATCACTAAAGAGAGCTCAATGTATAATAATCTTTTTAGATTATATACAGAGCAATATTTATTTTAGAAAGGAAGGAAAAACTCAACACGTAACACGTAATTCCATAATAAATTTATTTCGACCAAAATTGGGTCCTTTATAAATCTAAGTTGATTTAATATATTATGGAATTACGGTGTTGAGTTTTTCCTTCCTTTCTAAGATATATATATATATATATATATATATATATATAATATATATAGTATATATATATATATATATAAGCATCTTCGGTTATTTTCATACCGTCAGACACTCTCCACGGTTCAACCATGATACTTCTAATGATACCAGCCCAAATAATACCTCGTCCTCCTTGTTGGTGCCTCAAGCATTGATGACGAACCCGTCCATTTACGACCCAACCTTTGCTCAAATCATAAGGGCCCTAAAGTTTTGCAGGAGATTCATCTGTGAACAAAACTTTTGAGAAATCTTTATGTTCTCCTTTTCCCATTTCAAACGCATTTTTATATGTACTTTTTTTTAATTGAGGTTTTGTCTTTGGTTCAGAAGACAATAGCGAATTCTTCCGTTATATACCCACATGCTCATGTTGCGGGTATATATAAACAATGTTCGGTTATTTCCTAGTTGAGTAACAGGATATTACAGGGTGACCCAGAAAAAAACAGAACCCAAATTGTTTATTTTCCCATTAAACTAACCCCAAACCCCAACCCTAACCCTAACCCCTAACCCTAACCCCCCCTTAGTTGAGTAACATAATATTACAGGGTGACCCAGAAAAAACAGAATCCACAAATTTTGTAATAAAATTGTTATTTTTAATTTTAATTTTTAAAAATGTTTATGTCCAACAAGGGTTAGGGTTAGGGTTTAAGGTTGGGTTTTAGGGTTAGTTTAATAGGAAATAAATAAATAATTTGGGTTCTGTTTTTTCTGAGTCACCCTGTAATATTGTTACTCACCTAGGGAGGGTTAGGGTTTAGGGTTAGTTTAATGGGAAAATAAATAAATAATTTGGGTTCTG
>CM042161.1:77744136-77751636 GCA_023376005.1 Doryteuthis pealeii | reverse complement strand
AGAGAGAGAGAGAGAGAGAGAGAAAGATACGACCCTTCCTCTACGTGGATCCTATCTTAGCTGCTATATCTACACGTCAAACCAGAACCAATGGCCTACGTATTCATACATGATGTCACGCCCACCTAGGAAAAAAAAACCTTGAATACAGGATCAATCTAGCACTTAATAACATAGAATCACCTACGTTCTCAAAAGTGACCGAAGATGGTCGAAAGGACCCGTAATCGGACTACACAGAGACTTTGGGTAGTTTCTAATATGCTTACATCCATTTACGAAACTAATTTGGGGTTTATAATATCTGATTTTAAAAGATCCCTGTGTGGACCCTAAGTATACTTTTTTGTCACTGATATTCTTTTTTTATCGTTTGGTTTATTGGTATATACTTTCACTTTATATATTATGCACTCCTGTTGACATTTATTTTTAAGGGATATTCTACCTTATTGATACAATTACAGTCAGGGGGTTTATTATTTAGGTTTTTGTTGATTTTTTGCGGTGGTTTTTATTAATTAAGTCCCCTACGTTGGGCATGCAGCTATAGCTAAGTTTGACTGTATTTTATTAAATTAAATTAAAGGGAGTGTTTAAAATCATATATTATAACCACAAAAGTAGTTTCGTAAATAAAAAGTATAGACATAATACGAGTCTATCCAATTATGTGAGGAAAATAAAATAAAATCTAGGAATAGAGCCCATATTAAAATGGGAAATAATAAAGAAATGCAATATCTACAAAGCAGGAGACAAATTTTGCCGACTTTGCATGGAGGAAAACTGGCAATAGTTAATTTAAAAAAACAATCGAGCTACAAAAAAACAAAGACATAAATTTTTAAACGCATGTAAACATAAAAAGGCATGGCTCCTTAGCCAATAAAGAATAAAAATAAAATAAATAAAAATGAAATAAAAAAAAAAATAAAACCCAAAAATTAATTAATAAAACAACAACATTTTACGAATTTTTTATTTTTAACATTTATGGTTAAATTTTACCCAATCAGATACCATACTCAATAATAAAAAAATGTGACAATCCTTCAGTCAGAATTATCCATACCATATGAATAGGTCCTTAGTCTGTCTAATGTAGTCTTATATATATGTATATAATTATTATATATATATTATATATATATCCCAATCACTGCATCCCAAGATCTTTCACCATGGAAAAATATGAACAAACTCATCCGCAACCTTATAAAGAGATTCCAAACCTGCCATTGGACCCAAAATCAAATCCACATTCCACAAGCCACCCATCAACACTAAACGACAGCTACTTAACTTACACACTATCCTCAGCTCATACAAGAAACACCTACACAAAACCCAACACAAGGGAAATTAGAAATGCAATCAACCCAGATTCTTAGTATTCAAGCATATAATGACAGACTTGCCCCTTTACAATATTTCACACAGACATCAAAAATCCACCCCCCAACCTCACCCTGTGACACATTCCAACATCATATATATCAATTTTCTGCAACAGATGCAACAACAGTGGATATTAGGAACCCAACACCTTTCAGATTCATTCAACAACCCATAAACTACCATTCGACCAAAAATCACCTTACTCACCTATAGTAAACATTTCAACTAGCCAGGACACACACTTGACAATGTTTTCTAAGACAGTGATTTGCAACAACACAAATATGGAAACAAAAAGAAATAAAAATGATACTCAACATCAATAAAAGGTTATTCCTCCTACCTCCAACAAAAAAGGGGAATTGACTGATATAATTATTTATTTATTTCCATTAAACTAAACCTCTAACCCTAACCCTAAGAAACCCGTCTAATCATTCCTATCCCACAAATAATCATAAATAACATGAATTATAGCACTTTAATAATACTTACAGACAATCACTTTATACATTCCAAAATAGAAACATAGGGAACAACAAGAATACCTTTACTTACTGAACTATGGAGATATCAAATTCCAACGCAAAATTATACACACACAGGGAGAACTCTATAATACTACAGCCAATTAGAAATCAACTGGTACCCAAAGAAGCGACTAATACATTGTCACAGTATGCATGTGTACACGCAAAACATGCGTATTTTAGTCGAAGACGCATTGAGAAACCACAGGTTGATTCTGTGACGTAATATCGTATTTTTTATTTTTATTTAATTTATCTTTTATTCATTATTTAATTTTCATTATGTTGCGCATGACTTTCACGATCAAAGTCATGCCGAATTTCGAACGATTGTCGTGATCGATTTTGGGTGAATTACGTCACACAATTTCGAAATAAAAATCACGGCTAAACAACTCCAAATCCTTTCACATTAATTTTTATCTCACATTTGCTGAATTTCACTTTTCCACACACAGTCATCATACCTTGATAAAGGGCGATGGTTCACCCGAAATATCGGAATAAATCGAACCAGGGACAGAACAACAGCTGAATATTGAAACTTTTTTTTTGTTCACTTGTTCATTGTCATGCTTCATAATACCAAAAAACAACGTTCACAAGAACAACGTTTATACGCAATCAACTTATATATATATATATATATATCTATATATATATATATATATATATATATATTGATGAGAAAGGTGCTATAGGCATTTTAAAACTGCATTGGAAATTAATTTTGTTTAAGGATCGTTTGTATCTTTTTATGTATAAAGCTTTATACATAAAACAATACAAACCATTCTTAAACATAATTAATTTCCAATGCAGTACACACATTTTTAAATGCCTATTGCACCTTTCTCATCAATTTTCCTCCTTCCAGCCTCCACATCCATTAATATATATATATATATATATATATATATGGTCAAAGTACATCTTATGAATACCAACCTTGAAATTTTTTAACCCCCAACCCCCCAAAAAAAAATTGTGTAGAAACACTTAAATCTAATAAAATAATAGTCCATCTATTGTTTAAATATTTTTTTATATAGTCTTGCAACATATCTAATGAGTGTTAAGTTCGAAACCTTTGGAAAAAGTTTTAAATTTTCAATTGCCCGTACAGCACTCATCTTTTTGTCATGTATTTCCTGTCAGATAATTCAAGTTAAGCAACAATGAGTCAGTTCAGTTCATGAATGGGTGATTGATTAGTAACAACAAGTTCGGTAAGCAATCAGGTGCCGGTGTGACATATTTATGCAAAACTTTATAATCAACAGCAGCTTTTATCGTCAGATCCCCGAAGTTGTAGTACGACATGATAGAGGGAAAATCATCATCATCATCATCATGATAATCATGTCACACCAGCAGCACGGATATTCATGACAATTTCTCGTCAACCGTCCCTATCACTCACCGCCCCTGGTAGGTCCTCCACGCAGCATTCAGTATCCGCACAGAGCTGGTCTTTGCTTGACGACCTGCACTAGCATATCCATGTGTTGGTCTTCAAAGGAGAACACCGCTTATGAGTTTATCTTTACTTCTCCAGCAGTGTCCGGCATGTCTTGTTTGTCCTTCTCGGATGGTTTGTGTGATGGGGGAATGTGGCCGTATAGCTGCTTCCTTGTGGGGTGTTGTTTCCACGATTTGTTCAAGATTGCACGCGGCATTCATAGAGGAAATGGATGGAAGGTATCACTCTCGAAGTCTACCATCTGCGCATGCTTCTCCGAATCCATAGCTTATTAGTCAATTCTAAATGTAGCGATGTACTTGATTAAGTGTTCCTTCCCATGATTCAACGTATTAAAGGGTCATTCAGTGCGCTCTATATAAACGCTTCTTATCTTTGCTGATTCCAAGAATTTTTAAAGTACCTTTTGCAAAAAAAAAGTACAGAACAAATTGGAGTATATATAATTATATATATATATATATATTTATTCCCATCTGATGATTTGGGAGAGTTAGACACCACCTTGTCCAAGCTTCCAGAAATAGATTATAATGCAAGAATTCTAAGTCTTTTGTTATATTTTTACATATAAATTTGCTCTGTGACTCTAACAATAAGAGCACACATTGAGCTCTGCAAACTGCGACAGGTCTTTTTTAAAAAAAAAACTCCTATGTCGTAAGGAAGATTTTTTCTCTGGACTTTTAGATTATATATATATATATATATATATATATATATTATATATTATATATATATATATAGATAGATAGATAGATAGATAGATAGATATATAATTATATATATATATATATATATATATATATATATATATATATATATATATATAGAAAATTGAAAAAACACAGGTTTAAATGGGTTAAGTGGTGAGTTTATTGGCCGACGCTGCAGTGTTTCGATCTATTAAATAGATCATCTTCAGGGCATAAGATAAGAAATTATATATCACAGAAAGATGAGAAAAAGTGAGTGGTAATCCTTCTTATTCAGTCTGTTTAAAAAATTTTCTGAAGTTTGAAAAAAAAGGAGACGGTTTTTGAAATATGACATCAAATATTCTATTTTAAGGTGTGAGTATGTAACGCTGTTAGTGTGTGTATTGAAGGAAAACATTGTGCATTTTTTAGGTATGTGGTTGTGTGTGTGTGTGTATAAATTTTTTTTCTGTAGCGATACACGACAGGAAGTGAAAGCTCAAGGTTGTGTGTGTGTGTGTGTGTGTGTGTGTGTGCGTGTGTGTGTGTGTGTGTGTTGGTAAGAGGTAGGGGAGAGGTGTTGTGTATATTGGTAAGAGGGGTATAGGAGAGATGTCATGAAAAGGAATTTTCATGTTTTATATTAAGAGAGGAGATGGAAGTTTGGGTGTGTGGGGGGGATTGGGGATTTAAAAATGAAAAGATATTATTTTTTTATTTTTTTTTTGTTAGAAAGAGTATTGTATTGTTGTTTTATAGTTAGTACTGATTATTTGACGATTAATATATATTATATTACAATTACGTATAAGTGAATGAATTATTGTTATTATTATTGTTATTATTATTGTTATTATAGTTTGTATTTTTTATTAAATCTAAATACATTATTATATAATTATATATATATATATATATAATATATACATATATATACATACATATACATACATATACATATATATATACACATATACATATATACATATATATACACACACATACACACATACACACATATACATATATATATATATATTTATTTTATTTTTTTTTTATTTTTATTTTATTTTTTTAATTTTATTTAAAAAAAAAAATATTATTGTTATAAAGATAATTGTTGTTATAGTATATTATAATTATTATTTTATATAATTTTTATTGAAATGTTGTTATTGTAATTTATATTATAATTATTGTTATTATTAATATTATTATTATAATTATTACTTATATTTTTATTATTGTTGTTGTTATTATTATAGTTATTAGTATTATTGTTATTATAATTTTTATTATTATTAAATTATTGTTATTATTATATTGTTATTATTATAATTATTCTGATGATAATTGTGTTTATGCAAATAGTGTTAGTGTGGTTATAATTATGTGGAAATAATTATTGGTTAATAAGGATGTATATTTTTGATTATTATTTTTATCAGTGGTTATATTATAATTGTGTCAATGGGGAGTGTAAATGTGTTGGGGGTTTAAGGGGAAATATTTTTATATATAATTATTATAAACATATATTATTATTGTTGAAAAATCTTGGTTAAATGGGTAAAGTGTGATAATCTGTTGTGTGTTGAGATCGAATGGAGATTATCATGTTACTAAATAAGTCTGTGATCAAAGTTAAATTGTTGGTGGTCATTCAGTAATAAATGGGGAGAGTTAATATGTAGAAATTAAATGAGATATTGTCAGATGTAGGGAATTTTATAATTCTTGAGGACAACCTTGGACAGGTAAGGTGATAGAAGGAAAAATCCGGGTCTCTGTTTGATTGTATTGAAAATGGAGATGGCGCTGGATTCTACAATTTTTCTTTCTTTTTTGTTGTGAATTCTGATTAACAACTTGGATTCTTTAAAATTGAAAGAATGGTTAGTCCAGTGCAGGTGTGTACACCATTCAATGTTTGGATTGCGACAAACAATACATAGGAGAGACATCTAGACACATTGACCAACGAATCCGAGAACACAAGAGAGATATCAGAAATGGTCAAATGAACAACGCACTCACAAAACACATCTAAGAAACTAACCATTCTTTCAATTTTAAAGAATCCAAGTTAAAAACTTTTAATCAGAATTCACAACAAAAAAGAAAGAAAAATTGTAGAATCCAGCGCCATCTCCATTTTCAATACAATCAAACAGAGACCCGGATTTTTCCTTCTATCACCTTACCTGTCCAAGGTTGTCCTCAAGAATTATAAAATTCCCTACATCTGACAATATCTCATTTAATTTCTACATATTAACTCTCCCCATTTATTACTGAATGACCACCAACAATTTAACTTTGATCACAGACTTATTTAGTAACATGATAATCTCCATTCGATCTCAAACACAACAGATTATCACACTTTACCCATTTAACCAAGATTTTTCAACAATAATAATATATGTTTGATAATAATTATATATAAAAATATTTCCCCTTAAACCCCAACACATTTACACTCCCCATTGACACAATTATAATATAACCACTGATAAAATAATAATCAAAAATATACATCCTTATTAACCAATAATTATTTCCACATAATTATAACCACACTAACACTATTTGCATAAACACAATTATCATCAGAATAATTATAATATAACAATATAATAATAACAATAATTTAATAATAATAAATTATAATAACAATAATACTAATAACTATAATATAACAACACAATAATAAAAATATAAGTAATAATTATAATAAAATTTAATAACAATAATTATAATAATATAAATTACAATAACAACATTTCAATAAAAATTATAATAAATAATAATTATAATATACTATAACAACAATTATTTTATAACAATAATATTTTTTTTTTTAAATTAAAAAAATAGAAATAAATAAATAAAATAAATAAAATAAATATATATATATATATGTATATGTGTGTATGTGTGTATGTGTGTGTATATATATGTATATATGTATATGTGTATATATATATGTATATGTATGTATATATATGTATTGTGTGTGTATGTGTATATATATATATATATGTATTTATATATATAATTATAATAATGTATTTAGATTTAATAAAAAAACTATAATAACAATAATAATAACAATAATATAACATAATTCATTCACTTATACGTAATTGTAATATTAATATATATTAATCGTCAAATAATCAGTACTAACTATAACAACAATACAATACTCTTTCTAAAAAAATAAATAAAATAAAATAATATCTTTTCATTTTTAAATCCCCAATCCCCCCCACACACCAAACTTCCATCTCCTCTCTTAATATAAAACATGAAAATTCCTTTTCATGACATCTCTCCTATACCTCTTACCAATATACACAACACCTCTCCCCTACCTCTTACA
>CM042161.1:77736636-77741636 GCA_023376005.1 Doryteuthis pealeii | reverse complement strand
TAGATTTTACATAAGAAAAACCAAATAAAAATATAGAAATGGTATAAATCAATGATATATTAAGATTAATTTAAGAAATGATTAAAGGATAAAACAAATAAATAAAGGATAAAACATAATAAAAAGCAAAAAGAAAAAATACAAACAAGAATAATAACGAAAATAAAGAATTGAAAAACAAGAATATACAAAGAATAAACGATAATAAGATAAATGTATAGAAAAAATAAAATTTTAATAATCTATTTATGAATATAGATAGATTTATTTTTAACTTAACGCCTGGCTGCTCTGCTTGTAAAATATATATATTTTTAATCTACCCCCCCCCAAAAAAAAAAAAACAAAAACTCGAGACTTTAAATGATAAAGTGACAAAATTATGATAATTCTGAAATACCTATTTCACTTTAAATTGACTAAATTTAAAAGAGAAAATAGAAATAGATAAAATAAATAATATAGAAGCGCGTGTCGTGTAATGTTTATGGTCATATGAAATGGACATGGTGATCCGTTCAAATCCGGCACGAGATTGTTTGCATTTCACATAACGCTAATATCCTCGGGGGAGGTATGGATCCAACTATTCCTCCTCCAGCAAACAGTAAATAGTTAAGCAGACTGTGCTCTTTAAAGAGAATGAAAACTGAACATGTTAAACGCCGCTGAAGAAATTGACCTCGTGTCACATCCTGCTCGTGCGAAGGGTTAGTAAATATAAGAGGGAGAATAAGAAATTATCCACATTTTAATCATAAGTAGTAAAGTCGACGGGGGTGACCTAAAGTCGCTATCAGCCAGACAGCGAGGAAGAATATCCCCTTTTCAATAGTGCTAGACCAAGGAGATTATGTTGACGTCTGAGGTGGAGCGCCACATCTACCATCTGTTCCTCACTTTACCGCACTGATACCTGCGCTACTCATACACTGAGTTGGCGAGGACCGGTATTGAACCATGAACCTTGCGATCCCTAGGCAATTGCTCTACCAACTGGGTTAAACCAACCCTTTAACATAGTTTTATTATTGTCTCACTGCATTCTGCGCTTGCATGCTTATAGTTGGCACTGATTACGCCATTTTGCTTGCTGTATCTACATAGTAAACATGGCTGCTCTCTATTAGAAGTATGCACCAAGCAAGTGACATAATTTTTCTTGTGAGAAGGGGTGTCAGAGGCTGAAACTCACCGGAGGCTTTTAGCACAGTATGGCGACAGTGCACTACCACGTAGAAGTGCGTATGAGAGCATAGAGAAGTTTAAAAGTGGTTTGACAAGCATGACTCACAAAAAGGGAATAGGACTCCCGTCAACCTCCACCAATGATGAGAAGATTCAGCGAACTCGAGAGATGGCATTGACGAACCGGCGAGTTATCTTGTTCTCAGCAGATCAGTCATGTTTCTATTAATCAAATCGTCCACTATTACAAATACATGACAAAACACCCATTCATGTGTGTATTTAGAAAACGACCGGTTTACCAATGCTAATGAACCCAGTCTAACCTACTATTAATCTATAGCTGGGGAAGAGAAGAGAAAGGTTTCTGCGTCAAGTGAAATGCAAATACCCGCATGCAGGATTTATCTTTTTCCTTATTTAAGCCTCTCACAACTGCTCTTCCACAAGTAACCTTTTCTATGCAGACCACACCCAAGCAAGCTACAAAAACTGATGGTTAGTTAATTATAATTGAGCAGAGTGACTCAGTCGGCAGAACGTCCGACTAGGAACCACAAGTTTCCTGGTTTGATACCATCCCTCGCCAACTCAGCGAATGAGTAGCACAGGGGTCTGAGTGGTAAGTGTGGTGCCCCACCTCAAATGCTAAAAAACATTCTCCTTTGTCTAGCGTTAGTGAAAAGAGGACTCCCTCGCTGTCTGATTGATACCGACATTAGGCCACCCAGACGATTTTAATTTAGTTGTGTCAGGGTTACTGTATGACTGCAGCACTAGGACTTTAACGAAACGCTTGTAGAAAAAGCTAGATGAGAACTATGCAAGGATGATGCTCACTGACACCCGATCATAACCTTTAGACTACGGAAAAGAAAAGAGAAGGAAAGATACAATAGGAAAGAAAAAATAATTGAATGTCTATGTGTGTGTGTGTACGTGTGTGTGTGTGTGAGAGAGAGAGAGAGAGGGGGAGGGGGAGAGAGAAGACTATAATAAGAGGGTTATTTAGTTAAAGAAAGAAGGGAGTAGAAAATGAGTGTGTGTAGAGAGAGAGAGAGAGAGAGAGAGAGAGAGAGAGAGAGAGAGAGAGAGAGGGAGGAGAGAGAGAGAGAAGAGATATGGGGGAGAAAGAAACGGGTGAGAGAAATGTGTTGAAAAAAGGAGGACGATAGTCCGAAGAAAGAAAGAAGAAAGAAGAAGAGAAGAAGAAGAAGAAGAGAGAAGAAGAAGAAGAAAGAAGAAGAAGAAGAAGAAATGAATAGCAGAGGACGAATTAGAGGAGGAAGCAGAAAAAATAACATAAAAGTTAAAAGAGAAGAAAAGCGAAAAAAAAAAAAAAAGAGAGTGATATCAAAGGGTTGAAGAAAGGTAATTGAAAGAAAGAAAGAAAGAAAAAAGAAAAAAAAGAAAAGAAAAGAAAGAAAGAAAGAAAGAAAGAAAAAAGAAAGAAAAAAAGAAAAAAGAAAGAAAAGAAGAAAGAAAAAAAGAAAGAAAAAAAGAAAGAAAGAAAAAAAAGAAAGAAAGAAAAAAGAAAGAAAAAAAAGAAAGAAAAAAGAAAGAAAGAAAGAAAAGAAAGAAAGAAAAAAGCAAATAGCAGAGGAAGATTTAGAGAAAGGAGAAGAAAAATCAACATAAAAGTTAAAAAGAAAAAAGAAAAAAAAAAGTTGTGTTTTGTTTTCTTTCACATTCAAAAATGGCCACACGAATCTACAATAACAAAATAAATAAATCAACCAATATTTTGAATTCTTGCTGACGACTTTCCCAGAATTCTCTGCGAGAAATTCTATCCTGACAATTCAGTTCAAAGTAATTTGCTACAACTGAAGGTAGACATTCCTGACAAATTTTATTTCGTCTCTGGACAAAAAAAATCTGTTTTCTTTAGCCAAAATGAGTTTTCCTGGTGGAATTTGAAAGATTAGTCCAGATTTTATTTCAGCACTGTCGACATCATTATTATTATTGTGAATAGTTAGCAAGATGAACTTAGTCTGGCAAAAGGCCAATATTCTAGAGACCATGTAAGAATCAAATAAAACAAAAATATAATTTGTGTGTGTGTATGTGTGTGTGCGTGTGAGAGAGAGAGAGAGAGAGAGAGAGGAGAGAGAGAGAGAGAGAGAGAGAGAGAGAGAGGAGAGAGAGAGAGAGAGAGAGATGGTTGGTTGGTTGTTTTTTTACGGCATATCAATCCTTTTCGGGTCAGTTAATGCCGAATCAAGTCATTTTATATGTGGTTACTTACAGTACCTGCTGTTGCTTAAATGATCACACACACACACCACACACAGAGAGAGAGAGAGAGAGAGAGAGAGAGAGAGAGAGAGAGAGAGAGAGGGGGGATACTCGATTTGTTGGGGAGAGCATATATTGCCATAAAGTAAGTAAAGTAATGTTGACGGGGTAGCCTATTGTCGGTATTAGCTTCATAGCGAGGGTGTCTCTCCCTTTTTCGCAAGCACTGAATCAGGGAGATTATTTTTCTGATAAAGTGAAGCGCCATACCTAGCGTCAGATTTACTCCACAGATCAATACCTAATCTGTGTTACTCATGCACCGGGTTGGTGAGGACCAGTATCGAACCAGAACCTTGCATCTCCTTGGCGGGTAGTCTAACGACTGAGCTAAACTGCTTCCTGAATATATAGCACCCCCACGCCAAAAAAAACCACTAAAAATAAAGCACTCATTGTCATGTATAGTTCCATGCTTTCATGATCACGTGTCAGTACTAAAATCTCAAGAACTACAAGTGGGATGAGACGGCGGTGCATAGAAAACACGGAGTATAACAACAGAATTAGATTTACATTATTAAAAACTAGAAGCGGCCACCCGGCATCGCCAGGGTAGAGGGAGGATTTTTTTAAAAGTTAGTCGGGCGGATCCATTATTACTCAGTCGTGAGTTGGATACACGTCGGATGCCCCATTAAAATCCCCATGTAAAAAAAGACCTTGCAAGATATGGGTAAATTGTAGAGCAGACTGGTTTCTTTAACCTTGGCTAAGTAACCAGTCTAGGAGAAGGAAAACTCTGAATTCAAAACTGTTAAACTCCGCTTAAGAAATTGACCTTGTGCCATATCTTGCTCGTGCAAAGTGGTTGGTGTATATATATATATATATATATATATATATATATATATATATGAAAAGTAAACTAACAAACAATGTGTTTGATATGGCTTTTTTAGCCGACAATTTTTTGGAGAATACGTGCTTAATTGAAGTCTTACCTAATTTTGAAAATTAATTAATTAATAATTAATGAATTAGGCGGGCATACCTATTCAAATGTAAGGCTAAACAAATCGAGAAAAATCAATCTCTGTATGTACATTTCAGCCTATTAGGCCTCATCAGCAGAGCTATAGACAGGAAGGCTGCTTAGTGTGTGATTCGAACCCTGACTGTCAAGCTTACAGGCGGGGACTCTAACTATTACACCAGCTGGTTTTTTACCAGATTTTTCGTTTGTTTTGAAGTAGGTTATGTTCCACTTATGGTGACTTTACTACACGATAGTATGAGAAGTAAACAAACAAACAATGTGTTTGATATGGCTTTTTTAGCCGACAATACAAATTTTGGATCTGTGTACTATGTGTTATTTCTCAATTGTTTATATTGCCCCTTCCAGCTGGAAAAATTTGGCTTAGGACCGCGGCAGACTCTCCGTAGAGGACTGTTCATGTCAGAGGTCACACTGATGCAACATCATGAAGCTAAGAGGTCCAGAAGAAAGCATCGGCAACAAAACACCGGCACATCAACATCTTCAGGGACAGCTTTCAAATGCCAAA
>CM042161.1:77731636-77734136 GCA_023376005.1 Doryteuthis pealeii | reverse complement strand
TTATGAATGAATAAAAAAAAACATATTTGGGGTAATTCCATGTCAAATCATTCAGAATAAAGTAAAATTGTTACCCACCCTCTTCAATTCTTTCTGAATTTTTTCCAGGTGTGGACTGTGTTAACGTAAGACAATCCTCAAATTTAAGCTTCCAATTCCAAAAGTGGCAGAGTTATGTCGATTTTTAGCTCTCCAAATTTGGTGTTGTTGGCGAAAAATGGCGACTTTTTGTAATCTATTTTTTGTCTGTAAAATGAATTCTAGAGCTTCTTTACTACTAAAATTGATTTATAAAGCATTTTGCCCAAAGAATCCGAAAATGCTATAAAAATCTTAAAGTCAACCAATTTTAACTTATTGAACACACACACACACACACACACACACACACACACACACACACACACATATATATATATATATATATATATATATAAGGACCTACATGAGACAGGTACTATCTACCTAGGTTTCATCCGAATGGTTCTTCGGGATATCCATGTAGGTCCTTATAATCATGGTCTACTTAGCGTATTGAACACTTTTTACATATATAACTATATAAGCCTCCGGTGTTTTTTTTTTTGTCCACTACATACGATACTGATGATAATTTTCAGAAAGTACAGGTGAGCTGGTCTTTTAAAAAAAAAAGTTTTTTACCCAGACACCCCATCAAATTGTTAATAATTTTCTTATTACTGCACAAATTTCTCTGAAAATTAGTGTGTGGTACCTAAATCCGATGGTATTAGTATTTTTAAATTTGTCACCCAACCTCTCAGCTTTGTATAGGCCTCATATTTGCAGAACTTAAATAGGAGTTAGATTTTCTAGTTTTATAAGAAGTGTCCATTTCTTCTTTTACGAGTGTCAAAAGTTAAATGAATATTAGATTTTTCCAACACAATGGATTTTTGGTCAAAATATGGCCTTGCAACGTGTGTTTATTGTACGAGGAATGTCAGAAAAGTTCCAGTATGTCAGAAAACTTCAATGTGAGGAGCATCGTCCACTGTGAGTTCTTGCCACATGGCCAGACGATCAACCAGCATGTCTACACAGAGATACTGCTGCGTTTTCTTTGTTTAGTGCGCGAGAAGAGGAGAGGTGTGGCAAGACAACACGTGGGTGCTTTCACCATGACAACGCACCTGCCCACACTGCCCTGAGTATCAGAAGTCCATGGCCCAGAAGAACATCACTGTGCTGGAGCAACCTCCCTACTCCCGACCTGGCTCCATGTGATTTTTTTCCGCTTCCCGAAGCTCAAGGGGGTCATCAAGGGAACCCGTTTTAAGGATGTGCATGATATCAAAAAGTCCGTGACGAGAGAGCTACGGATAATCCCGGAAGAATCCTTCCAGGAGTGCATGCAAGCGTGTCAGAGAAGGATGGGAAATTGCATTTGTCTCCAGGGGGGTTACCTTGAAGGGGATAACTTGTAGTTTGTAGTCTGGATTTGAAATAATTTTTTTTGTCATAACAGTTCTCGAACCTTTCTGACATACCTTGTATGGTTTATCATATTTTTTGACAAATTTGCAATGATAGATTAGATACCCACAAAACGGTCAATTTAGTCAACTGTACCAGCTAAAAAATTCAGACGAATAATATGCAATCGTTTTATTCATCTGTCCTTTGTCAGCGATGCTTCGCTGGAATAGGCATGTTGAATGGTAAGAGAATTATTACGAAAAAATAAATGTTTGATTTATTGTCTGTCTTGGTAAATAAACTTTTAGTTTTAAATTTTTTTAAACAAACCAAGTATACAAATCTATCGATCGATCTATCCATCCATCCATCTATCCATTCATCTCAGTCAGTTCCTATCTATTCATCAATCTATCTATCTATCTATCCATCCATCTATGTTAATCGGTTCATATGTATGTATGTATGTATGTATGTATATATGTATAGTATGCATCTTTCCCTTATTTGCTTTAGAACAATAAATATCGCTATTCTTGGAGCGATGAAAGACACGTCTATCGCCTGCTATTACATCAGCGTTCATCAGACTACAGCATAAGCTTTGGAAGAGGTATAAGGATGGGCTTAAACAACAACCTTGTAAAAATAAAAATAGATCCTGACAACTGGAAAAAGCTGGCATTGAAGAGAACTGACTGGAGAATTCATGTGGATGATGGCTGTACCAGTTTTGAGAGTGAAAGAATTGAGCATGAAAACTCAAGCGTCAACTTCGAAAGGGATACACCTGTCATATTGGAGAGAACATGGAGGGTTGGAAATGTCAGACATGTGATCGAATTCTGCTTTCTAAGGCTGGATATGTCAATCATAGGAAAACTCATCATGGACAATTCTGCAAACTCCAGGAAAAACAATGTGTCTTGTGCAATCTGTAAAAAAATCTGTAAGTCAGCTTCTGGTCTTAACAGACATATGGTGGTGCATAAGCATAACATTTTATTATCTGATCCATCTCATACAACGAAAAGGACGTCATTCCTATGTTATATTTGCA
>CM042161.1:77714136-77726636 GCA_023376005.1 Doryteuthis pealeii | reverse complement strand
GAATTTGTAAAAGAATAGAGGGAAAATGTGGACAAATGAACAACTCAGACAAGTAGATGTAGGAGATATATTTCGCAGTGAATTGAGCACGGCTTCATCAGTCGTTTATTTGAACATTAGATCATCAAAGTGTCATTACTGAATCATACAACTGTTATATAGAAGAGAAAGTGAACGGATGAAGGGTGAATTTGGTGATGACGTCATGAGGATGGGGGTATCGTTTGTGAGGATTTTTTTCTGTGTAGCATGTCATTTCAAAAAATCTTTCCTTCTTTATAATAAAAACGAAATGGTCTATTATTTAGCTGAGATGAGGGCACTCATAATAAATAAGAATTCGGCGGATAAGCAACACTATTTTTGTATTTCATGCTGGATGTTTTTGATAGTCTCTTTTGGAACCAGAGGGTGTTGCAAGATGATAACGGTCGGAAGTTTAAGGAACAAGCGTATTAATACATTGATTAAAATGGTTGCTTAAAAATATAACAAAACTTAAGAAATAAGAAATACACGATAAAGCGATACCAGATAATTAGGATATACATTTTTGCATTCCATCTTGGACGATTTGGACGGTCTCATTTTAGACCAGAGGGTGTTGCAAGATTATAATGGTCGGAAGATTAAGGAACAAGGGTATTAATATATAGATCGATATTCAAAATCGATTTTAAGGAGAAAGTGTCAAGCGTTTCTCACAGCAGTACAAGCCCTGTCGGTTGGCTATTTAGAATACACTCACTGCACCTCTGCAGAGGGGTGAGATCCCACCAATGGGGCCAATTGTTGGCTATAGGTGGCGACCCCTGATGCTTAAGAACGGAATCCAGGTGGATGAGCGTTATTTTAAAGCAAACAATATGAAAGATCTATTTGTAAACGTCAGCATGGAGTATATTCTCTCTTTTTTGAGGGAAATAAAATTATACCATAGAATATAGACATGAAACAAATCAATACCATGCAACATAATTCCCAATAATGCTAACATAGTGTTAAAACCAATTACTAAAAAGTATAAATATAAATACACTATGTATTACTTCCTAACCGTTAGGCATGACATAACCCAGACGGGTTGATATGCCGTTAAAATCAATGAACAAAAAAAACTTATCCAGGCTATGTTTTCAGGGATTCGTTTTCTGTAGGTGTATTAGCAAGAAGTGTAGATCAATTGTATAGTCCGCATCTGTAATAGTCCCTGCGGGATATCGCCTGCTTCCTGTCATATCTTTAGTGGGAGGGCTTTTATATTATGGGATCTAATAATGTTCGAATTACATAGTCTATGCATATTATAAATGTATATAGTGCTAGCGTGTCTTCATTGAGATCTGGTATACTGACTCATGGAAATTCTCTTCTTGTCCACGTTCAGTGAAATGGCGTGTCATCTTGTCAATTCAAATCTTACGTCATAGAATTAAAGATTCGTTACTGTGAATACAACAAAGGGATATACAAAATGACTGCCTCTTGATCTAGCATTCCCACTATGTGACAGGACACTAGCAAGGTCTGGAGGTAGTGTAAGATACTACTGGTGCGGCCTGGGTTAGTGGTAATGATGCCCTGGCACCGAAACCAGGCCTAACCACAGAGTCATCAACTGATGAGGATTTTGTTGGCCCCACAGCTGTTGTTTTATTTGCAGCACGTGAAAATAATATATATATATATATAAACCCACTGCCAAAAACGACCACATACATTACTACTCTCACCATGACCCCACCAAAAGAGGAATTATAATAGGTTTTCACTCAGAGCCTCCGCATCTGCACACCCAAACACCTAGATGATGAATTCACCACATAATGAACTTCCAAAACTCCATTATCCACATCCTTCATACAACACGCCAAGGCCAAAGCCCTCAAAATTCACACCAGAAACCATTTCCAGAACCCCCCCAGTCCAACTCCCCACACAGATACATAATTCTACCATATATATATATATATATATATATATATATATATATATATATATATCTTATTATAATGGAGATTGTGGTTTGTATGTCTGTAACCGAAACTATATTACTATTCAAGTCACAATTCCTTTGTTATTTACATCACATTCTCCATGATTTTATTTTTTATTTAAACATCAATTATTAATAAAATTGTTTTACATCATTAAGACTGTTAACAATATCTACATACTAATAACATGTAATTGTATTTATATATACAACAAAATAGCGGTTTACAGTGTGAATGGGAAGGCTCATTTGCATATTGATCTTAAAAATTTGATTTTAATAAATATATGCTTAGTATTATTGATTTCTAATTGTTTGGTTTTATCTTAATGAATATGAGCAAAAATCTCTTCAATAAATCTTAAAAGAAATCCCTTAACAAGAAGAAATAACTAATAATATTCTTTACTTCCTATTTTAACTAAACAGTTAAATTAGAAAAATTTACCAATGAAAGACGGGAGTAACGGAAAATGATGGAAGAGTTAGTTTCAAAGTTGTTCTATTTTTCAATCATACCCCCTCTGTTCCAAATCTTTTTATCTACATTCTTATTCAGTTTCATTAGCCTTTCTAATTTAATATGATATTTGATTATATCAAAACTTAAATACTTGCACCCGGAGGGTGCATATGTTAGCTAGTATATATATATATATATATATATATATATATGTGTGTGTGTGTGTGTGTGTGTGTGTGCGTGTGCGTGCGCGATGCTAGTCAAATGTTTTGTGAATTAAACAACATACTCCAACCTAATGCAGTATGGAAATATGACACTGTGTTTTGTGAGTCTTTAGAAACATTAAAGTATAATTAAATTTAATGAGGAAGAAAAAGAAAATGAAGAAAGAAAAAAAAAGAAAAGAAAGAAGAAAAGTTAATGAGGTAGGAGAAGAAATCGTGAAAAATGGAGGGGGAATGCAAGTACAATCGTAAAAAGACAATAAAGAGAAAGAAAGAAAGAAGAACGAAAGAACCGAAAAAAGAATGAAATAAAAGAAAGCGTGAAGAAAAGAAGAAAGAAAGAAAGAATGAAAAAAAAAAACGAAAAAGAATTAAATATAAGAAAGAAAGAAGAAAAGAAAGAACGGAAGAATGAAAGACCACAAAAAAGAATGAAATAAAAGAAAGCAAGAAGGAAAGAAAGAAGAAAGAATGAAAGAACCAAAAAAGGGTGGAACAAAAAGAAAGAAAAAATAAGTAGATGAATTTAAAAAAAAATCAAATGCAAAAGAAAGAAAAAAGAAAAAGAAAAGAAAGAAAGAAGAAATGAAAAAAGGAGAAAAGAAAGGGAAAAAAGTAGAAATGAAGGAACGACTTAATGAAAAATTAAATAAAAATTAGAAGCAAAAAATATTCTTCTTCTTCTTCTTCTTCTTCTTTCTTTCTTTCTTTCTTTCGTTTTCCTCCTTAACTCACGTCTTCTTCCACCTTTTAGCTCTATTTTCAAAACGTATCTTTTGCTTCGAGCTCCAAATTAGATGTCCACCGTGTAATTTCCACCGCGCAAATCCCATCCTTTCCTACCAACAGAGAATGTTCCAACACCAATGCAAGAGGCCATTTCCACCGTGTAATTTCCACCGTGCAAATTCCAACCCTTTCCTACCAACAGGGAATGATCCCAATGCAAAGGCCATTTCCCCGTGTAATTTCACCGCGCAAATCCTACCCTTTCCAACCAACAGAGATGATCCAATGCAAAGACCATTTCCACCGTGTAATTTCTACTGTACAAATCTCACGCTTTCCTGATACAGAGAATGTTCCCAACACCAAATGCAGAGGCCATTTCCACCGTGTAATTTCCACTGTACAAATCCCACCCTTTCCTACCAACAGAGAATTCTCCCAAACGCCAAATGCAAGAGGCCATTATTTACTCCTGTAAATTTCACTTTAGTTTGAAAGTGAATGCAAATGCCTGCGCTGATGTAGCAGAAGAGGCAAAATCTATTTTGTGTTATTTTTTCTAAATTGCCAAAAAACCACCGTGGAATTCCACTGGGACAAATTATTCGCTTGACTTTCTTTGCTAATTATTATTTAATGCTTGTTTTTTTATATTCAATTCAAAAGGAGGCGAATTTTTGTTTGTTTGTTTGTTTGTTGTTTTATTTATTATTCAGTGAAGCGTTATTTTCAGCATTGCAATTACCATTAACATTATAAACAGCGCCATTTTGTTTTTGTTTGATTTTATTTGTTTGTTTATTATCTTTGTTTATTTGAATATTTTTCGCTTCTTCTTGTCTTCTTCATTTTCTTCAAAATGTTTGTTTACTCTTTTTTTCTTCTTCTCTTTCCATATTTCATTTACTTTCTCTCTCTCTCACGATGTCTTAATAATAGTCTTGACTTTTTGTTCTTTTTTCTTATTTTTCAACTTCGTTCGTTCATTTTGTTTTTGTTCGTTCTTTTGTTTCTTTGTGGGTTTTTTTTTATCCTTCTTTGTTTAATTTTTCTTTTGGAATTTTTCTGTAGCAATATTTTTTTCTAATTTTCATTCATTTATTCCTTCTTTCTTTGTTTCTTTCTTTTTTTCTTTGTTTCGTTGTTTCTTTCCTTACTTCTTTATTTCCTTGCTATTTTGTTATTTATTTCTGTATTCAGTATCTTTTCTAGATTTCATTCATTTTGCTCTTTCTTCCCTTTTCTTTCTTTCTTTCTTTCTTTGCCTTTTCTATCCTTCATTATTTCTTTACTATATTTTCATTTGTCTGTAGTCAATTGATTTTCAAATTTTCATTCATTTCTTTATTTTATTCATTCATTCATTCATTTTTCTTTCTTTCTTTTCTTTTTCATTTATCCGTTATTTCTTAGCTATTTTGTTATTTTTTCTGTAGTCAATATATTTTCTATTTTTCCTTTCTTTCTTTCTTTCTTTCTTTCTTTTTCTTTCTTTCTTTCTTTAATATTTTGCTATTTTCTCTGTAGTCGATATTTTAAAATTCCTTTTTCTATTTTTTCCAATCGTTACTTGATTATTTTTATTCTTTCATTCTTCTTCCGCTTTCCAAATGTACCCTTCTTCTTCTTCTTCTTCTTCTCTTCTTCTTCTTCTTCTTCTTCTTCTTCTTCTTCTTCTTCTTCTTTGCTTTATGGGATCATGTCTTACTTATTTTTCTCCTCTTCCCCTCCCCACGTCATTCTTCTTCTTTTCTTCTTTTCACTTTTTTCTTCTTCTTCTTTTCTTCTTCTCTTCTTCTTCTTCTTCTTCTTCTTCTTCTTCTTCTTCTTCTTCTTCTTTGCTTTATGGGATCATGTCTTACTTTTTTTTTCTCCTCTTCCCCTCCTCATTCATTCTTCTTCTTCTTTTCTTCTTCTTCACTTCTTCTTCTTCTTCTTCTTCTTCTTCTTCTTCTTCTTCTTCTTCTTCTTCTTTGCTTTATGGGATCATGTCTTACTTATTTTTTCTGCTCTTCCCCCTCCCACGTCATTCTTCTTCTTCTTCTTCTTCTTCTTCTTCTTCTTCTTCTTCTTCTTCTTCTTCTTCTTCCACATTATCTTCTTCTTCTTCTTCTTCTTCTTCTTCTTCTTCTTCCCTTCTCAATTTTCCTTTGCAGCCTTCGTGATTACACTTGATATTCTTCCTTCGTAAGTCAAAACCCCCGATCAAGATTTCCCCGGGGAAGAAACCACAAAGAAAAAGGGCGGGAACACAAAGCTGAAACGACAAGACGTCCGCCATTTTGTATTTTATTCTATACATTTCTTTTATTATTCCTTTTATTTATTTTTGCATCGCAATTCCTTCCTCTTTTGCACCAAATAAATCCTGTAAATCCTCGCACAAACTCTGTGCGTCCGTGACTCACCGACCGCGGACAAACCAGGTTGGAATAGGGTGGTGGCCGGGTAGTCTCGGCAGCTCTCCTAATGGCTGTAAGGACTTTGGTTTGTCGGTCTACGACCTCCCGTCGGAAAAGTCCGATATTTCAAGCCCAGTCACGCAACAAAGCCATAAAAATTACCCTCAGCCTTCAAAAAATGAAAGAAAAAAACAAAAAAAAAAACAAAACAAAACAAAACAAAAAACGTATAAAAGGTAAGTTTGTTGATTAAGCCTTTAAATAAAAAAAAAAAGTCCGTAGAGTTAATATGACTTGAATCCTTCTGGCTCCTTTATTTTGAGATTCTTTCTTTCTTTCTTTCTTTCTTTCTTTTTTCTTTTTTTCTCTACTTGTTTATTCACGTTTTTTTTTTCTTTTATTTCTTCGTCTCTTTTCTAGTTTCAAATTCTTTTTTCTTTTCTTTCTATATATCCAGTTTAATCGTTCCTTTTTTTTTTTCTTTACTTTTCTTTTTTTCTTTTTCCGATTTGAATTTTCTTCTTCTCTTCTTCTTCTTCTTCTTCTTCTTCTTCTTATTATTATTATTATTATTATTATTATTATTATTATTATTACTAGTAAATATATGCACCCTCCGGGTGCAAGTATTTAGGTTTTAATGTAATAAAATATTGTATTAAATTAGAAAGACTAATGAAACTAAATAAGAATACAGATAAAAGATTTGAAACAGAGGAAGTATAATAAAAAATGGAACAACTGAAACTTACTCTTCTATCACTCTCGTCTTTCATTGTCTTTTTTCTAATTTAAGTATTTAGTTAAAAGAGGAAGTAAAAAATGACAGTTATTTTATCTTGTTAATGGATTTCATTTAAGATTCATTGAAGAGATTTTTGATTATATTCATTAAAATAAAACCAAACATTAGAAATCAATAATACTAAGCACATATTTATTAAATTCGATTTTTTAATATTAATATGCAAATTAGCCTTCCCGTTCACACTGTTAACCGCTACTTTGTTGTATATATAATATAATTGCATGTTGTCAGTATGTAGACATAGTTACAGTATTAATAATGTAAGACAATTTTATTAAAATTGAGGTTTAGATAAAAATAAAATCATGGAGAATGTGATGTCAATAACTAAGAGAATTGTGACTTGAGTAGTGATATAGTTTCGGTTACAGACAGAAAAACACGCAATCTCCATTATAATGAGATTATTATTATTATTATCAAGGGGTCGGCTTAGCTCAGTCGGTAGAGCGTTCGGCTAGAAACCACAAGGTTCCTAGTTCGATACCGGTCCTTGCCAACTCAGCGTATGAGTAGCACAGGGATATGTGGGTAAAGTAAGCGCTGATGGAAGTGTGGCGTTCCACCTCAGACGCCAAAAAACAATCTCCTTGGTCTAGCGCTATTGAAAAGGGGATAGACTCCCTCGCTGACAGACTGATACCGAATTATTATTATTCTAAGTCTCTTGCTCCTTCCTATCTTTTCTTCAATATTTTTTTCTTTTTCTTTTCTACTTGGATTTCTTTCGTTTTTCTTCTTCGAAGTATTTCACAGTTTTTTTTTTCCTTTCTTTCTATTTTTCTTTCTCTTCCTCACTTATTCCGGCTCCTTTCTTTTGAGTTTTCTTTCGTTTTCTTATACTTCTTCATTTTTCACGTTTTGAAGTTTTCTTTTCCCCTTCTTCTTCTTCTTCTTCTTCTTCTCTTCTTCTTCTTCTTCTTCTTTCATATCTTGATTACTTTCCATCAAGCCCTAGCACCTATATGATTGTCTCTCATAACAAGCCTCAACCCTTTTTTTATCATATATGTGATAGAAGACGGTGGCTAAGGATTTTAGTATCCTGTGTATGACGTTAAACTGCATCTAATGGTAAAGTTCCAATTCTGGAAATCTGTGGAATGTGGAGCACCCCCTTCATCACCATTACTCCCAGGTCCACTCTGACTCGAAGTGGTAGTACCTGTTAGGGTCCCATCTGTGGGTTAAGTAGAAAAATGTGTTTATAAAAAAATTGAGTATCCATTAAGAATGAATCTCATTTCAAAACTTTATCGGCATTAAATGACCCACTGAGGTTGATATGCCGTAAAAACAAACAAAATCGTCCATATAAAAACAAATGTCTCAAAAAGTCACCTGTTCCCCATTCATCAATCGGCTGGCCACGTCAAGCTTTAATATGATTGTCCCAAGCTTATTGCCCTTATGGATCAACCTCAACCCTTTTTATCATATGTGCTAGAAGGCGGTGGCTGAGGGTCTTCTTATCCTGGGTATGAGGTTAAACTCTATCTGATGTGAGGTGAGGTTTTAGTTCTGGGGGTCTGGGAAATGTGGAACACCCCTTAATACCCATTGTGCTTCTAGGTCTACTCATGCCCAGAGTGGTAGTACCTCTATGGGTTAAATAGGAAAAATGTGTTTAAAACAAATTGAGTACCCATCAAGAATGAATAAACAAAAACATCTTCGGCATAAAATAACGGTTGTGGGGGTTGTTAAGGGTCACAAATAAAGACAAACGACTGGTGAAAGTTGATACAAGTGTATTGAACAAAGAAAGTAGAATTTACAGAAGGAAAGTGAAGTTACGTCCGACAATACAGTCTAGAAGTGAATCGCGTCGCTTACCCCAAGCTACAATTGTTTTTGCTACTTATAGTAGTAGAGGATCATTCCATTATGTTGATAGGTTATATCACCTATAACAATAACCCAATGGGTTGACATGCTGTAAAAAATCAAACAACCCAATAATCAACTATCTGTTGGTCCATGGCATGCAACACTCCACATTGGCCTTTACTTGGGCCAGACGACTATATAATTATCTCAACCGAATTGCTATATCAAATCCCAATCCTTTTTATAATATATATATATATTTACCAACCCCTCCGCACGAGCAGGATGCGACACAAGGTCAATTTCTTAAGCAGAGTTTAACGGGTTTTAATTCAGAGTTTCCCTTCTCTAGACAGGTTGCCTTACCAAGATTGAAAAGCCCAGTCTGCCCTACTATTTTATAAATAGCTGAAGGTAGTATAGTTTGATTCATAACTTTCCCAAGGTATTAGCCCTATATGTAGACAGCCTCGTCTCGTCCATTTCCTACGAATCTAACCGTTATGCCATGTGCCTCCTCCTTTTTATAATATATGTGATAGAAGGCTGTGGCTGAGGGTCCTAATATCCTGGATATGACGTTAATTGCATATAGTAGTGAGGTTCCAATTCTGGGGAGTGTGGAGTACCTCTTTATTGCTATTTCTCCCTGGTCCATTCTGCCCCGGGGTACTAGTACCTGTTAGGGTCACATATATGCGATTTTTTAAAGTTTTCTGTCCAACTTTTTAATATTTGGGTGGAATTCGTGGATTAGTCGACCAAAGTTCATGTCCCGAGTACTTTCGGCACTTTTCCTTTTCTGGGAGACTGCAATTTCCTAATTACGTTATTGACGAACAAATCAAACAGACCATCCAAAAAATAGACGCTAGCCACAAGGAAAAAATACTACAGCAAATACTTCTTCAAATAACATTTACTATCGCAACCAGATGCACAGGAATTACAAACTTGATGAAATAGCACTAAAAAATAATTCGGAATAATGTAACCACGCCTGATAATAAGGTAACATTGATTATTTATTATACAAAATTCAAAACAACTAACCTCGTTGTCCGCAACAATTTCCTCTCCTCAGACAAGTCGGCTTAATGAGACCAATGTAGTATACAGATTTAAGTGCCCCCTGGGAGATTGCAGTCTCCCATAAAATAAAAATACATACATCGGTTTTACCTCAACGACATTGTCACGTCGTCTAACTCTCCATTTAACAGATAATAGCTCCATTTCACAGCACCTAAAATTACATTCATGCCCCTACTCTAATTACCAAATATCTTAACGGAAAATACACACATTCTACACAAAGAAAAAAATAAACAAAAACTCCAAATACTAGAAGCTTTATACATAAAACAATACAAACCATTCTTAAACAAAATTAATTTCCAATGCATACTCACATTTTAAAATGCCTATAACACTTTCCCTATCAATTCTTTTCCTTCTAGCCTCCACATCCATTAATATAATTTGAAGAACTGGAACACATCACCCCTGATGATGGCACTTCGAAGTGCCGACAGTACTCGGGACATGAACTTTGGTGGACCAATCCATGAATCCCACCCAAATATTAAAAAGTTGGCCAGAAAACTTGAAAAAATCGCAAATAAAATTGTTAAACAGGAGATGTGTGTTTTGTTTAATTCAACATGCATATATATATAAGTCCACAGTAAGCTGTCTACTTTTATATATCTGAACATTTGTCTACTTTTATATATCTGATAATAATAATAATAATAATAATAATAATAATAATAATAATCCCAAAAAGAGGAAGAATTGAGACCATCCAGACAACTACATTTCTACAATCGATTAGAATATTCAGAAGAGTCCTGGAGACCTGAGGAGACTTGTTGACACTCAGACTCCAGTGAAATACCATCAGCTAACGCTGGCGTGAAAAAGTCACAAGGAGTGAAATATAATAATAATAATAATAATAATAATAATAATAATAATATATATATATATATGTATATATAAATGACATTTGCCAATGCATTTATTTATTTTTGAATAGACGACCTTTATGGAAGGAAAATGTATTTTAGATTCAAACAATTAATCTGAAACATGGACTGGTCTTAATATTCTCGAAAGGGTTCCCGCTACTCGTCCAACGAGCGCCCTTGTCCCTGCCTCTCCTTGAACAACGCCAACGAGACTAGTGGCGCCATCTACCCAACCAGTGTCCGGGTACCTACGGTTTATGTCTCCTGGGTAGCCGACCAGCCTTCCAAGTCGTTCTGTCCCGCCACAGACCGAAAAGAAGATTTGGAGGGGCGGCGCAAGGTAAACTTGCTGAAAAAAAATTATAATGTTTTCCTTATAGTTTGCGTGATGGACACACAACGCAACAGGACCCAGTCAGAGAAAGGAGAGACGACAGGGGACATTGAACTAGTCTTGGCTGGGAGGGGTTAGGATCACGGTCGGTGTTGGCGGGGAAGGGCGTAGCCAAATTTATTTCTCGGCTTATTTACATATTTATACGTCACTTTATTTCGAGTACGTGTTTGTTGGAAACTTTTCTGGTTCTTTTTTTTCTCTTTTTTTTTTTTTTTTGGTGGGATGGTTGAAGGGGTCCTCTTTTGTCGTTTATTTCATTTTATTCTTTACCGGGTGGGTAGCAGTATGCCGGGTAGGGAGAGCATTTTATCATGTTGTCGCAATATTTTATTATTATTTTCTTTGGCTTTTTCTTCTCTTTAAAGAATTCGAGGTTGTCTTTTTTTCTTCTCCAATTTCTTTTCTTCCATCTATCCAACAGATTGTAATGCAAAGAGGCTTCTTTTACACGAATACGTTTAGCAATATATATATATATATATATATATATATAAGTAAAGTCGTCGGGGCTGCCTAATGTCGGTATCAGCCAATCAGCGAGGAAGTATATCCCCTTTTCACTTGCACTAGACCAAGGAGATTATATTAGCGTCTGAGGTGGAGCGCCACACTACCATCAGCTCCTTACTTTACTGCACAGATCCCTGTGCTACTCATACTCTGAATTGGCGAGGGCCGGTATCGAACTAGGAACCTTGTGGTTTTTAGCCGAACGCTCTCTCTTCTCTCTCTCTCTCTCTCTCTCTCTCTATATATATATAATATATATATATATATATATATATATATATGAATGAGGAAAATGGGATTGGAATGAATCCGACAGAATGAGGTAAAATAAGGAATGAAAGAACAAAACTCAGACAAAAATGTGTAGTATATTTTGCTGGAACGTTAAGTTCCGCTTCCTCAAGCCTTTATTGAATTTTGTATGATCCTAATGATTCAATAAAGACTTGAGGAAGCGGAACTTAACGTTCCAGCAAAATACACTACACATTTTTGTCTGAGTTTTGTTCTTTCACACACACCACACACATATATATATATATATATATATGTATATATATATATAAAATTAACAGGACCTGTGGATATACCACAGTAAGATGATTTGTTTATTACAACGTTTGATATGTTTACTTAAGAGCTATTGCGAAATAGTTCAATATGTAAAAATTTGAATAATTTTGATTTAACTCTCTCTCACTCTATTTGATCTTCCTCTCCTTCTTTTTATGTTTTCATTATATTCGATTGAAACAAATTAGCGTTATCGCTTACGCGTACTCAGTCCCACTCCCTATCTGTTCTCTACTCCCTTTCCCTCTTTCTTTCTTTCTTATTATATATTTCTGTGTAGCATTTCCTTTTTTCTCTTTATTTTTAATAAAACGTAATGCTCCATTATTTAGCTTAGATGACCATACTAATAAGAAATAAGAATTCGACGGATAAGCAACAACAGGTAATTAGGATTTAGGTTTTTGCAGATCATCTTGGATGACATAGACGATCTCATTTTTAAACAGATGTTGTTGCAAGATGATAACGGTCATACAAATAAGGAACCCGAGTACTATTTTACACACACACACACACACACACACACACACACATATATATATATATGTCCCCCCCCTATATATATATATATATATATATATATATATAT
>CM042161.1:77696636-77709136 GCA_023376005.1 Doryteuthis pealeii | reverse complement strand
GAGAGAAGAGAGAGAGAGAGAGAGAGAGAGAGAGAGAGAGAGAGAGAGAGAGGGGGGGAGAGTGGAAACAGAATGAATTCTACGGAAAAAACGAAGAAGAATATATAAACGATTATAAAAAGAAAGATAAAAGGAAAGAAAAAAAGAGGTACTAAATTAGGAGGAAAAAAAAAGGAATGAACGAAGTAAAGAAGGAATTGAGAAGGAAATTAGAAAGGAAAAATCCAAGCGAATGAAAGAGTAAAGAAGGAAGTAAAGAAGGAATTAGAAAGAAGTAAATAAAGGAAAGAAGAAGAGAATGGAAAGAGATTAGGAAAGAAGAAAGAAATGAAAAAAGAATGAAAAATGAATAAAAAGAAAAGAAAGAATAGGAGGAAAGAAGTAAAGAAGGAGTAGAGAAGGAATTGCGAACGAAAGGGCCAAGCAAATGAAAGAGGGAGGAAGAAATTAAAGAAGAAATTAGTAAGAAGGAAATTATAAAAAGGAAAGAAGGGAGGCCAGAACGGAAAGAAGAAAAATAAGTAAGGAAGAAACGAGGGAAGAAAAAAGAATGAAAAAAAAGAAAAAAAGAAAAGAAAGGACGTATGAATTAAAGAAGGAATAGAGAGAGAAAAAACGAATGAAAGATGCAAGCAAACTAAAGAGGAAGGAAGGAACTAAAGAAAAAAGGAAATGAAGAAATTACTGAAGAACGAATGGAACAAATGGAGAAGGAATGAATTAAAGAAGAAATTAGAAAGATGGAACTAGAAAGAAGGAAATTAAAAAGAAGGAAAGAAAGAAAGGAGAAAAGAACGAAAAGAAGAAAAAGTTGGCAAAGAAGAAAAGAAAGGAAGAAAAAAGAATAAAAAATAGATTTAAAAAAGAAAGGAATTAAGTAAAGATAGTATATAGAGAGAATTACAAAGGAAAGATGCAAGCAGATGAAAGAGTAACGAAGGAAATAAAGAAGAAAGGAAATGAAGAAACTACTAAATAACGAAGAGAACAAGTGGGGGGGGGATGAATTAAAGAAGAAAGCATAAAAAGAATGAAAGGAATTACTAAAGAAAGATGAAGCTAACAGAGAAGAAGAAAAATAAAGGAGGAAGAAAAAAGAATAAGAAAGAAAAAAGATAGAAAGAAGGGAGAAAGTAAGGAAGAAAATTACGAAAGAAAGGGGGGAGCAAAGGAAGTAGAGAAAAAGGAATGAAGGAAGAATCTATTAATAATGGAGATTCGCTTCCGGTTTTTGTCTGTAACAAAAATTACGTCACTGCTTACGTCACATTACCCAAAATCGTCATAACATAGAATAAATACACTCAAAATTTGAACATGCAACATTAGACAGTCCTCATTGTTTTTTAAACAAGTTTTAATAAATACATGACTGGTATTATATATCTATATAGTTTGTTTTATTTTAATACATATTTAAAGTTTACATTTGAAATTGTTTTATTTTTTAATCCTTTAATGAATTTGATGATTTTACTTACTTAGGGTACACACTCGCTGATATTGTTTTTTTTACTCCGTGCAACATGTTTCAATAATCTATTTTTACATCGCCCGGAGGGTGTTTTTTATTTTATACTAGTGGGGATAATGAAGGAATGAAAGATGAAAATGAAACAGAAAAAATTAAAAAAAAAACGAAGAAAAGAATGAAAGAAAAATAGGGAGGATAATTACAACAGAAAAGAAACCATATTTACATATTGAACTATTTCGCAATAGCTCTTAAGTAAACATATCAAACGTTGTAATAATTAAATTATCATACTGTGGTACATCCACAGTTACCCTTATTTTATTCTACACAATCTCCCCTAAACCCAGTGCATATGACCCACCGACGGCCTCTTTCAACACCTGTGGCATCATTAAGAGAATCTTACTAGCTACACACCCCACCAGAGGGGAAAAAATAGAACTCCCACTACCAACTTAAAGACTCCTACTAAAACCAACAATTGACTACCTCTCCCCTATTCACGACCTTTTAACTTACCAGTATGAAAATGTCCACCGTTGAAGCAAGAACTCAATCTAACGTCCTGAAGAAGGTCTAACAGACCAAAACGTTATAACGCCGACATCACTACCTACAAATAAACATCCATCTTGTAAAACATCCCGTGTTTGTCTTCCTTTCTCCACAAATATTTCAATAAATTTATTGAAATATTTATACAGAAATTTTCTCTCTTCATAATTTTCTGTCTTTTGTTTCTTTCATTTTTACTTTTTATAGATGGCTTGTTCTTTTGACGCCTTTTTAAACTAGCTCAGTCGGTAGAGCGTTCGGCAAGAAACCACAAGGTTCCTAGTTCGATACCGGTCCTCGCCAACTCAGCGTATGAGTAGCTCAGGGGTCTGTGCGGTAAAGTAAGGAGCTGATGGTAGGTGTGGCGCTCCACCTCAGACGCTAAAATAATCTCCTTGGTCTAGCGCAAGTGAAAAGGGGATAGACTCCCTCGCTGATTGGCTGATATCGACTTTAGGCCGCCCCGACGACTTTACTTACATTGGCGTTTTAACCCACTTCAGCTCAAACGGGGTTCACATTTTTAATTATAAGAATTCTATATTTACGCGTGGGGGAACATCAGGATTTTAAAGTTGATAAAGTGGGGTATGACAGAAAAGTTTGGTACCCGTTGATCTAATTGTATAATGTATCCGATTCCGTAACTTCTAAACATAAAATAACATTAGACAGTTTGACATGCTGTTAAAATCAACCAATAAAATAATCTAGCCCTTATATAAGGCTAGACGGGCAGTCAGAGAGGGCCTATCTAATAAATAGGCTGGTCATATCAACCTCTATCACCTATATGATTGTCCCGATCGTATTCTTCAAATTGCTCTAATGGAAAACAACCAATTCTTTTTATCATATTCATATTTACCAACCCCTCTGTACGAGCTGGATGTGACACAAGGTCAATTTCTTACGCGGAGCTTAAAGGGGTGAATTCAGAGATTTCCTTCTCCTAGACCGATTGCCATACCAAGGATAAAGGGCTCGGTCTGTCCTGCTATTTACCCATAGCTCGAGGATTAGTTGTATTCATACCTTTGCCATGGGTATTAAGGCTATTTGAAATACAAACACCTCGTCCAGGAATTGAACTCGTCTCGTCGTGTCCATTTCCATCGGGGATACCCATTACACAACTCATCTCCCTTTTTATCATATAGGTGATAGAAGGCGATGTCTGAGGGTCAACCACCAGTTTATTGATTCTACCAATTTATTAATACACGTGAAGTTAATGAAAAATATTTTTCAAACCAAATGAAACTATTTAACTACAAACTATTCGTTTAAAAATCCTATTGTTGTCCTCATCTTTATTGTTATATACACAACGTTTCGGCCAATGTGCCCTCCGGCCTTCCTCAAGTGTATCTTGACAAACTTGGAAAATTTCGCGAAACTTCTTTTCGAACTCGAAAGCCTCTGTTAAACTCTTTTAAATAAACACGAATAGGAAAAGCATGGTCGGCCATAAACAGATTATCAGGCATATGGAAATCCGATCTCACTGACAAGTTAAAGCGACAATTCTTTCAGGCTGTGGTTATATCAGTGCTGCTGTATGGCTGCACCACTTGGACCCTGATGAGGCATCTCGAGAATAAGCTAGATGGGACCTGCACAAGAATGCTATGTGCAGTCTTGAGCAAGTCGTGGAAACAGTACCCCACAAGGAAGCAGCTGTACGATCACCTGCCCCCCTCCCATCTCACAAACCATCCGAATGGGACGGCCGAGGCTTTCTGGACACTGCTGGAGGAGCAAGGATGAACTCATAAGCGACGTTCTCCTGTGGAAGCCAACACATGGACAATAAATGTAACTTCAATTTTTTTCAGAATACAAGGTGTGTCAAAAAAGGTATCGATTTTAAAGCTGCATTTACCGAGATAGATATGAAGAATGAATGGAACGTTAATTTTTCAAAATAAAAGGTGTGTGAAAAAGTACCGAAAATCTCGATACTTTTTGACACATCTTATATATATATATATATATATATATATATATATTAATATATATATATATATGTGTGTGTGTGTGTGTGTTTGTGTTTAGCCTTACATTTGAATAGGTATGCCCGCCTAATTCATTAATTATGAATTAATCAATTTTCAAATTTAGGTACGACTTAAATTAAGCACATAATCTCCTAAAAATTGGCGGCTAAAAAAGCCATATCAAAACACATTGTTTGTTTACTTCTCATATATATATATATATATATATATATATATATATATATATATATCTTCCACCGTGTTTTGTGTTTTTTCTTTTGTTTTTTGACAGTTGTAAGTACAGAGCAGAGGAAAAAAGTTTAAAAAATTAAAAAAAACCTACCCCCGACAAAAAAAAGGGACAAAAAAGCGTACACTTGATTTCTGGGAAACATTGAATAAATACAAAAAATACCAAAAATGTGGAAATAAATTGATGAATAAACAAAAAAAGTTTAAGTGGAGAAGTAAAGAAAAAAATGGGGAGTGAAAAAAGTCAGAAATGTTCAACAAACAACAGCACTTTTTTTTTATCGGTTTGATCTTATCTGCATTTGGCGGAGGAATTTGGTGCGTTTTCAACCCTGTATATTGGCAGTGATTTGTCATTGAAAAGATGGGAGATTTATAGGCGTTATAAATCTTTAAAGACGATAGAAATAAATGAATAAATAAAAGAAGAAAGAAAGAAAGGACAAAAGGAAAGAAAAGAGACGGAAATAAAGAAAGAAAGGCGTGGAAAGAAAGAAAGAAAGAATGAAAGAAAGGCACAGAAAGAAAGAAAGAAAGAAAGAAAGAAAATAAAAGAGACGGAAATAAAGAGACTGAAAGAAAGAAAGGTGCGGAAAGAAAGAAAAAATCAAATAAATAAATAAATAAATAAATAAATAAAACATTTTAAAAAAGTAAAAAGGGTAGACAAGAAAGATGCTAAAGAAGAAAGAACGACACAGAAAGAAAGAAAAAGAAAAAAAGAAAGATAGAAACGGAAAGTAAAAGAGAAAGAAAGAAAGAATGAAAGTAAAAAAGAGAAAAATAAGTTAAAAGAGAGAAAGACACAAACAGAAAGAAAAAGAAAGAAAGAAAGAAAAAGAAGATAGAAACGGAAAGTAAAAGAGAAAGAAAGAAGAAAGAAAGAAAGAATGAAAGTAAAAAAAAGAGAAAAATAAGTTAAAAGAGAGAAAGACACAAACAGAAAGAAAAAGAAAGAAAGAAAGAAAAAGAAAGATAGAAACGGAAAGTAAAAGAGAAAGAAAGAAAGAAAGAAAGAAGTAAAAAAAGAAAAAAATAAGTTAAAAGAGAGAAAGACACAAACAGAAAGAAAAAGAAAGAAAGAAAGAAAGAAAGATAGAAACGGAAAGTAAAAGAGAAAGAAAGAAAGAAAGAAAGAATGAAAGTAAAAAAAAGAGAAAATAAGCTAAAAGAGAGAAAGACACAGAAAGAAAGAAAAAGAAAGAAAGTGATATGTCCTGGAAAGGGATATATTAGTAGAAATAGTAGCGTGGTACATACTCGTGTGGCGTAGTAGTAGTAGTAGTAGTAGTATTAAGCGTAGTAGTAGGCATTGTATCTCTACATGGCTCGGTATTTATGGTTGACAGTAGCCAATCATATTACTGTGAGGAGGAGACCGATGTGTATGCATATTCCTTATATCAGAAAGGATGAAAATGAAAGTTAAAGAAGCAGAAGGAAAGAAGCTAATCTACACAGAGACAGCTGAAATAAATTATAAACTGAACTTTTCCACCGACATATAAGGACACATTTTTAATTCTTAATTTCTTTGTAAAAACAACAAAAAATCATTGTAACTCAACAGGCAATTAAAAACTGAATTTAAAGTTTTGTCATATTAGGATTTATTTATTAGAACAAAATGTATGTTTTTAATCAGTGTAACTCAAAACTCTTTTTTAAAGTAATAACCTATTCACAGAATAAACGAATAATATTCATTTGAATTAATACGCAAAAAATTTCCACCTACAAATAAGGACAAATGTTTAATTCTTAGCTTCTTTTTATTGTTACATTTTTAGGGATAGAAACGAAAATAGGTTAAACAAATGCTTTTTTATCACTTTAACTCAACAAGCAATTAAGAACTGAATTTAATTTTTTTGTAAAATTTACAAAAACAAAATTAAAAAAAAAATGTTTCAAAACGCTCATAAGTTTAGGGTTATATTTTAAAAAGAATATTTGGAAAAAAACAAAAAACAAAAAAAAAAAACAATTCCTAAAATAAACGGACATTGTAATAAGCGAATTCTTAATGATTTTTAAAAAGAATTTATTAGGAATTTGCCGAATTATTTTCCTCTTATCCCCTCTCTTACTCCTCTATTCGTCTTTCTTTCTCACTTCCTTGTGTTCCTAAAATCCGTTTTAGTCTGGTCATGGGCCAGGTACTTATGGACAGTATTTAACATCGTGAAACTTTTAACATATTTGATTTGAAATCGGTTCTGCTTAATAAGAACATAGAAAAAAAAATTATTTCAAATGTTCCAATTGATTTTGAGAAACCTTTTGTCTGAAAACGTTAGCACGAATATATATATATATATATATATATATATATATATATATATATATTATTGGTATTATTATTATAGTGTGTACAGAAATAACCAACTAGTGTTTCACCATAAGGATCTTCAGGGTTAAATCCTCTGAATTAATCAAGATATTGATTAATTACATCTAACGGTCATAACTACAACATGAACTCCTGCAGTTAGCAGTAATTAATCAATATCTTGATTAATTTAGTGGATTTAAACCTGATGATCCTTATGGTGAAACTCGAGTAGGTTCTTTATGTACACACTATATTAATAAATCCGCTCTACTTACGTATTGAGCAATTTATATATGTTATAACGCTCACTTATCTGGGTAAAACTTGTACCAACCATATATTGAGACCAACCCAATATTTTCACCAGTAAGTCATTCCTTTTTTCATATATATATATATATATATATATATATATATATATATATTGAAACAGTTTCAAAAATCAAGGAAACATCTCCACACTCGACGGCAAGCCTCTTAAGCCAGTAGAACAATTCACGTACCTAGGTGGTAATATCTCCTCCACAGAGAGCGATGTTAATCCATAGATAGCAAAGGCATGGTCAGCCACAAATAGTTTATTAGTCATATGGAGGTCCGATCTCCCTGGCAAGCTGAAGCGACAGTTCTTCCAGGCTGTGGTTGTGTCGGTGCTGCTGTATGGCTGCATCACCTGGACCCTAACAAAGCGTCTTGAGAATAAGCTAGATGGGAGCTGCACAAGAATGCTGCGTGCAGTCTTGAATAAGTTGTGGAAACAGCACCCCACAAGGAAACAGCTGTACGGTCACCTGCCCCCCTCTTACAAACTATCCGAGTGAGACGGACAAGGCATGCAGGACACTGCTGGAGAAGCAAGGATGAACTCATCAGCGACATTCTCCTGTGGAAGCCAACACATGGACATGCAAGGGTGGGGCGCCCAGCAATGACCTACATTGACCAGCTATGTGAAGATGCTGGCTGCTCCGCAGAAGAGCTTCCAGGTGCAATGAATGATAGGGAAGGTTGGCGAAAGATTTTCATGGATAACCGTGCTGCATGCACGACATGATGATGATGATATATATATATATATATATATATATATATATCTTATTATAATGGAGATTGTGTGTTTTTCTGTCTGTAACCGAAACTATATTACTAATCAAGTCACAATTTCTTTTGTTATTTACATCACATTCTCCATGATTTTATTTAAACCTCAATTATTAGTAAAATTGTTTTACATCATTAAGACTGTTAACAATATCTACATACTAATAACATGCAATTATATTTATATATTCAACGAAATAGCGGTTTACAGTGTGAATGGGAAGGCTAATTTGCATATTGATCTTAAAAAATTTGATTTTAATAAATATGCTTAGTATTATTGATTTCTAATTGTTTGGTTTTATCTTAATAAATATGAGCAAAAATCTCGGGGATAAATCTTAACAGAAATCTATTAACATAAAGAAATAACTGTAATTTTATTCTTTACTTCCTATTTTAACTAAATAGTTAAATTAGGGAAATTTACCACTGAAAGACGGGAGTAAGGGAAAATGGTGGAACAGTTAGTTTCAAAGTTGTTCTATTTTCCGATTATACCCCCTCTGTTCCAAATATTTTTATCTGAATTCTTATTCAGTTTCATTAGCCTTTCTAATTTAACATGATATTTTATTATATTAAAACTTAAAAACTTGCACCCAGAGGGTGCATATATTTGCTAGTATATATAATACCTTCACTTTTGAATGCCGATTTTCAGATTGCTTTTGGTCATCAGGTTCTGAAGTGGGGAGGGCAATTTTAACTGGTCACCTGAAAAGGCTTTGGAAGGCCGCACTTAATGGTGTAACAGGTCGCCTTACGGCCTTATGACCGCAGATTCCTCACCCTTTTGTCGGATCTACGATTTACAGACAATACATTAACGCGTTTCTATTGTCTCGCCTTGTTTCTATAATGAAGAAAGCATTACCTTAATTGCGATTATCGGTTTTTAATTAGGCCGACTATCCAGAATATGAATTGGTTGCAAGAAAGCTAAGCAAAAAGCAAAATCACCCACAAAGACCAATTAGTTAAACACTAATTGTCACTAACAATAACCACACAGCAATTATCTCAATTGAAGGATTAGCTGTTTATTCAATATTAAAAGGTCGATCTAGAAAGTAATGACATTTGATTTTTCAGGTTGGCAACATTGATTGAAAATCACAAATCATTCTTAGTGTCTCATTTAAGTAGGGCAACCAAACTAGGAGAAGAAAAGACACTGGATTTAAAACATGAAGAATGTTATTTGGAGAATCTGTGGCACGGTGCTGCATCATTCTTCTGCTATCAAATCATCCAAAATTTTCCAAGCTTCAGCTTATTTAATTGTCATCATTGATACTGATGGATGGATATATATAGTTTAGAGTCTGTAATATATATATATATATATATATATATATATATATATATATATATATAAGAGAGTTTCATAATTTGCTTGAAGCATTGTGTATGTATTGGTTAGGAGGTTGATTTAGAAGGCTATCACAATGCAGTTTGGAATAAATAAAAAATAATAATACGGTAACAATGGTGTTGTGTGTTGACCTGTATTTTTTTTATTATTTCTTGAATTTTCGAGGTAATACCTCTTTATCAAAAGAATTGAACTGAAGCAGTACAGCTATGGCATTTCTTCCTAAATGAATTTTTTTTTTTTTTTTGAAAATGACGTTATTTTTAAATAATTGTATTCCCGTGTGAGCGTGAATGCGTTAGGAAGTTTATATAAGTAAAGTCATCGGGGTGGCCAAAGTCGGTATCAGCCAATCAGCGAGGGAGTCTATCCCTGCTTCATTAGCGCTTCACTAGCGCTAGACCAAGGAGATTGTTTTTGCGTCTGAGGTGAAGCACCACGCCTACCATCAGCTCCTTACTTTACCCCACAGATCCCTGTGCTACTCATACGCTGAGTTGGCGAGGGCTGCCGGTATCGAACTAGGAACCTTGTGGTTCTAACCAAACGCTCTACCGACTGAGCTAACTCGGCCTTATATCTTTCTTCCAATTTCTTTTTTTCTTTGTGTTTTTATTCCCCGTTTTCATTTTTCTTTTATTTTGTTTTTTCCATTTTTTCTTTCTTTCTTTGATCTTCAGTTTTTTTCAACCATTTTCTTTCTTATATTTCATTTATACATACTTTTTCTACCTTTCTTTATTCCTTTTTCTTTTTCTCTTTTTCTTTTTTGTCGAATACTTCTTCCTACTTCAATACCGTATTTCTTTCTCTCAATTTCTTTACTCTTTTTCTTTTTTTCTTTTTCGCTGGGTGCTTTCTTTTTTTCTTTCTTTCTTTCTTTCTTTCTTTGTATTCCATTAATTTCTTTATTTTTTTCTTTTTTCTTCCTTCCTTTCTTTCTTTCTTTCTTTCTTTGTATTCTATTCATTTCTTTCTTTTTTATTTTTATTCTTTCTTTCTTTCTTTCTTTCTTTGTATTCCATTCATTTTTTATTTTTTTCTTCCTTTCTTTCTTTCTTTCTTTCTTTCTTTGTATTCTATTCATTTCTTTCTTTATTTATTTTTATTCTTTCTTTCTTTCTTTCTTTCTATCTTTCTTTTTTTTCTTTCTTTGTATTCCATTCATTTCTTTCTTTTTTCCTTTTTTCTTTTCTTTTTTCTTCCTTTCTTTCTTTGTTTGTATTCCATTCATTTCTTTTTTCTTTCTTTCTTTTTCCTTTATATTCCATTATTTTTTCTTTTCTTTTTTCTTTGTAATCCATCCCTGTACTTCTTTCTTTCTTTCTTTTTCTTTCTTTCTTTTTAGCTATTTTCCTTACTTACATTCTATCCATAACCTTATTTTTCATTTATTCCTTAGTTTTTCTTTCTTGTAAAAAAATCTCAGCATTCTCACTTTCCTTCTTCTTCTTCTTCTTCTCCCCCCCTTTCAATCTCTTTTCGTCCCCTTACCCACAGCCACCCTTACCCACCATCAAGTCATGCCAATGCAAACATGAAACATTAATCGCCTGGCCTATTTTAATGAATGACTAATAAGTCTCAATATTCCCCCTTTTTTCCACGCAAGAATAGACTCGTGCTAGGGGGAAACGTGCATGTCGGTGTGCAAAGTAATGTGTGTGACTGTTCATATTAAATTATATGCGGTCTTAAAGGTCTATGTTTTTTGTTTGTTTGTTTTTGTTTTTTGTTTTAAATCATTTTAAGGATATGTTTGTTGACAGAATTAGTTCGAGTTTTGCTGAAAACCCGACACGCGTGTGTGCACGCATAGCTGGAAAATTCTAGGGTGAGTTAAATGTTTTGCAATATTTTGGTAACGTGGGCACAACCACGGTGAGCTTATAAGTGTTTGCAATATTTTGGTAACGTGAGTCACAACTTGGTCGGGTAAAAGTAGTGCAATATTTTTGGTAACGTGGGACACAACCACAGTGAACTTAAAAGTGTTTGCAATATTTTGGTAACATGAGTCACAACTTGGTCGAGTAAAAAGTTGTAAATATTTTGGTAATGTGAGTCACAACTTGGTTGAGTAAAAAGTTGTGCATATATTTGGTAACGTGAGTCACAACTTGGTCTAGTAAAAAATATTTTGGTAAAGTTTGGTTGAGTAAAAAGTTGTGCAATATTTTGGTAACGTGGGGCACAACTTGGTCGAGTAAAAAGTTGTGCAATATTTTGGTAACGTGAGTCACAACTTGGTTGAGTAAAAAGTTGTGCAATATTTTGGTAACGTGGGGCACAACCACGGTGAACTTAAAAGTGTTTGCAATATTTTGGTAACGTGAGTCACAACTTGGTCGAGTAAAAAGTTGTGCAATATTTTGCAATATTTTGGTAAAATTTGCGTGTTTTTGTGATATTTTGGTAACCTGAGTCACAGCGCGAGTGAGTCAAAAGTTGTGCTATATTTTGGTAACGCGAATCACAAATCACTTGAATCAAAAGTTGTGCAATATTTTGGTAACGTGAGGCACAATCCATTCCTGCTCATAAGTTGATGTGTATGTATGTATTTATCTCTGCTCATTACCGAATATGTACCCCCTCATATATATATATATATATATATATATATATAAGAACTATATTCAACACTATATATATAGGAACTATCATCATCATCATCATGTCATCATCATTAGCACGGATATCCATGACAATCTCTCGCCAACCTTTTACACTATTCATTGTCCTCTGTGCAGCATCCAGTATCCTCGCAAAGCTGGTCAATGTAGGTCCTTGCTATGCGGCCCACACTAGCGTGTCTGTGTGTTGACTTTCACAGGAGAACATCGCTTATGAGTTCGTCCTTGCTTCTCCAACCATGTCCAGCAAGTCTTGTCCGTTTTACTTGGGTGGTTTGTGAGATAGGGGGCAGGTAGCACTATAGCTGTTTCCTTGTCGGGTGTTGTTTCCATGACTTGTTCAAGAAAGAAATTATATGCGACTCTCTATATACAAACAAACAAACAAACACACGCGCACACACACATACACTCATATATATACCTATTAATAATGGAGAAATTACGTCACTGTTAACGTCACATTACCCAAAATCATCATAACATAGAATAAATACACCCAAAATTTGAACATGCAACATTAGACAGTCCTCATTGTTTTTTTAAAACAAGTTTTAATAAATACATGACTGGTATTATATATCGATATATAGTTTGCTTTATTTTAATACATATTTAAAGTTTACATTTCAAATTGTTTTATTTTTTAACCCTTTAATGAATTTGATGATTTTACTTACTTAGGGTAAGAATTTTTTACTCCCACCCCTCAGGCAATATGTTTCAACAATCTATTTTTACATCGCCCGGAGGACGTTTTTTTATT
>CM042161.1:77684136-77691636 GCA_023376005.1 Doryteuthis pealeii | reverse complement strand
GAGAGAGAGAGAGAGAGAGAGAGAGAGAGAGAGAGAGAGAGGAGAGAGAGAGAGAGAGTGTGTGTGTGTGTGTGTGTGTGAAACTTAAACCGCCTCGTCCAGGATTTGAACTCAATAACCCTTTTATCATACGCGCCTCCCACATAAGCCAAACAGTTGTACATAAATCTTCATTTAAATTTTCAATACTAGGCATGTCTTGTTCATCTCACTTGCATCGTTTGTGCGATAGGAGGCAAGTGGCCTTATAGCTGCTTTCTTGTAGTGTATTCTTTCCACAATTCGTGTAAATTTGTTTTTTTAAAAAGGATATGCTGGTTTCCATGGGAAGACATAGCTTATGAGTTCATCCTTCCTTCTAGAGCAGTGCCCAGCATGCCGTGTTCATCTCACTCAGATGATGTTTGATGGGACAAGTAACCATATAGATGAATAAAAATCTGTAAACAAATGGAAAGATGGATTAAGACAGACAGACAGATAGACAGACAGATAGACAGATATAGGCATGAACAAACACTATTCGAGGTACCACGTCTAAAAAGCGTCCAAGATATGCATTCGTATTTTAAAAAAAATTTTTCTAGCCGTGCTAATGAATTGTTCGATTCAATGTAAATAATGAACTATAAATCCACAAATATCTCCACGTAATGTGCATGTACATATAAATCCGATCAAAATACGTAGCCTCACCTACCCACATAAAACTGAAAATTTAGAAAAGCATAATGGTGGAATGTGGAATATTTTGTGCTCAAGTTGCGAATGGAAAGCGCATAGGACGAATAGACAATGGCGGCCGTTTCTGGTGACAGAAGAAATACAATGGTGGAAATGAGTCAGGTTGCATGGAAGGCGGGAAATTGAAACTTTTATTAGGGGAATGATTAATTTCGAAGAGAGAGAGAGAGAGAGAGAGAGAGAGAGAGAGAGAGAGAGAGAGAGAGAGAGAGAGAGAGAGAGAGAGAGAGAGAGAGAGAGAATGGTGGAAGAAAGAAGAGAGATAGAGTGTGTATTTGGGTGTGTATAAAAGAGAGAGAGAGAGAGAGAGAGAGAGAGAGAGTGTGAGACAGAGAGACAGAGAGAGAGAGGGGTGAAGAGGGAGAGAGAGAAATACAGAAACTCAAAGACAAGTATGAAAGAGAGGGAGAGGAAGATACAAAGTGTAATAGGACACACAGAGAGAGAGAGAGAGAGAGAGAGCGAGAGAGAGAGAGAGAGAGAAGAGAGAGAGAGAGAGAGAGACTCAAAGAAGACACACACACATTGCTCCAGATCCACTCTGACCGGAGTGGTAGTACCTATTAGGGTCACATTTATGGATTAAATAGAAAAATGTGTTTAAAACAAATTGTGTACCCATCACGAATGAATAAAACAAAAATGTCATCGGCATAAAATAACCCAATGGGTTGCCATGCCGTAAAACCCGAACAACCAGCCAACTAAACCACAAACCAACCAATCAACCAACCAACCAACCAATTGTCACTACTTACGTCATCATACCCCCAGGCATTGCCTAAGTTTATCAATGAGTATAGAATAAATCTTATTTATTAACGAGGTCTCTATGAAAATCTGAGTTAGTAATCTATTAATAATGGAGGTTCGCTTCCGGTTTTTGTCTGTAACAAAAATTACGTCACTGCTTACGTCACCTTACTCCAAATCGTCATAACATAGAATAGATACACTCAAAATTTGAACATGCAACATTAGACAGTCCTCATTGTTTTTTAAAACAAGTTTTAATAAATACATGACTGGTATTATATATCTATATATAGTTTGTTTTATTTTAATACATATTTAAAGTTTACATTTCAAATGTTTTATTTTTTAACCCTTTAATGAATTTGATGATTTTATTTACTTAGGGTACAAACTCGCTGACATTGAATTTTTAACTCCATCCCTCAGGCAATATGTTTCAAAAAATCTATCTGAGGGCGTTTTTTTATTTTGTACTAGTTTGGTTAAAGTTAATTAACCCAGGAAGTTTTAATTTAGTTATATTTCTAATTAGTAAATAAATGACTAATAAGTACAAATTAGTAATAATTTCACAATGACTAATGATTAAATGGTAGTTTCTCCTTTATTAGTGTAGAAGAGTATTAACACTATTTTGGGGAAATACTTACTTTTTCTAAATCATTATTCAATCATCAAAGTATGTTCTATGTCAGTGGAAGCGTGCTGGGCCCATAACCTGTTAAGTTTTTAAATGCCATCCTTGGCCAGTTGAAAATGGCTTAAAGTAAGTGTGTCCTGAGTTATGGAATCCTTTGGTAAGCGAATAAGTCCTATCCTGCGTAAAGTCCTGAGTTATGGAATCCTTTGGTAAGTGAATAAGTCCTATCCTGCGTATTGTAAAGTCCAGTGTTTCAATCCTATGTCCGTAGTCAAAGAGTGTCAACGTAGTTATGGCCAGTATGCTCAGTATGCTCAGTTTAAGTATTGTCTCAGCAGCAGAGTACTGCCAGTGATTGGCCAAGAGAAATCACATGGTTCTTGCCGAGTCTATAAGTAAAAGCAGGCGTCCAGCACACACCTTATATAGCAAAAATCTCAACACACGTTACGGCTAATTTCCTTTTTAGATCTAAAAGAACGATTCCACTTTTAATTCGATTGAAAGAAAGGATTATACAAGGTGTGTCAAAAAAGTATCGAGATTTTTTTGTACTTTTTGACACACCTTGTATTCTAAAAAAAAATATCGTTCTATTCATTCTTCATTTCTATCTTGGTAAATATAGGTTTAAACTTGGTACATTTTTTATAGTTGTATTCTGAAAAAAAAAATGAATGAACGTTATTATTTTTTTCAGAATACAAGGTGAGTCAAAAAATTACAAAAAATCTTGATACTTTTTTGACACACCTTGTATATATATAATTCTTTCTTGTGGAATTTTGAGAATGCAGTGTTAAAATATGGAAATTTATAATTTTTTTTGGGGGGGGGGTAGAGCAAACACCTGGAAAGAAATGGATCACTGAAAATGACAGGAAAAAAAAAAAAAAGATTTAAGAGACGGAGGAGCAAAGTGGCCGATCCCTTCAAATAAAAAAAATATTCAGTGAACAAAACCACCCAGATGTGTTTTAAAAAATTGATTTTAAAAAATTTGAGTACCCACCAAGAATAATAAAATAACCCAATGGGTTGACATGCTGTAAAACCCAACCAAACAACTATTTATATCAAAGCAAATATTGATAATACGCAGAAAAATAGCATCTAAAATAACAGGAATACACGAACAGGTCAGATGATGGGGTGGAAAGGGGATCCACTAGGAATTGTGCAAGAAACTGGAATTTCACTAACAAATGATTGGCTGGTTAGATTTACGGCATGTCAAACCTTGTTGGGTTATTTTATGCCGAAAATATTTTGTTTTATTCATTCTTGATGCGTATTTAAAAAAATTTTAACTCAGTTTTTAAAATATATTTTTTAAAACTCACCTTTTCTATTTAACCTATAGATTGGACCCTAACAGATACTACTACTCCGGGTCAGAGTGGATCTGGGAGTAATGGCAGTGAAGGAATACTCCACACTCCCCAGAGCTCCATTATTGCAATTTCACTATTAGATGCATTCTAATGTCATACCCAGGACACTAAGACCCTCGGTCACCACATTCTAGTACATATATGATAAAAAGGTTGGTGTTTGCCATAAGGGGAATAAGTAAGGGCCAAAGTGGAATATTGCAAATTATGGACGACTCAGCCACCAGGATTTCGTCCTTAAGCATCACGTGTCGTCATCCACCGGCAACATGTAGGATTTTACCCCTCGACAGATGAGCAGTCGGCGTATTCCACTGCCCTGGCCGACAGGGTGGATGGAAAAGAGATAGGCCGAACTGAAGATTAGTAGGAAATTTTAAACCACCCAGACCACAGCACTGTTAAAATCGACTAGGATAGTCAGAAGCTGTCTGTTACTAGGCTTATCTTAGTTTGGCACAAGGCAAAAAGTTTAGAGCACGCACTAACTTTTAGATCATTATGTCCAAATATATATATATATATATATTTACATACAAAGCGATGTGTGTATTTACAGCTAAATCGCTCTGGTTACATAACAAAGTTTGATAGTGAAAATTCACCTAATGGTTAAAGATTTGACATGCACATGGCGAACGAAAGATTCGGGTCTCGAACCCGGCCAGAGGTAGCTGTTAAACGGTATAACCACACTGATGAGAGGTGATTCGAAACACGTGTCTGCGGATGACTTATATATATATATATATAATATATATATATATATATATTTAACACCCCCTCACACACAAGCAGAATGTGACACAAGGTCAATTTCTTAAGCGAAGTTTAGCAAGTTTGAATTAGGAGTTTTCTTTCTCCTAGACAGGTTACCTAGCCAAGGTTAAAGAGCCCAGTCAGCCCTATGTTACGTTTTTATCGGTCATCCTTTAACCCCAAGCAAGGGCGCTTGTCTAGCAGAAATCCTTGGTCATAATTTGGTTCTCCTTAGTATTGTAAGTTCCTTCGTCAATGCAAATGGACTATGAAAAGTGCCAGTGTTTAAGTAGTGAATCAGCCACCCATTATGGATGTTGATTGGCGGAGGAATAGACCACGTGACCCCGCCTAGTCTATAATTTAGGTGGTGTATTGCAGGACACCATACATTATAGAATATTCCAACACCCTACTATTTACCCATAGCTGGAGGGAGAGTAGTTTGATGCATACCTTTCCCAAGGATATTATCTCTATGTGAAATGCAAACAAACTCGTCCAGAATTTGAATTCGGGTCGATGAGTTCATTACCTACGAGTATAACCATTACACTACGTGCCTCTTTTACAATAAATGTACAAATAAATATAAAACGTCGTCGACTTCATCTTTCTTTTTCTTTCTTCCTTCTTTTTTATTTATATTTTTCTTTTTCTTTCCTCTCTTTATTCCACTATGCTATCGCCTCTCACTGCACCTCACACCCTCTGTCTTCTCCTCTTCCTCCTTTCATTGAACTTTTTTTGCGTTTTATAAACGCTGTGTGTTGACCTCATGAAAGACACCCTCTCGTTGCTCGCGCCAGCCGGGATATTTTTACGTTCCTCTTTCTTTCCTCTACCTTTTTTGTTTATATCTTCTTCTTCTTCTTCTTCTTCTTCTTCTTCTTCTTCCCCCTATTTATTTCTCTCTCTTTCTCCTCCCTCTCTCTCCTCTCTCTTCTTCTTATTCTGTTTATTTCTCCTCTCTCTCTCTCTCTCCCACTTCTTCTTCTTCTCTTCTTCTTCTTCTTCTTTTTTCCCTATTTATTTCTCTCTCTTCCTCTCCCTCCCTCTCCCTTCTTCTCCTTCCCTATTTATTCTCTCTCTCTCTTTCTCTCTCCTCTCTCCCCTCTCTTCTTCTTCTCTTCTTCTTGTTCTTCTTGTTCTTCTTGTTCTTGTTCTTCTTTTTCTTCTTTCTATTTATTTCTCTCTCTTCTCTCTCCTCTCTCTCTCCCTCTCTTCTTCTTCTTCTTCTTCTTCTTCTTCTTCTTCTTCTTCTATTTATTTCTCTCTCTTCTCTCTCCCCCTCTCTCTTCTTCTTCTCTTTTCCCTATTTATTTCTGTCTCTTTCTCTCTCCCTCTCTCCCCCTCTCTCTTCTTCTTCTTCTTCACTTTTCCCCTATTTATTATCTCTCTTTCTCTCTCCCTCTCTCTCTTCTTCTTCTATTCATTTCTCTCTCTCTCTCCCACTTCTTCTTATTCTTCTTCTTCTTCTTCTCAACTTTGCTATCACCTCCCACTCCGCCTCTCACTCCTCCACCTCTCACCCCTATATCTCTCCCATTCCTCCTTTTAATTGCACGTTCCTTTTGCGTTTAAAAACGCTGTTTGTTGACCTCATGAAGGACACCCTCTTTTTTCTTTTCGCTTCTCTCTTTACCCCCCCTTGCTTTTTGCCTCTTACTCCACTTCTCACTCTTCCGCATCCCCTTCCTCCGCCTTCTCCCTTCTTTCTTTTCCTTGCACGTTTCTTTTGCGTTTTTAAAAAAACCTGTGTGTTGACCTCATGAAGGACACCCTCTTTTTTTTTCTTCACTCGCGCCAACCCGCGGTTTTTTTCCCTCTCCTTCAGAGCATTGTTTTTTCTTTCTAATCGGTAAACATGCAGACGCATTTTGTCAACTCGGCCATTGCTCCAATATTTCACGGCTTACACTGAAGCGGAAAAGGAGACAACTAGCTAAGTTGTAAAATGGCTAAGAAAAAAAAGAAAAAAAAAAAAGTCCAATGCAAATTGCCCGCGCTGCAAAAAATAAAAAATAGAAATAAAAAAAAATAGCAGCTTTATTTTGCAGCTCAAATGCAGTTAAAATGCAGCCATGAGAACTGCATACAGTTGGGATACTTGGACCAGGCTGTTTGCGTTTCACATCGATTTAGACCAGATCAGACCATCTAGACCAGATCAGACCATCCTACAGAGTGTCCTACCGACTGCACCTCTGCAGAGCGGTAAAACCCCCTAGTAGAACCACCTGTTGCAATGCAGAATCCATTATCAATTATATATGTACGTATACTTTGTATGTGGGAATTCCATGTCAAATCATCCAGAAAAAAATAAAATTGTCACCCACCCCATTCAATTTTTCTGTATTTTTTCAGATGTGGACTATGTTAACATTAGACGATCCCCAAAATCGAGCTTCCAATTCCAAAAATTGGCGGAGTCATGCCGATTTTTAGCTCTCCAACTTTGGTGGGGTTAGCGATAAATGGCCCGATGAAATGAGAGAGACCACGTTTTGTAATAACCAATTTTTTATTGATGATTTCTGATTATTGATGATTTCATAGCAAGATTAATATCCCAATGTGGCACTGCAATGACAATTTTTTTCTATTATTATTTTCACATATTATTTCACATTATTTGTACCAAAAATGTGTTTGATATTTGCTCAGAATTTGGAGAGCTAAAATCGACATAACTCCGCCAATTTTTGGAATTGTAAGGTCAAATTTCTGGAATTGGCTAACTTTATAATAATAAACACTTGGACAAATTTCAGAAATTTGACATGTGGGTGACATGAACTAGATGATTTGAAATGGGATTACCCATGTATATATGCGTGTATGTGTGTGTATACGTACGTATCTATCTATCTATGAAAGGTAAAAATGGATATTGAATCCGACAATATGTGTAGAAAGTTTTGTAGAAAAAACAACAAGATGTTAAAAGTTTTGCTGACAGAAATTTTTCGACATTATGAATATGTCTTTATCAAAGCAACATTGTAAGCGGAAAAACGAAATAAATATATCATTAATTACGAGGCACAGAACGCTCTTATTTTATTTTTAACAATAAATACGTATTTTTAACATTTTTTTTGAAAATTCCGGTACTAATCGAGAGCGTTCTGTGCCTCGTAATTAATTATATATTTATTTCGTTTTTCCGCTTAAAATGTTGCTTTGATAAAGACATATTCA
>CM042161.1:77664136-77679136 GCA_023376005.1 Doryteuthis pealeii | reverse complement strand
TTAATATTCCGACGGTTATCATCTTGCAACACCCTCTGGTTAAAAATAAGACCGTCCAATTCGTCCAAGATGAAATGCAAAATGGTAAATACTAATTATCTGGTTTCGCTGATCCGCTGAATTCTTATTTCTTATAAGTGTCTTAACATCAAGGAATGATACGTGGCGAAGGGGAAGAAGGAAGAGTGATAGGTGGGAGTTTAGAGATTCAGCCGGGCCGTCGAAGAGTTAAGACGGGCTGAGGCCGGTTTTTCCGCGCGGTGATCATGGGCTAGATAAAATAAAAGCTTTAAACAAAAAAATGTCTTGTTAATTCAATTGCAATGACTAAATCAGTCCCTTAGATAAGAAGAAGTTAGATTGAAGTCAACCCAACTAGGCAACAAGATGGCAGCAGGAGGAGATGGTAGAAGGATCAGCGAGAATCAAGTAAGATCTCCTCACCAAGTAAGTCTAATCTGTCTCTCTCTCTAATCTCTCTCTCTATCATTAAAGAACTCTCACTTTCACTAATTAGCAATGTCAATGTGGATATGTAATAGTACCACATTTGGTACCGTGCCCGCATACTCCTACCACATTTGGTACCGTGCCCGGATACTCCTACCACATTTGGTACCGTGCCCGATACTCCTACCACATTTGGTACCGTGCCCGCATACTCCTACCACATTTGGTACCGTGGCCAACATAATTTTACATCTGGGTGATTTGACATGGAATTACCTTTTTATTATTATATATAACGGAGAGAAATATGTTCTGTACTCTCTACTGAGACAACGTCGTCTCCGATGGTTGGGTCATGTACGTCGGATGGATGATGGACGAATCCCGAAAGACATCCTGTATGAAGAGCTAACATCTGGTAAAAGACAGATTGGTCGCCCCCTACTGCTATTCAAGGATGTCTGCAAAAATGATCTCAGGTGCTTTGGCATTGTCCCTTCCAGATGGGAAAATTTGGCTCAAGACCGCCCTCGGTGGCGGCAGAATCTCCATAGAGGAATGTACATGTCAGAAGTCACCCTGATACAACATCATGAAGCTAAGAGGTCCATAAGAAAGCAACGGCAACAAAGCATCGGAACATCATCATCTACAGGGACAACCTACAAATGCAAAATCTGTGTTAGGGAATGTTTCTCAAACATAGGACTTCATAGTCACAGGAGGCGCTGCAACTTCAGGGGCACACAAAAACTTTTATCATAGTCTTTCGAGACTGAATTGCCAATGATAACGGAGATACGTATGTTTTGCACATAAGGAAACGACTCCAAGGAAAGCATTTACTGATTCGTTCCTTACCTCTCATTTACTTTACTTGTGTTGGTGTCTGCTTCATATTTGATTTTCCTCATGTTCTGATGGCAAACCTCCAACCCTTTTATGTGCTAGAAGGCAGTGGCTGAGGATCTTAGTGTCCTGGGTATGATATTGTTGTGTCCTTAAATGGGATACAATCAGAAAAGGTTGTAGTCAAGTGGAAGGAACAGTCAACACGTTCGTAGATTTAAGATAGAAGGTTTTATTGCAGAGAGATACAATAAGACAGACACGGAATTGTGAGGTATGTTGTTAATCCTTGAAGCCAGTCCAGTATAATGCCGTGCTCGCTATATAGATAGTCAGACCACATGGGTGAGAGAGAGAGTGTGGTATATTCCATTACAACAATTTTAAATGCATCTAGTGGTTAGGTTTTAATTTTTGAGTTCTAAGAGGATGGTGTACTCCTTCATCACCATTACTCCACCCTGACCCAGAGTGCTAGTACATGTTAGGGTACCATGTATGGGTTAAATAGAACAAAAGAAGTTAATAAAAATGTATTTAAGAAAAAAAACTGAGTTAAAAAAATTCTGTGACTATCAAGAATGAATAAAATTGTCTTTGGCATAAAATAACCCAATAAGCGTTTACATGCCTTAAAACCAACCAACCAACCAACCAACAACCAAATTTCACTTGCATATTTGTTTCTACCCCTTCCCCTCTTTCTTCTTTCTTCTTCTTTCTTCTTTCTTTTTTCTTTCTTATCTTCTTTCTTTCTTTCTTTCTTTCTTTCTTCCAAGTGGCCATCTAGTCTGCTCGTTTGTTTTTCTCGACCTTCCTTCCCTTCCTTCCTCCCTCCCTCCCTTCCCTCCCTTCCTTCCTTCTTTCCTTCCTTCATTTTGTCCGTCCATCTAATCCATTTCCTTCGTTTATCCTCAAAGAATTAGAAAAAAAAAATGGAAAAAATAAAAAAAGCTATCAGTACGTGACGGAAATTGGTAATGTCCTGTGTCGACCGTGCAATCCCAGTATAATACCGGAGGAAATCATGAAAAAACATATCTTATCACCCCGAAACGACGTCCAATATCTCCCGGCGTTCTCCGCTTCTTCCCCTTGGCCTCTAAGCCGTCAACTCCCCATTTCCCGATCAAATCCCCTTCTCCGTCAGCGCGGATAAACATCACCAGTTTTCCGGGGATGTGACGAAATCCATTCTATCCGAAGGGAAAGAACATCTTTACGACCATCCATCTTCGAAGAGAAAAGGAAAAAAAAATGATTAAATATTAAACATAATAATAAAAGAAACTGTCCAATTCCATCATGTTGGAAATCGTCCATTCCGATATCAAATTAGTTGATCAAGCAAGAAAGGAGACTTTAGTTAATAGTAAAACTAGTCATATACTAAGTTTTGGTTTGTTATTTGTATTATAAACCCTTTTATTTGAGTGTATATAATCAGTGGAGAGAGTTCATCTATACATTTATAAAGGGCAGTTGAGTGTATATATGTATGTAAAATGAAAATGGAAGTGAATCCGACGGTATGCTGAAAAGAGAAATAAAGGAAAGAAAGTATAGAATGGATAAAATAGGATATTTTAATTAATTTTACTTATGCGTGTTTCGGTCAGGAGTTTATCCAAGTGTACATTATTCAATCTATTATCATTTTTAAATATAAAATGATGTGTATGTATGTCCGGAGGAAACTTCGAAACTAAAACAATTAACGACAAAGTAAATATACATACACATTAAATATCACCAGGGCTTGGTTTTTGAACAAAAATAATGAAGATTTGATTTGTATTTGTGAAAATAATTAGAAAAAAAATTTAAATGATAACAGCATGGAATTTTTTGCATTTAGTATTTTAAATAGGAGATATTAATTTTTCTTTTCAAATTATCTGGGTCAATACTGTTGAATTATATTTGATATAAGGCATGGGGCAAATGGTCACTCCTAAATATAGACTCGTTGACTACCACGTGACCACCGAAGGCATTTCTATTGTCCAATCACTGGCACTGCTGCTGCTGCTTCTGCTGTATTAATAGAGACCCCAATCTGAGCTTATTTCATTGACATTTGGATTCTCTTGGACGACGGACTTACAAGGAATACGTTAACACCGGATTCTTATTGGCTTGCTTACTTATTCATTACATCTGGAACGAAGGATGGCTGCCAGATACTTAACAAATACAACGTTTTTTTTTTACATAGGGATTTTAATGGGGCATCCTGTGAGGATTGAACTCACGATTCAACAATAAGGGATCTACGAGACTACCGTTTTACCCCTGCTCTTCTCAGGCGGTGCCGGGTAGCCGCTTCTAGTCTCGTATATAAGAGAGAGAGAGAGAGAGAGAGAGAGAGAGAGAGAGAGAGAGAGAGAGAGAGAGAGGTGGGATGGTGAGAGAGAGAGTGAGAGATTAGGGATAGGAGATGATAGTTCTAACTTGTTTGATAACTCCACTGGTTACTGACTTGATTACTGCTTCTTCTTCTTCCTCGTCTAACTTGTCTGGCCGCCATCTTGTCTGGGCTGATTTCTATTAAGGGCTGGTTTTCTTCGTTGTTCTATTGATACTTCTTTGGGCTGAGCTAGTCATTGCTTTCAATATTTGATTAACAAACACAACAACTTGATGTTACTTGATCAAGTTTTGTTTCTTAGCCCGTGATTCCGCCGCGTGGAGAGATGGACCTCGGAGCTAACAATACATCAATAAGCCAGGTCGCATTTGCTAAACTAAACTATCTCCACGCATCCAATCGCGCGCCTTCTAAGGGGTCAAGGGTTATAACCGTCACCGGTCATTTTTACTCTAACAGACCTAATTCAAAATCTAACTACAGATGCGTTCACAATTTATCACTGCTCACATATTGTAACAGTTGGATTTTACGGCATGTTAACCCCTGGGTTATTTTATGTCGAAGACGTTTTGTCTTATTAATTCCTGATGGTAATTCAATTTTGTAACTGATTTTTTTCTATTTAACCCATTGATGGAACCTTAACAGGTACTACCACTCAGAGTGGACCTGAGAGTAATGGGTAGTCTACACTACTCAAAACTCCAGAATAGGAACTTCACTATTAGATGCCGTTTAACGTCATATCTGAGACACCAAGATCCTCAGCGACTGCCTTCTAGCACATATGATAAAAAGGGTTGGGTACTATAAGGACAATACGGTGGGTACAGTCATATATTAAGTTCTGGTTGGGTGGTTGGTTGGTTAGTTTCTTGGTTGGATTTTACGGCATGTCAACCCTTTTTAGGATATTTTATGCCGAAGACGTTTTATTTTATTCATTCTTGTTGGTTATTCAATTTTTTAAACTCATTTGTTCTATTTAACCCATTGATGGAACCTTAATAGGTACTACCACTCAGAGTGGACCTGAGAGTAATGGGTACTCCACATTCCCCAGAGTTCCAAAATTGGAACTTCACCATTAGATGCAGTTTAACGTCATACCCGAGACACCAAGATCCTCAGCAACTGTCTTCTAGCGCGTATGGTAAAAAAAGGTTGGAATGCCATAAGGATAATACGGTTCGGACAACCATATAAGTGATAGTGATAAGTGAGTGGAGGCGTATGATGTACTGGTTAAAGTCATAGGAAATGGACTCGTCGTCCCGAGTTCAAATCTTGGACGTGGTAATTGCATTTCACTTAGCGCTAATACCCTTGGGAAAGGCATGAATTCTACTCTCCCTTTAGCTATGGGTAAAATAGTAGGGCAGACTGGGCTCTTTAACCTTGGTTAGGCAACCGGTCTAGGAGAAGGAAAACTCTAAATTCAAACCTGTTGAACTACGCTTAAGAAATTGACCTTGTGTCACATCCTACTCGTGTGGAGGGGTTGGTAAATATATATAAGTGATAGAGCTTGGCATGACCTAACGATTGATCAGAGGGGGAGGGGACTCTCCAACCGCCCGTCTAGCCTAAGTAGTGGCCAAAATGTCCCTTTCTTTCAGGGATTTCCATTTCCCTCTTTCGTTCTCTCTTTCATTTCGATTTTTTCTTTCGTTGTGTTCTTTTGGGTTCTTTCTTTCTTTCTTTCTTTCTTTCTTTCCATTTGATTTTTTCTTTCTTTTTGCTCATTTTTGTGTTCTTTCTTTCTTTCTTTCTTTCTTTCTTTCTTTCTTTCTATTTGATTCTTTCTTTCTACTCATTTTTGTGTTTTTTCTTTTTTTTGTTCTTTCTTTCTTTCTTTCTTTTGATCCAATGCATCTTCCAGGCATTCTTGAGGGGTGGTTGAAGCTAATATTACCAGTTTAATTCCCTGGGGCCTTCTCCCCAGGCAAACCTACACCTCGCCTAAAAGGGAGAAGGGTTCTATTTATTATCCGGTGCCTGAGGCGTCTCCTTAGGGGAAAGCTGAAGGAACGTGAGCAATTTTTACAACCTCCCACTCCCCGGGTGGCTTGCTTGCTGCGGGGTACCCCACATGAAACTGATCTAGTATCACATTCCGGTCTCGTGGGTGATAGATAAACACAATCTTTCTTGATTTTTTGTCAGTACTTTCTTTCTTTCTTTCCTTATTTTATTCTTTCTTTTCTTTTTCTTTTCTTTTCTTTCTTTCTCATTTCATTAATTGCTTTTCTTTCTTGCTTTCTTTCTTTCTTTCTTTCTTTCTTTTTTCCTTGCTTCTTTCTGTCATTTTCATTCTTTGCCTTTTCCTGTTTTCGCCTTTCTTTCTTTGCGTTTCTTTCTTTCTTTCATTCTTTCTTTCTTTCGATCATTTTCTTCTTTCCTTCCTTTTTTCAATTATTGCCTTTCTTTTTTTCCTTCTTTGCCTGTCCTTCTTTCTTTCTTTCTTTCTTTCGTTCTTTCTTTTTTTTCCCTTGCTTCTTTCTGTCATTTTCATTCTTTGTCTTTTTCTGTTTTTGCCTTTCTTTCTTTTTTTTCTTTCTTTCTTTCTCTCTTTCTTTCTTTCTTTCTTTGATATTATCTCTTTCTATTTTGTTGTCTTCTTCTTGTCATAGATTTTTTCTTTCTTTCTTTTTCTTCCTTCCTTTCCTTTTTCTTTCTTTCTTTCTTTATTCATTAATTTTTCATAGTATTTTTTTCTTTTTGTCATTAACAATCTTTCTTTCTTTCTTTCTTTCTTTCTTTCTTTCTTTCTTTCTTCTTTGTGTTTCCTTATTTGTTTATTTGTTTCTGTCATCATCTTCCATTTTTAAAAATTTTCTTTATTTTTTATTATTTCCCGCGCTTTTTTTTTATTTCACCATCACAACTGCCGACATTATCTGAGACTTGATGTCACCTTAGAAATTTCACTGAGCTTTTCCTCAAAGGCTTTTTAGTTCCCATCGTGTCCGCAAGATAGCGCCACTGGTTATCGCTTCAACTTCCTTTGTGTCTGTCTCGTGAGAACTCTGCAACCCCCCTCCTAAAAAAAACCCTGTTCTTCGCTGTCTCTTAGCGAATCTTCAAAACAGCATTAAAATAAAATAAGACCTTATAATGAGCGCCATTTTTTGTTATTATTAAAACCATCATGGCGCTAGGGGTTTGTTTTTTGTTTATTTATTTTTCTTGTTTTCGTTTTGTTTTACAAGTTTCTGTTTTTGAAGCGAGGTAAGACGGACACATTTCCGGTTCACAGAAACATTTCGATGTTAGCAAAGGTTGTTACAATCATAATAATTCAAAAAAAGCAACCATAATAAAATCAATGAAGACAGGTTAAGTCTAAGGGGACCGACCATGCTTGCTACAAACATTATATATATATATATATATATATATATATATATATATATATATATACCAACCCCTCCGCACGAGCAGGATGTGACACAAGGTCAATTTCTTAAGCGGAGTTCAACAGGTTTGAATTCAGAGTTTTCCTTCTCCTAGACCGGTTGCCTAACCAAGGTTAAAGAGCCCAGTCTGCCCTACTATTTATCCATAGCTGGAGGGAGAGTAGAATTCATACCTTTCCTAATGGTATTAGTGCTAAGTGAAATGCAATTGGCACGTCCAAGCTTTGAACTCAGGGCGACGAGTCCATTTCCCAAGAATATATATATATATATATATATATATATATATATATATATGTTGTTGTGTGTGTGTGTGTGTGTATATATCTTTGAAAGGAAGGAAAAACTCAACACCGTTATTCCATAATAAATTTATTTCGACCAAAATTGGGGCCTTTATAAATCTAAGTTGATTTAATAAAGCTCCCCATTAAATCAACTTAGATTTATAAAGGCCCCAATTTTGGTCGAAATGAATTTATTATGGAATAACGGAGTTGAGTTTTTCCTTCCTTTCAAAGATAAATATTGCTCTGTATATAATCTAAACAGTTTATTATACATTGAGCTCTCTGTAGTGATTTAAAGATTCACTGTATTTATACATACTGGATCATACAATAATAATACAGTGTGTCTTAGAAATCACATATAGAATCATCCCTTACTACCAAGTTTTGGATACCTCTCATTTATATTATATATATATATATATATATATATATATATATATGCAAAAGAGTCTTATGACTTGCATCCACCGTACTCACCAGACCTATTTTGTATTTAAATAGGTCTGGTGAGTACGTTGGATGCAGATAAATCAACATAAATTCCTTGGTTTTTTATCATTTTCTTTCAAACAGGGAGATCAAAATTGTATTGCCCCCCCCCCCCCGCAAAAAAAAAAACACGGATTTTTCGACGATTTGGGTATACCTATCATTTACCTGTGATTTATTGTTTTCTTAATATTTCGCCATGAAATATCCATTCTTCAGATAACTTCTAAAAGGTCCTATCTATATCGACGGTCGCTCACGGCCGATTATATCAAGCCATTCTGTTGGGGTGATAGTAATGTGTGTATATGTGTGTTTCTTTTAACACTTCAATGTATTAGTATTCTTCCAAATTCTTTGTGTGTGTATTTGTGAGTGTGTGTGTATATGTGTATATGTCTGTATCAATCTGTTCTGTTGGTATTTTGTATTTGTTTGGAGTGACTGCAACGATGGAGGTTGTGGTAGTTGCGTGTGTGTGTTTGTATGTTTGTTTAATGGATAATATCCTTCCAAATTCTTGTGCGTGTTTTTCTTTTTTTTCCCTTTTTGTCCATGTGTTCTTGTATGCTTTATGTTGCCTCTTTGTATTGGTCGGGCACCACCTTGACCCATCCCTTGGGGGGTGAGGCTGGGGGGTGAGGCTGGGGGTGAGGCTGGTCCTATTCACTTGTCTTATTCACTATTATATGTATTATATCTTTATGGTGATATTTATACTATGCTGTGTTTTATTTTGCTTATTCATCTTTGTGCTCTGGATATATATAATAATAATAATAATAATAATAATAATAATAATAATAATAATAATAATAATAATAACAACAACAATAATAATAATAATAATAATAATAATAACAATAATAATAATAATAATAATAATAATAATAATAATAATAATAATAAGACAAATTACTTATGGCGGCCAACAATAGTAGAAGTGTCAGATGGACAAACAGAAAAACAACAAAGACTGGGAAGAAAAACAATTATATGGACACTTCAAACGACAAATCGAAGAGGTTGCACATGGAAAGACTTGGACATGGTTAAGAAAAGGAAACCTCAAAAGAGAAACAGAATCATTAATAATTGCTGCACAAAATAATGCCATAAGGACAAACTATATAAAATCGAAAATTGATAAGACCCAACAAAATAGTAAATTTATACGTTGTGGTAATAGAGATGAGACTGTAAACCATATATTCTGCGAATGTAGCAAACTAGCACACCGAGAATGCAAAACTAGACACAACTGGGTTGGGAAGGTGATCCACTGGGAATTATGCAAAAGATTTTGATCATACAACAAAATTCCCCGGGACTTTGAAATAAAAACGGATCACCTTATCCCAGCAAGAAGGCCAGACCTAGTGTTGATTAACAAAAAAGAAAGAACTTGTCAACTGGTGGATTTTGCAGTGCCAGCAGATCACAGGGTGAAGCTAAAGGAAAATGAAAAAATGGACAAATATCTGGATCTTGCCAGAGAACTGAAAAAGTTATGGAATATGAAAGTGAAAGTGATACCAATTGTAGTTGGTGCACTTGGAACAGTCCCAAAAGGATTAGAAAAGGTTTTGAAAGTTTGGATATCAGAGGAAGGATTGAAACCATTCAGAACACTGCACTGCTGCAATCTGCCAGAATGCTCAGAAGAGTCCTGGAGACCTGAGGAGACTTGCTGTCACTCCGACTCCAGTGAAAAGACCATCAGCTAATGCTGATGTGAAAACTCAAAAGAGTAAATAATAAATAATAATAATAATAATAATAATAATAATAATAATTATAATATATATATATATATATATATATATATATATATATATATATTAAGGAATTTGAAAAAACAAGTGTTCCAAAAATAAGATGAATTTATTTATCGACGCTTAAACGTTTCGGTTTCTTTAAACCTTCATCGGGACGTATTATGTGTGAAGAAATTGATGGTTACACACAGACACACACAAAAAAAAAAATTATAAAGATTTTTTATCTCCTGTCATCTATAAAACATCCATCAATTTCTTCACACATAATACATCCTGATGAAGGTTTAAAGAAACCGAAACGTTTAAGCGTCGATAAATAAATTCATCTTATTTTTGGAACACTTGCTTTTTCAAATTTCTCAATATATATATATATATATATATATATATATATTATTATTATTATTATTATTATTAACTCCTTTTGAGTTTTCACATCAGTGATATATATATATATATAATATATATATATATATATATATATATATATATAATATATTATATATATATATAATCCAGAGAGCACACATTGTTGCTGATGTAAAATAAAATAAAAACTTTTGAAAAACAAAGTTCATTTTGTAGACATACTTTTTTTATAAAATATTTAAATTTCTGACGTTGGATCCTTAACAACACTTTAACACTTTATATATATATATATATATATATATATATATATATATAATATATATATATATATATTAGGACCACTACTGTTCCTCTTTAAGGATGGTTTTAGCATTAACTCTTTACCAACTAAATTTCCACCCAGCTTTACCAACTTTTCTTGATATTTTTTCACCTGGTATTTTTATGGGATATTTCAAAGTTCACTATCTATTCACACCAGAATTCATTCTATTAAAATAAAGTCCAATCATTATTGTAATCTGAGTCTTTCTTCTAAATTATAATGAAATAACCATCAATTTGTTATCATTTGCTTAGGTATGATAGTAGAGCCACTGTAAACAGTTTAAAGTAGGTAAAAGTAAATGTAAAAAAAAGTAAAGTCGTCGGGGTGGACTAATGCCAGAATCAACCAGACAGCGAGGGGGTCTATCCCCTTTTCCCTAGTGCTAGACCAAGAAGATTGTTTTGCGTCTGGGGTGAAGAACCACACCTACCATCAACTCCTCATTTTACCGCACTGATCCCTGAGCTACTCATGCGCTGAGTTGGTGAGGGCTGGTATCGAACACAGGAAATTTGTGGTTCCAAGGCGGATGCTCTACCGACTGAGCTATACCGGCCCAAATAACCCATGACGGTTGATATGCCATTAAACAAAGAGACCACACCAAACAACACTGCAAGGATGGATTTGGAATCAAATAACCCATGATGATATGCCATTAAACAAAGAGACACTTCATCTACAAACATGGATTTGGCATTGATATGCCATTAAACAAAGAGACCACACCAAACCAACACTGTTCATCTACAAGGATGGATTGGCATCAAATAACCCATGACGGTGAATGCCATTAAACAAAGAGACCACACCAAACCAACACTGTTCATCTACAAAGATGGTTTGGCATCAAATAACCCATGACGGTTGATATGCCATTAAACAAAGAGACCACACCAAACCAACACTGTTCATCTACAAGATGGATTTGGCATCAAATAACCCATGACGGTTGATATGCCATTAACCAACACTGTTCATCTACAAGGATGGATTGGCATTGAATAATCCATGAGGTTGATATGCCATTAAACAAAAGAGACCACACCAAACCAACACTGTCATCTACAAAAGATGGATTTGGCATTGAATAACCCATGAAGGTTGATATGCCATTAAACAAAGAGACCACACCAAACCAACACTGTTCATCTACAAAGATGGATTTGGCATTGAATAATCCATGAAGGTTGATATGCATTAAACAAAGAGACCACACCAAACCAACACTGTTCATCTACAAAGATGGATTTGGCATGAATAATCCATGAAGGTTGATATGCCATTAAACAAAGAGACCACACCAAACGAACACTGTTCATCTACAAAGATGGATTTGGAATCGAATAACCCACGAAGGATGGTATGCCATTAAACAAAGAGACCACACCAAACCAACACTGTTCATCTACAAAGATGGATTGGCATTGAATAACCCATGAAGGTTGATATGCCATTAAACAAGAGACCACACCAAACCAACACTGTTCATCTACAAAGATGGATTTAGCATTGAATAATCCATGAAGGTTGATATGCCATTAAACAAAGAGACCACACCAAAACCAAACACTGTTCATCTACAAAGATGGATTTGGAATCAAATAACCACGAAGGATGGTATGCCATTAAACAAAGAGACCACACCAAACCAACACTGTTCATCTACAAAGATGGATTTGGCATTGAATAATCCATTGAAGGTTATATGCCATTAAACAAAGAGACCACCACCAAACCAACACTGTTCATCTACAAAGATGGATTTGGAATCAAATAACCCCGAAGGATTGGTATGCCTTAAACAAAGAGACCACACCAAACCCAACACTGTCATCTACAAAGATGGATTTGGCATTGAATATGCCATTAAACAAAGAGACCACACCAAACCAAACACTGTTCATCTACAAAGATGGATTTGGAATCAAATAACCCACGAAGGATAGTATGCCATTAAACAAAGAGACCACACCAAACCAACACTGTTCATCTACAAAGATGGATTTGGTATTGAATAATCCATGAAGGTTGATATGCCATTAAACAAAGAGACCACACCAAACCAACACTGTTCATCTACAAGGATGGATTTTTGGCATCAAATAACCCATGAAGTTGATATTGCCATTAAACAAAGAGACCACACCAAACCAACACTGTTCATCTACAAAGATGGATTTGGTATTGAATAATCATTGAAGGTTGATATGCCATTAAACAAAGAGACCACACCAAACCAAACACTGTTCATCTACAAGGATGGATTTGGCATCAAATAACCCATGAAGGTTGATATGCCATTAAACAAAGAGACCACACCAAACCAACACTGTTCATCTACAAAGATGATTTGGAATCAAATAACCCACGAAGGATGGTATGCCATTAAACAAAGAGACCACACCAAACCAACACTGTTCATCTACAAAGATGGATTTGGAATCGAATAACCCACGAAGGATGGTATGCCATTAAACAAAGAGACCACACCAAACCAACACTGTTCATCTACAAAGATGGATTTGGCATCAAATAACCCATGAAGGTGATATGCCATTAAACAAAGAGACCACACCAAACCAACACTGTTCATCTACAAAGATGGATTTGGCATTTGAATAATCCATGAAGGTTGATATGCCATTAAACAAAGAGACCACACCAAACGAACACTGTTCATCTACAAAGATGGATTTGGAATCAAATAACCCACGAAGGATGGTATGCCATTAAACAAAGAGACCACACCAAACCAACACTGTTCATCTACAAAGATGGATTTGGCATTGAATAACCCATGAAGGTTGATATGCCATTAAACAAAGAGACCACACCAAACCAACACTGTTCATCTACAAAGTTGGATTTGGAATCAAATAACCCACAAAGGATGGTATGCCATTAAACAAAGAGACCACACCAAACCAACACTGTTTCATCTACAAAGATGGATTTGGTATTGAATAATCCATGAAGGTTGATATGCCATTAAACAAAGAGACCACACCAAACCAACACTGTTCATCTACAAGGATGGATTTGGCATCAAATAACCCATGAAAGTTGATATGCCATTAAACAAAGAGACCACACCAAACCAACACTGTTCATCTACAAAGATGGATTTGGAATCAAATAACCCATGAAGGTTGATATGCCATTTAAACAAAGAGACCACACCAAACCAACACTGTTCATCTACAAAGATGGATTTGGCATCAAATAACCCATGAAGGTTGATATGCCATTAAACAAAGAGACCACGCCAAACGAACACTGTTCATCTACAAAGATGGATTGGAATCAAATAACCCACGAAGGATGGTATGCCATTAAACAAAGAGACCACACCAAACCAACACTGTTCATCTACAAAGATGGATTTGGCATGAATAATCCATGAAGTTGATATGCCATTAAACAAAGAGACCACACCAAACCAACACTGTCATCTACAAGGATGGATTTGGCATCAACATAACCCATGAAGGTTATATGCCATTAAACAAAGAGACCACACCAAACCAACACTGTTCATCTACAAAGATGGATTTGGCATTGAATAACCCATGAAGGTTGATATGCCATTAAACAAAGAGACCACACCAAACCAACACTGTTCATCTACAAAGATGGATTTGGAATCAAATAACCCACAAAGGATGGATGCCATAAACAAAGAGACCACACCAAACCAACACTGTTCATTACAAAGATGGATTTGGTATTGAATAATCCATGAAGGTTGATATGCCATTAAACAAAGAGACCACACCCAAACCAACACTGTTCATCTACAAGGATGGATTTGGCATCAAATAACCCATGAAAGTTTATATGCCATTAACAAAGAGACCACACCAAACCAACACTGTTCATCTACAAAGATGTATTTGGAATCCAAATAACCCATGAGGTTGATATCCATTAAACAAAGAGACCACACCAAACCAACACTGTTCATCTACAAGATGGATTTGGCATCAGAATAATCCATGAAGTTGATATGCCATTAAACAAAGAGGACCACGCCAAACAACACTGTTCATCTACAAAGATGGATTTGGAATCAAATAACCCACGAAGGATGGTATGCCATTAAACAAAGAGACCCACCAACCAACACTGTTCATTCTACAAAGATGGATTTGGCATTGAATAATCCATGAAGGTTGATATGCCATTAACAAAGAGACCACACCAAACCAACACTGTTCATCTACAAGGAATGGATTTTGCATCGAATTAACCTATGACGGATTGATATTGCCATTAAAGAAAGAGACCACAACAAACCAAAACCAACCACGTCATCTACAAAAGATGATTTGGTATTTGAAAGTAACCTGACGTTGAATGCCATAACAAAGGGACCACACCAAACCAACACTTTCATCTACATGGATGGATTTGGCATCAAATAACCCATGACGGTGATATGCCATTAATACAAAGAGACCACACCAAACCAACACTGTTCATCACAAGGTTGGATTTGGCATCCAAATAACCCATGACGGTGATTATGCCATTTAAACAAAGGACCAACAATAAACCAAACCAACACTGTTCATCTACAAGGTGGATTTGGCCATCAAATAACCCATGACGGTCATATTGCCATAAACAAAGAGATCTCTCT